>PVHT021183726.1:5474759-5531110 GCA_004024745.2 Catagonus wagneri
AAAAAAAAAAAAAAAAAAGAAAAAAAAATCAATAGAATAAAATAACAGAATCAATAAAACCAGAGCTGGTTCTTTGAAAAGGTAAACAAAATTGAAAAACCTCTGACCAGACTCACCAAGAAGAGGAGAGAAAAAAACCCAAATAAACAAAATAATAAATGAAAAAGGAGAAATCACAATGGATACTGCAGAAATACAAAAACCATAAAAGAATACTATAAACAATTATATGCCAACAAATTTGGCAACCAGAAGAAATGGACAACTTTTTAGAGCCTGCCAAAACTGAATCAAGAAGAAATAGATGAACAGAACAGACTGATCACTAGAAATGAAATTGAATATGTAATAAAAACAATCCCTATAAACAAAAGCCCAGGACCAGATGGCTTCACAGGCGAATTCTACCCCACATACAAAGAACCCATCCTCCTTAAATTTTTCCAGAAGGTTTAAGATGAAGGAACACTCCCAAAGACATTCTATGAAGCCACCTTCACCCTAATACCAAAGCCAAAGATACTACCAAAAAAGAGTATCATAGACCAATATCTTTGATGAATACACAAAAATTCTCAAAAAATTTTAGCCAACCAAATCCAACAACTTATAAAAAAGACCATACACTGTGACCAAGTGGGATTCATCCCAGGTCACAAGGGTGGCTTAACATATGCAAATCAATAAAAGTCATACACCACATTAACAAAAGAAAAGTCAAAAAGCACATGATCATCTCAGTAGATGCAGAAAAAGCATTTGACAAAGTCCAACATCCATTCATGATAAAAACTCTTACAATGTGGGTATAGAGGGAACATGTTAACATAATAAAGGCCATTTACGACAAACCCACAGCAAATATAATACTCAGTGGAGAAAAGCTGAACACTCTCCCCCTAAAATCTGGACCAAGACAAGGATGCCCACTCTCACCACTGTTATTCAACATAGTATTGGAAGTCCCAGCTACAGTAATCAGATATACAAAAGAAAAGGTATCCAAACTGGAAGAGAAGTAAAATTGTCACTGTATGCAGATGACATGATACTATATATAAAAAACCCTAAAGATTTCACATAAAAACTACTTGAAGTGATCAACAAGTTCAGCAAAGTGACAGGATAAAAAATTAACATTCAGAAATCAGCTGCACTTCTGTATACTAACAATGAAATATTAGAAAAGCAATATGAAAACACAATACCTTTTAAAATTACACCCAAAAAAAAAATAAAATACCTGGGAATAAACCAGACCAAGGAGGTAAAAGACCTATATGCTGAAAAATATAAGACATTAATCAAGGAAATTAAAGAGGATTCAAAGAAATGGAAAAATATTCCATGCTCCTCGGTTGGAAAAATTCATATTGTAATAATGGCCATACTTCCCAAAGCAATCTACAGACTCAGTGCAATGCCTATCATAATACCCATGACATTTTTCACATTACTAGAACAAACAATCCAAAAATTTATGTGGAACCACAAAAGACCCAGAATTGCCAAAGCAATCCCGAGGAACAAAAACCAAGCAGGAGGCATAACTCTCCCAGACTTCAGGCAGTATTACAAAGCCACAGTAGTTAAGACAGTGTGGTACTGGTACCAAAGCATACATACAGACCAATACAACAGAATAGAGCACCCAGAAATAAACCCAGACACCTACAGCCAATTAATCTTTGACAAAGTCAAGAACATAAAATGGGAAAAAGTCTTTTCAGCAAGTATTGCTGGGAAAACTAGACAGCTGCATGTAAATCAATGAAACTGGAAAACACCCACACACCATGCACAGAAATAAACTCAAAATGCCTTAAAGACTTAAATGTAAGACAAGACACCATTAAACTCCTGTTAAGAGAACATAGGCAAAAAATTCTCTGATATCAACCTTACAAATGTTTTCTTAGGTCAGTCTCCCAAAGCAACAGAAATAAAAGCAAGAATACAGTGGAACCTAATCAAACTGACAAGCTTTTGCACAGCAAAGGAAACCATAAAAAAAAAAAAATTACAGAATGGGAAAATATAGTTTCAAACGATGCAACTGTCAAGGGTTTAATCTCTAAAATATACAAACAACTTATAACTAAACTCAGCAGCAATAAAGCCAACGACCCAATTGAAAAATGGGCAAAAGATCTCTATAGATATTTTTTCCAAAGAAGATATACAGATGGCCAAAAATCACATTAAAAAAAATGCTCTACATCACTGACTATTAGAGAAATGCAAGTCAAAACTACCATGAGGTAACATCTCACACCAGTCAGAATGGCCATCATTAATAAGTCCACAAATAACAAATGCTGGAGGGGGTGTGGAGAAGAGGGAACCCTCCTGCACTGTTGGTGGGACTGTAAATTGGTACGAGCACTACGGAAAACAGTATAGAGGTACCTTAGAAAACTATATGTAGAACTGCCTTATGACCTAGCAATCACACCCTTGGGCATATATCCCGACAAAACTTTCCTTGAAAAAGACACATGCACCTGCATGTCCATTGCAGCACTATTCACGATAGCCAAGACATGGAAACAATCTAAATGTCCATCAACAGCTGAATGGATTAAGAAGATGTGGTATATATACACAATGGAACACTACTGGGCCGTAAAAAAGAACAAAATAATGCCATTTGCAGCACATGGATGGAACCAGAGACTCATACTGAGTGAAGTAAGTCAGAAAGAGAAAGACAAATACCATATGATATCACTTATATCTGGAATTTAATATACAGAACAAATGAACTTTTCCACGGAAAAGGAAATCACGGACATGGAGAACAGACTTGTGGTTGCCAAGGAGGAAGGGGGAGAGAGTGGGATGGACTGAGAATTTGGGGTTAATAGATGCAAACTGTTGCGTTTGGAATGGATAAGCAATGCACCTGGAACAATGTCTAGTCACTTATTATGGAGCATGATAATGTGAGAAAAAGGAACTATACATGTATGTGTAACTGGGTCACCTTGTTGTACAGTATAAAACTGACAGAACACTGTGAACCAGCTATAATGGAAAAAATAAAAATCATTATAAGTAAAAAAAAAAAAAGAATCCTACTGTAGAAGCTCAGGTTGCTGCAGAGGCATGCGTTCAATCCCAGGCCTGACAAAGTAGGTTAAAGTATCTCACATTGCCACAGCTATGGCATGCATTGCAGCTGTGGCTCAGAGTTAATCCCATCCTGGGAACTTCCATATATTAAAAATATACGTGTCCTTTCATACTATACTTTTAAAATTAATTTTAGATATATATATAGAAGTTTACATAGAAAATCATTTTAAATATTTAAAGGTTAGAACCAAGCACAATAGAAAAACTTATATCAACTATACGAAATACTCATTAAAAATCTTTTTTTCTTTTTTTTATTGTAGTTTATTTACAATGTTGTGCCAAGTTCTTCTGTATAGCAAAGTGACTAGGTTTTATATACATATTAGGTTTTATGTACACATTATACACACACATATACATTCCCTTTATTATATTACCTTTCATCATGGTCTGTCCCAAGAAACTGGATATAGTTCCCTGTGGCATACAGTAGGACCTCATTGCTTATCCATTCTAAAAATAATAGTTTGCATCTACTAACCCCAATAAAAATCTTATATAAGAATAAAGTCTCAAGAGTAATGGCAGGATAACAGTTATTAGAATTACTTTTCTTTCATAAGCAACCATAACAGGTGGACAATATCATAAAAAGCAACTATTTTCAGCTGTTGTACCTCAACCAGTGCAGGTTAGCTGAACTAAATATTCAACCAAAAATTCATTGTAGATTTTTCCCTGAAAGCCTTCACCAAACCAGGGCATAAGAATAGAATTCAAATAGGAAAACTATGATGTCGCTGGGTGGAGAAAAGAGAGCTAGGAGCTGACAAATGCCACCTGGGATTTGGAGGACAGGGTCAGAAAGGAGAAACATTCAGAAAAATTGCCCCCTAACTCTACATAAATATTCACATCTGGTCCTCAACCAGCTTCATAGCTGACCATGGCAAGATTCCAATCAGCATGGCAGAGAACAATGCCTGGGATGCTAGAAATGAGAAAAGAAATCTCTGAGGCTACATAATGTGGAGACAGACCTTGGAGTTTGAAATCAAAATCAAGAGACCTGAGTAACCCTTCAGACTTTCAGGTGAGACACAAACAAGGTGACATCAGTTGTAACAAACGTCTCACTCTGATCAGGGATGCTATCAATGAGGACGGCTATGCATGTTTAGGAGAGGTTGTATACAGAAAATGTCATAATCTGCTGTGAACCTAAAACTGACCTTAGAAATGGAGTACTGAAAAAAAAGAACAAAGTTAGAGGACTCTTAGTATTGATTTCAAGCTTGTTTTAAGGTTACAGTAACCAAAATCGTGTACTATTGGTGAAAGCACAGCCAATGGATTAATGGAACAGAATAGAGAGACCAAAGACCACAAACAATGGGAGAATAAAATTTTAAGTATATTTACAGTAATACTAAAACATATAAAATACTTAGAAAAAAATTAATAATGGACATTCAATAACTAAACCTTAAAAACTACAAATATTGCTAAGAGAAAGGACTGTCCAGCACACAAAATAAGAAAGATAAAATAAAAAACAATAAATATCACAAAGATTTACAACCATCTCCACTTGTAGATGGCATCATGTTTACACAGATATTTTAGCCTCTACAACTAGTAAAGTTGAAAAGTGGAAGTTAATAAGGTCACAGAATAAAAAGTAAATGTACAGATATCAACTTTACTTTATGCACATATAGCTAACAATGAAAAAATAAAATTTAAAAATAACTACTGAAACACATAAATTACTTCAAAAAAATTAACAATGGGTATCCATTACATATACAGTTCAGTTGACAAATAATAACATCTATTTTGTATAAATTAAGAACTTGATTCTAAAATATATAGGAAAATCCATAAAATGTAGAATATCCAAGACAATTTTTTAAAAGAAAAACTAAGTTGTAAGACTTACACAACATAAAAACTTGTACTGAAATAACTGGTTATTTGTACTGCATAAACATCAATACTACCTCACATTATTTAGAAAAATTCACTTGAGATGGATCACAGACCTCAATGTAAAAACTAAATTTATAAAAACCCTTTTAAGAAAACATAGCAGGAAATATTTGCAACCTGGCTTTAGGACATATTATAATAAAGACATTTATATTATAATCACTATATAAAGAACCTAACTTTTTTTTTCTTTTTGGGGTCACACTGGCGGCATATGGAAGTTTCCAGGCTAGGGGATGAATCTGAATTGCAGCTGCTGGCCTACACCACTGCCAGAAGAATGCCAGATCCGAGCTGCATCTGTGATCTACACCACAGCTAGTGGCAACACCTGATCATTAACCCACTAAGCAAGGCCTGGGATCAAACCTGCATCCTCATGAATACTAGATGGGTTCTTAACCCGCTGAGCCACAACAGGAACTCCTAAAGAACATAATTTTTTAAAACAGACAGACATATATTTCAAGAGAAGGTACATAAAAAGTAGTAAAATAACACATGTAAATACGCTCATCATCGTTAGGCTTCAGGGAAGTGCAAATTTAAGCTACCATAGACATCACCACACACCTAAGAGGACTGCTAAAATTCCAAAAGACAATACCTTTGTGAAAATGTAGAGCAACTAGAATTCATACACACTGCTAGTAACAATGTGGAGCTGTACAACCACTTTAAAAAGTGATTTGGCAAGTTCTGAAAAAGTTATACCTAACATATAACTCAAATATTCCTTTCCTAGGTACTTACCCAAGAGTAATAACATATGTTAACCCAAAGACTTGTGTAGGAATGTTCAAACAACTCTGTTTGTAAAAGTCAAAAATTGGAAACTACCCATACGTGCATCAACAGAAAATACATGAACAGAGTATGGTGAAGCCATAGCCATATGACAGAATATTGCACAGCAATAAAAAGAAATATCTACTGATACACGAAACAATACAATGGAATCCCTAAATTATTATGCTTAGCAAAAGAAGCCAGATACAAAAGAGTATATTTTATATGATTCCACTTCTATAAAATTTGAGTTAATCTATAATGAGGAAAAGTATATCAATGCTTGCCTCTGGATGACAGCAGAGATTGGGAACATTGAAAAACAGCACAAGAAATCTTTGGGGTATGATGGAAATATTCTGTATCTTAACTGTGGTTATGGCTTCAAAGGTTTATATAATCATCAAAACCAACTGAATTGAACAATTTAAATTGATACAATTTACTCTATCTTGTTTATTAAACATCAAAGATGATTTTAAAAAATGAACTAAGACCATAAGTAAGTAATTCGTGGATTGCAACTGTGTCTCATTTTTTTATTAGTTGTTTTGTATTACTTTTGTTTTTACTCATCACTACAGTGCTTGTCATTTATGAGGTATTCATATTTATTAAATGAAACAATAAATTCATGACTGAATTATTCATGTGTGAAACTCAATATATTTTGAATAAAATTATTTTAATTTGTCTCATTAAATAGCATTATTTTAGGCACAGACCCAAACTGGATAAAGAAGTTTCGGCACCTGTTAGTTATAATAAGAATATTTACCCTTGGAGTTCCCTTCGTGGCTCAGTGGTTAACGAATCCGACTAAGAACCATGAGGTTGCAGGTTCGATCCTGGGCCTTGCTCAGTGGGTAAAGGATCCGGCGTTGCCGTGAGCTGTGGTGAAGGTTGCAGACGCAGCTCAGATCCTGCGTTGCTGTGGCTGTGGTGAAGGCCGGCAGCTACAGATCCTGTTAGACCCCTAGCCTGGGAACCTCCATATGCCACGGGTGAGGCTCTACATAAAAGGCAAAAAGACAAAAAAAAAAAAAAAAAAAGAATATTTACCCTTGATCTAATTTGTAAAACATTTATCAGTCTTTAGCAGGACCTGCAACCAAGTTCCCTCAAAGAACAGAAGTTCCTAGAAAATCTCAGATTACAATTTGAGAGTTTAGAATGATTGGTCAAGTTTGACACCGATCAATTTTGAGATAAAATAAATAAAAGGAAAATTTCCATAATTCTGTAAATTGGTAAGTGGCAGGAAGGCTCTAAAGTCACAATAAAAAAACAGAAAGATACATTTACTATCTAATGACATAGTTTCAGTGTCCTTGAGAATGTTTTGAGCAGCACACAGTCTCCACACCTAAGCCCAGACCATCTGAGTTTCACTCAAGCAGGTATCATTACTTGGGCCTAACCAGGTGCGACTCCCACACAGCTATGATTCTTAGAGAGGGTGGTGACAGCCTGAGCCAGCCTGGACCACAACAAGAGAGAGGGGGAACCTCCCTCCTGGAACAGAGAGCAATGGTAATACAAGGTTCTAAAGAAAATCAGAACAACAACAACAAAAATTTACCAGGCTCTGTAGCTAAATAATTGAATTAAAATTTCAACTCCATGCATACCACTTGAAATATAAAGAGAGCAGACAACTATTCTCCCTTTAATCTTTTGCAAAAATGAGCAAAAGCAAACAAGGAATCAATTTACCTTGCATAAGTATCAATGCACTTTAAAACCAGTATGAAGTGGAAGATGAACAGCTTAAGCTTCACCTACACATTCAAGGTCTTTCTGGATATTTCAGATTTTGTAACCAACCCATGGCAAACAAACTGTTCCCTGGCTTTGGTCTCCTTTAAAATGTTGTCCAAGGAACAAAGGTTACTGGTCCACTAATGACTGAAAGAAGCAGTGATACATTTTTACTCAAAGCACCTTAAATTGCTTGTTTGAAGTGAGATTAAATTTGCCCCTTTGCTTGACATCTTTCCTTTGAAGGAGATAAAGGACAACCACGGGGAGTGCAGGGAGGAACAGAAAGTTCTTTGTTCCAACTGGGACAAAGAAGCTGTCATCAAGATTCTGTCCTTGAGCAAACCTGAGTCAGGATCCTTGGAACCTTATTCTCCAATAGGCCCTGACCTGGAACTCCGTCCTTTACCTGTCTAGTCCAGTTTCAGCAAAAGTTATACTGCCTTAGTTTAGCAAAAGTCCCCCACCCTCAGGCTAGATATCTGATCAAATTCCTCATCTCCCACCCTTGATGTATTATCACCCCAGCCCATCTTCAGCCAGAATCTTATCAAATCTGTTTGGTCTGAATCTCCCTTACCCCGATGTTTCCTCTTAGTAATTTTCCATCACTGACCCCACAACCCTGCTTCTTGGCTATAAATCCTCATTTGTCCGTGTTGTATGCAGCTTTGAGCCCAATTTTTCAGCCCTACTGCAAAACACCCACTGCTTGGGATTTCCCATTGTGGCTCAGAGGTAACGAACCTGACCACTTACCCATAAGGATGAAGGTTTGATCCCTGGCCTTGCTCAGCGGGTTAAGGATCAGGCATTGCTGTGAACTGTGGTGTAGGTCACAGACTCAGCTCAGCACCTGCATTGCTGTGGCTATGACATAGGCCGGCAGCTGTAGCCCCAATTCAACTGCCTGGGAACTTTCATATGCCCTGGTTATGGCCCTAAAAAAAAAAAAAAAAAAAAAACACTAAAAAACAAAAAACACCCATTGCAGTAGGACTTTTCCCTTACTGACAAAACATAGCTAGCTAGCATAATGATCTCCTAGTCAGGATCCCTGGACTATGTCCCCAGTAAACACTTACTTTAGTCCAAGCAGTAAGTACTTTAGAGCACTAGGGGAAAGAAATATAAGAGGAAAAGAAAAAAAGTGACCTAAAGGTCCATTAAGAGTCAAGGGGGACCATTTAGTATAGAAACAGCATTTTTCAGGAAAGATATGATGGCTTCTGACATCTGTTACCAACTGTCTATGTGATTTTAAGTGAATCAGTAAATAACTGTGACATCTATTTTTAAAATAGGATATTTACATCACTGTATTGTTATTTTAAAGGATATACATATATATAACAATAATATTATAAACTTTATATTTTTAAATAAATGAATATTTGGTATTATTGTTACCTGAAAACTGGGCTTTCTTGATGGGTATTGAGCAGGACACACAACCAAGATAAAGATCAGGAGGAAAAAGATTTATTACTTTCAGCAAGTAAGGAGAACACCAGGGATCTTTCCCAAAACAGTGTCCCCTCAAACAGCAAGACTGGGGTACATGAAAGGGCATGAGCAGAGGAGAATTCAGCATAGAAGTTGGGCAAAGGTCAACAGAGTCCAAGCTGTAGCTGACTGAAGTCAGGAGGGTCACCATCACCCTTTTATCCTCTGCCTGGGTGAGGATCTAAGTTCCTACAGAACTCAAAGATACATTACTATGCATATCCCCTAAGAAGGAACTAGGACTCTTCTCTATAACTTCGCTACTGTTTGACTGTCTTTTCTCTGTTTCTGCATCTCTTTATTCCCTTAGGATCATTAGTTATTGAGACTCGTTCAAAGGCAAGCATTATGGCCAAGCTTAGATCACAAAATGGCTTGAGTCAAAATGGCTTCCCCGTATGTCAAGAAAGCCATTCCTGGTCTCTTTCTCTAGGACCCCCTAATGTAATCTCTGCTTACATTATCATAATCATTGTTGTTTACATAGCCAAAAGAAAAACTGCTTTATTAATTGCTTGTGAGCAATTCACTCCTGGAATCCTAAAACACTGGAAGAAACTCTGTGTGGTTTGTTATTTGATTCAAAAATTCACACTGACTATGTTTACTAGAAGAATAAATCAGCATTCATAAATGCATGGTTTACCCTTTCCAATTCCTTGTTTATTTAAATGTTATATAGGTTTTTAGAATATTTTATTCTTACAAGTTTACTTGGTGAAAAATTCATGATTTAGATTTTTAGGACATATCACTTATGTCCTTAAACTGCCATTTAAAAATCATCATTCATTTAAGATATGTCTATAACTCAGAAAGCTATATGTATAAGCAATCACCTTAGTTGTATGGTCTTACTACCTCCTTGAAGAACATGGTAAGTGGCTAAATACTATGCCTAATACCCATCTTCAGTAACAAATGTTAGGTTAGGAGACTATCTGTAGATGTTGTCCTTTGATATGCTAAAAAAGGCATCAAAGCTTATCTTGTAAAGCCTATGGTTTTGACATTGAAGATGTTAAAGGCTAGCAAACAACTCATTCCAGGTCTCTCACTAGTTTAAGTAGTTGGAATGCATTAGCAAAGTCAAGTACCTATAATGTGACTCCTAAGACCCCAGGACCACTCCATAATGAAAGAATCCTCTCTCCTTACACAATCCAATTCCTCTATGAAAGAAGGAAGGAAAGAGGGAAGAAGGGTGGAAGGGAGGAAAGGAAAAGAAGGAAGGAAGGAAGGAAGGAAGGGGAAGGGAAGGGAAGGGAACGGAAAGGAAGGAAGAAAGAAAAAGAAAGGGAGGGAGGGAGGAAAGAAGGAAGAAAGAAAGGGAGGGAGGGAGGGAAGGAAGGAAAAGGAAAGAATGGTGGAAGGTAGGAAGAGAGAGAGAAAGAGGAAAGGAAGGGATAGAGAGAGAAAGATAGAAGGATGGAAGGAAGAGGAAAGAGAAATCCCAATTATTAATGTAAAACTCTACATTTCTAAGGAAAAAGCAAAACACTGTACAACTCAGTTAACAGGTGTACCTGGCAATGAAGCTAAAGACCAAGGAAAAGATTTTTCATTAGAATGCTGAGAAGTAGTTAAAACTTTAACATTTGTTAAAGTTTTCCTACATTGTCTCATCTAATTATCATTACAGGTAATAATTCCATTTATTATTTTAAGCTCAAAGATGAAGTAGAATTTAGGAGGGGACAGAACACATAACCAACTATGAAATAATAGATTGTATCTCACCCCAATCTATTGTGCAGCATATTCTTTTATCACTAGCCTATGATAATGTCTCTAAGCAACAGTCTATTAAAGAATGTGACATTCAGAAAGGAGCAAAACAGGGAAATAGCACATGTGTAGTAATACAGATTTGTCAGGGCAAGGGAAAACAACACATTCAGAACTGAGATTAGGAAAAGAAAATGTGTACCCTGTCTGCATACTTTTAGTTGAAGGGGTCCATGGCATACCTTGAAGAGAAAAAATGGCTAAGAACACTTAAGAACCCATATAAAGAATATACATAAATAAACTAAGAGAAATCCCAGTAGTTCACCATATGTCATTGAACTCACAAGCAGAAAAGTTCTGTGGTCTTTTAGCAAATAAGCAGAAGAGTACTCAAATGTAAATTCTGTTTAAAGTTAAAAGAAAGTACATGGATTTACAGGAAGCTTTGTAACTTTTGTTCATTTCCAATTAGATTGAAAGAAAAAAGTACCCTCTACATTACCTGTGTAGACCAAGTTGTTAAGGATTTTCCTTGCTTGTTAAATTGTTGTAAAGACAAAAAAATATCCTCAAAGAGAAGCTGGGATTATTTTCACTCTCAAGAAATAGTGATGCCATTTCCATGGTTAGCACTAGAGAAAGAATGAAGTTTGTTTTTCTAAACTTATTAAACAGCCAAACTGTCATTTAGCTAAGAGAACAGTATTCAATGCCTCTGGTAGGATTAAGTGGTGATATTTTTGACTCACAAAGGCAGTACAGTGTGCCAAGTTGAGCCTAGAACTGAAAATCATGAGGACATATGTTTACATGCTGTTTCTGCAGTTCGTTAAACGGGCACATTACTGCACTCCTCTGAGCCTCAATTTCGTTTTCTATCAAACAGGAGAAATCAACACTTATCCTGTACCCAAGCCTCAAAGAACTCTGCTGCCACCTGATTGCCAACATGAAATAGCATGTTTCCTGAATCTCTACCTTCCATAGTTCCATTTTAAATATTTACACATTTTCATCTTGTTTTTGCAGCTCCTGTGGCATGTGGAATTTCCCAAACCAGGGATCAAACCTGAGCCACAGCAGTGACAATGCCCGATCATTAATCCGTTTAGGCCACCAAAGAACTCCCACATTTTTCTTCTTGATGTTTCTGGAACCTGCATATTTCTTAAAATCTACGTATATATTTAGTATGATGATTTTTTTTCTTTTTTATTTCATGAAGAGCTGTTATTAAATTGCTGATATGTCTTAAAATGAACGAGATCTCTGGATTGTGGAAACACAGAATTCAAAGTCATCAAGATGAACAGATACACTATAATTAGTGGTCTCAGTGAGAACAGTCAATCCATGCAAAAGTGTTTTCTGTTGATGCCAAGAATATTTTTATTATCCCTTACATCGAAAAATTATTTAACTCACCAAGATTTTTTCATTAAATAACAGGTATCGGTTCCTATTATTGATACAATAAATTTGCATTGTCTCCATTTTACCAATGAATCAACATATTCAGAAAGGCTTAAGTATGCCCTTCTATTTCTTACAGGTACCTCTTGCTCCCACCCTTTTTCTATAGAAAAGGGCTTAAAAGTCAGAAGACTACAATATCTTATCACCCAGCAACCTCACTCCTAGAAAAACTTAAGCATATATGTGAAATACAGAAAAAAAAACATAATTTATAGGGATATGTACATGGGTAGTAATAGCAAGAAAAACAACAAAATGATTATCATAAAGCTCAAGGGTAATGATCATCCCCAGAGGAGAACGAGGAGCCTATCATTAACGATGTGTATACCATGCTCCTTCAGGCACTGGAAATGCTCTATTTGGATGTGGATATATGATTCTATGAAAAATCATTAAATTATGGTTCACAAGATGTGGAAAAAAGATATATGGGGCGAATAAGGGCTGAAAAATCTAATTTTCTATGAATTTCAAGAAAACTTGTTTAAAGATTTAATCTGGCAATTTTGTTTTTTTTATCTTCTCCCAGAAAAGGAAGACACTATGGTTTGGGGTTTTTTGTTTGTTTGTTTGTTTGTTTGGTAATAATGACTTTTATTTTTTTCCATTATAGCTGGTTTACAGTTTTCTGTCCATTTTCTACTGCACAGCAAGGTGACCCACTCACACATACATGTATACATTCTTTTTTCTCACATTATCATGCTTCATCATAAATGACCATAGTCCCCAGTGCTATATAGCAGGATGCCATTGCTTATCCATTCCAAAGGCAATAGTTTGCATCCATTAACCCCAAATGAGGGGGAGGGAGTGGGATGGACTGCAAATTTGGGGTTAATAGATGCAAACAATTGCCTTTGGAATGGATAAGACACTAGTTGTAAAAGATTCTGTCAGTCCTCTCCTGTCCTTTCTCTGTATAGGCCATTCTAGCCCAGTGCAGAAACTCCTTGAATTATAATTGCACCAGTGGAGTAAATTGCCCCCTCCCAGCATATCTGCCCCTGAATACTTTCTCCATGCCTATATCTGAAGAGCCAAATCCAACTAGACACTGCATAGTCTTACAGCCGTAAATTCATGAACATGATTGCAATGGGCATGCAAAACTGCTAGACAATCTTACTCTGGTTCTTTTCTCTCACTCTGCAGTAATTATTTGATATCTTGTCCACACTCCTAACACTCCACCCTTCAGTTTCAAACCTAGCACTACAGATGCTGCTAGAAAAAAACAGAATTCTTCAACTTCCCTCCGGGGAATATGCTCTCCAAAATATCTTCCCCCTCCTTCCCTCCTTTTACAGAAGATAAACTGTCTTTCCTTGTATTTGAGTCTGATCCCTCTAGCATGTTTAGAATTCCCATTCTCACAAACTTCAAAATGTTTTGCCTTCCCATCTGGAATAGTCAACATTTTCCTTTCAATTTAATTTCACATTAAATATACTTTATCAAATTAGGATCCAGCAACTCTTTCCAGATATAACCATCCCTCTCTCCTCTCAGATGAACCAATTTCAGAAATGTTTATATTCATAACCTTCATTTATCAATACTTTACCAAATTTTAAGACAAACCAGGCATCTGCCTCTGTTATGACACTAGTAGTTCTTATTATTGTATCCATGTTACTAAATCCAGTAGATACTTTTTAGTCTTCATCCTATTTCACCTCCCAATAGCTTTCAATCCTATTTGACTAGTTTTCTTTTTACTTCTTTTTACACTACTGACATGTCTGTATCCCATTTTTCTCCCCAACTCTCTCACAAATTCTTAGTCTTATTTCTACACACTTCTTCAGGTTGACATTTGAAATTGAGGTTCTTCAAGGTTAAAAATCAGGGCCACATGTCTTCTGACTTTATGCTCTCCTAGGCTATAAAATACTAGTCCATGATTTTAATTACCAAACTATGAAAAATTCTCAGTCCCCAACCAAAACTATACTACGGAGTTCTGGGATGACCTGACATTTACTAATATGTCTCAAGTTAACATCCAACTGAACATATTAAAACTGAAATTTTTATCTCCACTGTCTCCCACATCCTTGGCCTAATGGGATGGCACAGCCTATACCAAATTATCTGAATCATTTTGATACTTTCATTTCTTTCACCCAGTATATCACCAAGTTCTGTAGATGTTGCATCCTAAACTACCACAAGTTCCCATTGTTCCTTCTTGGAACTCCTATAATAGATCTCTAAGTAGCTGGCCTGCAATGTTGGAGTGTACTTTCCAGTACATTTTCTATGCTGCATTCTCCAAGATCCTTATAAACAGAATTTATTATAACCATCTCCTCTCCCACATTATTTTAAAAACCTTCAATGAAATTCTGTTGCCTAACAATGATCTATTACCTAATAATATTTCAAACCTTATCTTGTACCTGCAGCCTTGAAATTTCTCAACTTTTTACTTTCTTTGCCTTGAATAATCAAATCTCTACCATTCTTCCCCACTGTTGATCTGTGTATATATGTGTGTATACATATACTCACATATAGAAAAAGACACACACATTTTTTCTTTTTTTTCCTTTCAAAAAATACTAAATTATTCAAGCATGGAAAAAACTACAAAATAAGATGTGAGGCCAGTTGTATCCACCACCCACATATAATAAACGTTATAATTGTCAAAATTGCTTAATGTCACTTTGAAGAAAATAAAATACTAGAGGTACAGTTAATGTTCCCATTGATTTTCTTTCCAGTTCCATTCCTCTCTTTCCCAGGATGCATACAGTCTCTGGAAATTTGTGGTTTTCTCTTCCAGCCAAGTCCACAAATCCATATGAAGTTGTTATCCATTTATTTTCTCCCTCTTTCTTTCTTTCTGACTAAAACAGCAATATTTTGCATTGGTTTTTGCATTTTTTATAGTTCTATAAAGGTAATATTATTATACTTATAATTCTGTGAGAAGATTTCATTCAATATTACAGTTTTGATATACATAAATATCAGTATACACGAAAATAATGTATACATCAAAACTGGAAGTATTCATCTTTCCTCCAGTAGCAAATATTTCTTTATTTAAAAAAATTTTTTTTGGAGTTCTCTTCGTGGGTCAGTGGTTAACGAATCCGACTAAGAACCATAAGGTTGCGGGTTCGATCCCTGGCCTTGCTCAGTGGGTTAAAGATCCGGCGTTGCCGTGAGCTGTGGTGTAGGTTCCAGACGCGGCTCGGATCCCGCGTTGCTGTGGCTGTGGCGAAGGCCGGCGGCTACAGCTCCTGTTAGACCCCTAGCCTGGGAACCTCCACATGCCACGGGTGCGGCTCTAGATAAAGGCAAAAAGACAAAAAAAAATAAATAAATAAAATAAAATAAATTTTTTTTTTTTGTCTTCTGTTGTTTTAGGGCCACACCCGCGGCATGTGGAGGTTCTCAGGCTAGGGGTCTAATCGGAGCTGTAGCCGCCGGCCTACACCACAGCCACAGCAACGTGGGATCTGAGCCACATCTGCAACCTACACTACAGCTCACGGCAAAACCAGATCCTTAACCCACTGAGCAAGGCCAGGGATCGAACCCTCAACTTCATGGTTCCTAGTCGGATTCGTTTCCGCTGAACCACAACAGGAACTCTGTGAATATTTGTTTTTTGCTTGCTTTTCTTTTTTGCTACTATAAAAAATACCACAGTAAAATCTTGTACGTCTCCATATGCACATACCTAAGAGTTTTTCCTGAATATATACTGGAAATTGATGGATATTACATACACACAACTTCATCATCATTAAATATGGGCAAATTGCTTCTCAACATGGCTGTAGGCACTAACATTTAAAGCAGAAACATCTTTATTTTATTGAAGTATAGTTGATTTGCAATGTTGCAATAGCTTCTGGTATATTTAGTAAAGTGATTTAGTCATATGTATATATTTTTTCATATTATTTTCCATTATGGTTCATTACATGATACTAAATATAATTCCCTGTGCTATACAGTAGGACCTTGCTGTTTTTCCATTCTATATATAATAGTTTGTACGTGCTAATTCCAAACTCCCAATCCATCTCACCCCCAGCTGCCCCCTCCCTTGGCAGCCACAAGTTTGTTCTAAGTCTGTTTCTGTTTCACAGATAAATTCATTTGTGTCATATTTTAGATTCCGCATATAAGTGATACCATATTGTATTTGTCTTTCTCTTTCTGACTTACTTCACTAAGTATGATAATCTCTTAAGCCCATCCACATTGCTGCAAATGGCATTACTTCATTCATTTTTGTGGCTGAGTAATATTCCATCACATATATATATTTTATATACATACACACACGTATGTATATATATAATACACCTCCCCACATACACACACATCACATCTTCTTTATCCAATCATCTGTCAATGGACATTTAAGTTGCTTCTATGTCTTGGCTATTGTAAACAGCGCTGAAGCAGCAATATTTCAATTTCCATCTCATATTTATGATGACGATGAATTATGAAATGGCATCTAACATTTTAAATTGTATTTATCTGATTACTAGAGATTAAACATATTTTCATAAGTATTAAGCATTTGAATTTCTTCTTCTTAAATGGACTCTAGACGTTTTTTGTCCATTTTATTTATTTATTTAATCACTGACTAGTTTTTCTTATTGATTTGTGAGTTCTATAAGCATTCTTTTAATTAATCCTGGGCTGGCTCTGTACGTTGCTCCTATCATTTTCCAAACTGTGGTGTATTTTAAAACTTAGCTTATGGAACACATTTAGACATGTAGAAATTTTTTTAATATAATGCCAAATTTATCAACATTTAAATTTTTAAATATATATATTTTGTGTCTTTTTAGGGCCACATCCATGGAAGTCCCCAGGCTAAGGGTCAAATTGGAGCTGTAGCTGCCGGCCTAAGCCACAGCCACAGCCACACCACATCCAAGCTGCACCTGCGACCTGCACAACAGCTCATGGCAATGCCGGATTCTTAACACACTGAGCAAGGCCAGGGATCAAACCCATGTCCTCATGGATACTAGTTGGGTTCGTTACCACCGCACCACAACAGGAACGCCTAAAATTTTATTTTTATAATTGTTTCTTGTAAAAAAACAAACAAAAAAAAACCCTTATCTTTATTTACATTCTCCTGTATTTTTCTTTAAGCATTCTAAAGGATTGTTTTGGGGTTTTTTTTGTTTTCATATTTCCAGCACTGGATCATGTGAAATTCATCCTATGTGCAGGGGGATGAGGTGGGGATCTAATCTCATAATTTTTCAAATCAAATTATCAGATATCTGAAAGCAATTTATGAAACAGACCAGATATTGGCAAACTGTCTCAGGTGCCAGCTATCTATTTTTGTAAATAAAGCTGTACTAGAACACAGCCCCCCTCATTCTTTCACACGCTATATTTGGTTACCTTTGTGCTACAACAGCAGAGCCAAGTAGTTGTGACAGGGACTCTATGGCACCTGAAACCTAAAATAGCTAATATATGGCCCTTTAAGAAAAGTTCAAATGCCCAGACTAGACAATCATTTCTTTACTGTTTTATTAAAGTGTGACTTGTTATATACTAAATTCCCCTAAAAGATTTTCTTCTGGAAAATCTACTCTGTTCCATTACCCTATTCTTCTCTTCTATTTCACACTATTCTAATTACTATAGCTTTAAAATATATTTGGATAGCTCACACAGCAACTTCTTTTCACTTAACTCCCACCTTATTTTCCTCCAAAAAGTTCATGTCTGGCATCAGAAACATACTTATCTTTGTAAATTTAAAATCAGTCTGTTAAGCTGTGTGAAAAAAAAAAAAAAACCCACACATTTAGATATTTATTTGCATGTGAGAAGATGTGACACCTTTAAGATACTACTGAGTCTTTCATCCATGAATTGAGCTACCTTTTTATTGATACAGGCCTTCTTCTATGTACTTTGTAAAATAAAGTTTTCCCTATGGTAGCTTTGTAGATCTTGGCCGGTTAATTCCTAAATATATTCACATTCTATCACTTACCTCTCATATTTTTTTCTCCCTTTTTGTGCTGCACTGTGGATAATTTTCACAGATTCATCTTTCAATTTGCTAAATCACTCTTTAAAGATGCCTAATCTGCTATTCAGCATTCATTTTGGTCTTTTATATCAAGGGCTATAATTTCATTTCTAGAAGTTTTACTTGATTCTCTTTGATATATGGCTATTCTTATAATTTCCATTTTTTCTAATTCTAATTTATCCATTTAACCCTTTCAACATGTTTACCTTACTGTGCCTTTCAAATTGCTCTAGTTACATCAGAGGTATTTTCTTAATTTTAATCTCCTATTTGCTGACCCCCTCATGGGAATCTAATGGGCCCTTTATTTTGACAAAGTTCCTACGGAATAGTTTTTCATTTCTTCCTGCCAATTGCTGGGTGAATTTGTATATTTTTGCGTTGTTGTTTGTGTTCTTGTTTAGAGTAATCTCACAGTAATTTCCCCACCTTGAAGATTCCTTCTACATGTTGGTATTTAAGTTTCCATGCCAATGTCTCTCACCAGCGTCACCTAGATTCCCAGAATAGAATCAAGCTTCTTTGTCACTTTGCCTTTTGTTGATTCCACCATTCTTCAAAGTCCTATGCCAGTTTCAATGGCCCAATGGGCATATCTTCTACAGTTTTGTATATGTTAATTACTCAACTCAATCTTCTTCTAACGTTTGCTACATCACCTCACAAGCAGGTTTTTTTAAGACCCTGCTTTATTTCTGCTTTGAGAGGATTCCACATCTTCCAACATCAGTCATATTTATTTCATTGTTTTTGTTGTTAGATCTAGCTCAACATATTTTATGTAGTTGCAAAATAAAGTCCACATTAATTCTGACACTGTGATGCTAGAAGCAAAACTCCCAGAAAAGTGAGTCCTGTTGTTCAACTTCCTCAAGAAAAGAGCCCCAACTGCAACTCCTCAGCTAGGTTAGATGTCCCGTGACATGCTCTTATTGAACTGCTGCTATCCATCAGGTCTTAAAGCTAGATCACTATTCTATACTCATCTTTCTTCAAGGTGATACTATTTCAGAATTCTCCCTGATTTTCTCCACCATTAGAATCTGGTTGACTAGAACTTCATTTCAATAATTCCTAACCTTGAATCTTGGACTTCACTACTGGATACGTTAATCCAATAAATTTGTCCAGGTCTTTCACAGTGAAACTTGCTGAATAACAAGGACTGAGGTAGTTTTTGCAAGAAAATAAAATATAAACTAAACAAAAAGTGTTGATACTTTCTTACTCTACACTTGAAACACAGAGAAGAAAACACAAATGATTATTTCCCAGAATAAAGATACAGTTCAAAGTGATTTCTATTTCTATCACTAAATACTAGAAACATGAGTATTAATTTCACATAGTCTTTATGCCTCAACCAAGTATCCTGTTTAAAAAGAGATCTTACTAAATAAACACAGGAAGCAATTAAAATTAAAATTAATTTGGAGCTCCCGTCGTGGTGCAGCAGAAACAAATCCAACTAGGAACCATGAGGTTTCGGGTTCGATCCCTGGCCTCACTCAGTGGACTTAGGATCTGGCACTGCCGTGAGCTGTAGTGTAGATCGCCAGCTTGGATCTGGCGTTGCTGTGGCTGTGGTGTAGGCAGGCAGCTGTAACTCTGATTCAACCCCTAGCCTGGGAGCTTCCATAAGGTGCAGCCCTAAAAAAAGCCAAAAAAATAATAATAATAAAATTAACTTGTAATAGATGTTTTATGACACACACACAATTACAAGGTGAAAGTTTTTCCAAAATATTATAAGTGATATATGGAGTGGATATAATATAATAAATATAAAATTACGTTGAACAAAAGTTTTATAAGATACACATATTTTATACGTGGGGACCTTTTACCCAATGGAAATAAAATATGTTCAGATACTCAAGAAAAATTTAAATACAAATTTATATTAGTCTTAGTGTTACATAAAGTTCATTAAATCACACAAAGAAGCAAGCAGAAAACTACGTAAAAACAACATAAAATAACATCGAGTTACCAGTAGAAGAATAACCAATAATAACCAATTTAGAAATTAAATACATATAGCATATCTTCTAAATAACTTGGGTTAGGGAGGAAACTAAAACCAAAATGGGGGATTTTTTAAATGGATTGGAATTGAGATCATTTTGTACATGTCATCTATAGCATTTAGAGGAAAAAATATATTCTTTACTTCATTTACTGAACTGAAGAATATAGTTTTATAAGAAATTAACTCTGCGTTAATAATAAATTAATAATAAATGGAGGTACCTTAGAAAACTATACATAGAACTACAATATGACCCAGCAATCCCACTCTTAGGCATATATCTGGACAAAACTTTCCTTGAAAAAGACACTTGCACACATATGTTCACTGCAGCACTATTCACAATAGCGAAGATATGGAAACTACCAAATGTGTCCATCAACAGATGATTGGATTAGGAAGATGAAGTATATATACAAAATGGAATACTACTCAGCCATATTTGCAGCAACATGGATGGAATTAGAGACCCTCATACTGAGTGAAGTAAGTCAGAAAGAGAAAGACAAATACTACGTGGTATCACTTATATCTGGAATCTAATATACTGCAAAAATGAACCTTTCCAGAAAAGGAAATGACGGACTTGGAGAATAGACTCGTGGTTGCCAAGAGGGTGGGGGAGGGAGTGGGATGGTAGGGGGGTCTGGGGTTAATAGCTGTAGTCTATTGCCTTTGGGATGGAAAAGCAAGGAGACCCTGTTATATAGCACCAGGAACTATGTCTAATCATTTCTGACGAATCTATATATGTATGTGTAACCAGGTCACCACGCTGTACAGTTTGAAAATTGAGAGAACTGTAAACCAGCTATAATGGGAAAAAATAAGCAAATAATTAAATAAATAAAAAGGATAACCAAATAAAAAGATCAATCCTTACATATAAGCAATAACCACCTAAAAAATGAAAAAAATTCCATCAATTAGTAGTAAAATTATATGGTATCTTATGAAACAAATGTGAAATAGTACATTAAATAGAACATTCAGAAGAGAAATTATCTCTTAAAATGAGCAAAATATATAAATCCAACAAAATTTTACAAGCAGGAGAGAGAAAGCACAGCACTATGTAAAGTTTTGGCTATCTTCTTTTTCACTACAAAAGTACTGACAGCAAAGGCAGTGTGGTTTAAAGAAACCAGAGTTAATGCCTCAAAAAAGGCCTGACACTCATCTCTGCCAATGCCAGTTATTCTGGCACTAGAATCTCCATCCTGCCTTAATGACAGTATCATCAGTTTAAAATCTGACAATCAAGTAAACAATAGAAGTAGTCACAGGTGGCTGGCTAACCTTACCCAGAGAGCTTGAGAGTGATTTATGCCACACAGTATGAGAGACAGGAGAAAGAATTTCCTTTACAAATACAAGAGATATCCTAAGCCTATATGCTTAAAATAACTCTTGATGAAGTGAAAAACCTCTCCAGCTAATTCTGGTCAGTGGTATTTCAGTAGTTAGTTATCTCCATTGCTACCCAGCATATTAGAAAGTAACTACTATCTGGGAAGAACAAAGGCTTGGAAAGTGTAAAAATACATTGTTCTCTGCCTTGAGATTTAAGCAGTATCAGCTATGTTAGTTAATAAATTATCCTTCCCTACCCCTTATTATAATCAGTAACATTGGACCCTTCTGGCAGGACCAGGAAGGGATTAACAACCAAAAGATGGAAAATAACGAAATGTATTAAAAGACATGATAGAACCTAAGTAATAGAATTGTCCTAAAGGATTGGAGGAGTTTTGCTTGGGAAGATTTATAAATAGAAAATGTTCCAAGATTATAATGATGACAATTTCCAAGAAAATGTAAAATATTCTAAATCCAAATCCCAATTTTCTTCTTTTTAAAGAAAATGACAACTTGAATTTAAAACTATCTAAAAAAACTAAATGTTAAATAATAAAAAAATATTTGTTTAAATTTAGATGGACATTTTAGGTGTGAAATGGGGAGTCTCAAGGCAAGGACCATAATGACATATAAAAGAGAATTTCTTTACCCTGCAAAACAGATGGGAAAAAATGGATTTCCAGAGTCATCTTAAGAAGGAAAGTATGGGACAAATAAGCATATCAAAATGATGAGAAGAGGTTATTAAAATGGGTGTGAACAATACGAAAATGGTCTTGGAGCCTGGAAGAAAAGAGCAGAACATGAGCAATTTCTACTGGCTTGAGATGATGGAGATGTCTAAAGGCATGGATTTCAGCTTGTGATGAAATTGTGATGGCTTTGAAACATTTCTTTAAATTCTCTGACACTCTTTCCAATAAAAGTTGTAGTCTAATGTCTAATTATCCTCCTGTTGAAGATAGGTCAGTCTAAGACACTTGTATCTAATGATTTGAAGGCAGCAGAAATGATTCTGCATGATATACAAGGATAGTTCAGAAAAAGCAGTACTGTTTTTGCCCAGATCTTTCATGAGATGTTTGCTCTTGGAACTTACCTACCATATTGTAAGGAAGCCCAAGGCACAAAGAGACGTCATGTGTAGGTTTCTGCTCAAGAGCTCCAGATAATTTCCAAAATAAAAGCTAGCATCACCCAAGGGATATGCAAATGAGTAAGTCTTCGGATAATTCTAGTCCTTAGCCTCTGACTGGGACCAAGTAAGGCAAGTTGGAGGAGAAATAAAATGTCTCTACCAAATCTTACCCACCTTGAAAATTTGTTAATAAAATAAGTGTTATTATTTTAAGAAACTGTTTCTATGGGTGACTTGTAACAACAGATAATTAGAATAATATCATTTGTATATTAAGAGTGTACAAATCAAAATAATAATGAAAAACTACTTGGAAAAAGTGGCAAAAGTGGAAAAGTAATTCCTAGAAGAACATATATGAATAATACATGTATTAAAAATGCCCAATAATATTAGTTATTGGAGGAATTAAAATTAAAATGACAAAGTGAAAAAAATTTCCCCCTAATGACAACTTCAACTTCTTTCAACAAAAAAGGATCTTAAAGGAATACACTGATCAAAAAAATGGCAAAATAAATTATGGCACATCAAATGTATTTATTGCCATGTGAAATATGCATGAAAAATTGTTAAATCCAAAAATAACTTTGCTAAATAAATCTCATCCTTTAGTTAAAAATCCTATGTCTGCATATATATAAGAAGTTGGTTGAAGGAACAGGATTCAGATAAATTCAATTTTTTTGGAAGTTCCCATCATGGCTCAGTGGTTAAGGAACCCAACTAGTATCCATGAGGACTCTGGTTCGATCCCTGGCCTCCCTCAGTGGGTTAAGGATCCAGCATTGCCATGACCTGTGGTGTAGATCGCAGACAAGGCTTGGATCCTGTGTTGCTGTGGCTGTGGTACAAGCTGGCAGCTAGAGCTCAGATTTGACCCTAGCCATGGAACTTCCATCTGCCGCAGGTGCAGCCCTAAAAAGCAAAACAAATAAGATAAACTCAAATTTTTATTCTATACACTTCTGTGTTTTTCACAGAGATCATGTATCACTTTGGTAATAATAAAGAAATCACTTATTAAAGCCCATTTCTGTAAGGAATGGTGGAGGCTTTGGAATTCGTGCAGAGTTGAGGGTTTTCAAAAGCAGATGTGTGTTCCTGTTGTGCGGCTATCAGTAGAATTCATGCCCTAACCAGGTGACAGTGCTTTTGCAAATTATACAATCAATAAAGTGAAAAGACAATCCACAGAATGGGAAAAGTATTTTCAAATCATATGTCTGATTAGGAACTTATATCCAGAATGTACAAAAAATTTTCTACTACTCAATAATAAAAAGGCAACAAATACTTACAGAGGATTTCAGTAGACATTTCCCTAAAGACAATATACAAGTAGCACATGAAATAACATTCAAGGAGGTCCCATCGTGGCTCAGTGGAAACAACTCTGACTAGCATGCATGAGGACGCAGGTTTGATCTCCAGCACTGCCACGAGCTGTGGTGTTAAGTCGCAGACACGTCTCGGATCTGGCATTGCTGTGGCTGTGGCTAGGCTGGGGGCTACAGCTCCAATTCAGCCCACAGCCTGGGAACCTCTATATCTGGCATTGCTGTGGCTGCGGCCTTAAAAAGGCAAAAAGACAAAAGAAAAAGAAAAAAAAGAAATAATATTCAAAGTCATTATTCATTACAGAAATGCAAATAAGAACCATAATGAGGAGTTCCCTTCGTGGCTCAGTGGTTAACAAATCCGACTAAGAAACATGAGGTTGCGGGTTCAATCCCTGGCCTTGCTCAGTGGGTTAAGGATCCGGCGTTGCCGTGAGCTGTGGTGTAGGTTGCAGACGCGGCTAGGATCCCGCGTTGCTGTGGCTGTGGTGAAGGCCGGCAGCTGCAGCTCCTGTTAGATCCCTAGCTCCTGTTAGACCTCCATATGCCGCGGGTGCGGCCCCAGATAAAACAAAAAGACAAAAAAAAGAAAAAAAAGAACCACAATGAGATGCCACTTCACACCCATTAGGATGACTCAATTCAAAAGACTAGAAATTACTGGAATCCTCATTCATTGTTAGTGGGAATTTAAAATGGAGCAGTCACTTTGGAAAACAGTTTGATAGTTTCACAAAATGTTAACTAGAGTGTTACATCACCAGCAAGTCCACTCCTAGGAAAAAATTGAAAACACAAAAAACTCATTTGTACATGTCTATAGTATTATTCATAATAGACAACGATTTGAAAGAACTCAAATATCTGTTAACTGATGAACATGTCAATAAAATGTGAAATACCAATACAAAGGAATATTAACCAATCATAAAGAAGGAATGAAGTACTAATTAATATACATGCTACAACATGAACAAAACTTGAAAACTTTATGCTAAGCAAAGGAAGCCCATTGTATAAGATCAATATTGCATGATTCTGTTCATATAAAAGGTCTAGAATTGGTAAATCTTTAGAGACAGAAAATGGATTAGTGGTTGCTGCGATTGAAAGTATGATAAATTATGAGTGACTGCTAATGGTGACAGAATTAACATTGTGAATTATATCTCAATAAAGGCTTTATTCTTTTCCTTTTTTTTTTTTTTTTTTGTTTTGACAAAGAGAACTATAAGCCATATCCTAGATAAGGTATCCAGTGCTTTATAAATTCAAGATAGGTAGGCCCAAAATAGCTGATGTATTCCTAGGGAGAAAAGATTCAAATCTTTTCTTACACATGAATTGGTAATGGGTAATAAGCTTCTACTGTAGGAGGAGGAAAGGGAGGAAAAAGGTCTCAATCCCAGTTGCAGAAACTGTCCCCATCTTCAAGCCATTCTGCACTAGGGAACCATTTAATTCAATCCAGTAGCATCTAGTTTGTAAATAAAACAATAAATTATAATTATTTGTCAATCCTGGAAGGCCAGGAATTCCTATAAGTAGGAGACTGTATTTTATCCATCATTTAACTGCTTAGGGTTGATAATTACAATGGAATGCAACATATGTTCAACTATTGCTGACAGAAAATAACAAATATATCCAGAAATTCAGGAAGTTCCAAGTTATACCTGGGAAATTGTCAGAACTGTAAAAATTCTCAGGCTCCATCCAAACACACTGAATCAGCCACTTCAGGAGTAGGGCCCAGTAATCTGTGTTTGAAAAAGACTTCCAGACAATTCTGGTAGACTAAAGTTTTAGAACACTCATGTCAACACAGCCAAAATCTAGAACAGTTCTTTACAAAATAACATGTGAAGAATATCCCACTTTCTTTTACCATTTTTTTTAGGCCCTTTATGCTATCCTTCCAAGGAAGAGCTCCTTTTTCTAATGTGACAATTATATATACATTCAATTTTCTATTGAGCTTTGTGAATACATGTAATTAATGAACCTATAAAATATAAAGAAAATTCAGTGAGTCTCCTAGTTTGTATCAACAACTAAAATAATTATAGACAGCTGAGTCTCATCAGATTAAAAAGTGTCCCACCACCACCCTTTAAAGTGAGAGACTTATTCAAATATTTTAAGCCTGGACCTGAGAATTAGGCACTATACACAGATGCTAAAAGCCCCAAGCCTCTATGTTGAAAGGAAGTATCTTTCAGGTTTCCAAGGAAACAGAGAAATTTCATGTTGGAATCCTCACTTGGGCTGACTTGAACTCTAAGAATCGTCAAGATCTATACCTGATAGAAATGGTCTGGGTTGAAAATAGTGTATCCATCATAGCCACCACAACAGAAGCCAAAATAATAGGTAAGAGCAGCAATTTGCCAATTGTTCAAATTCTACCCATTAAATTGCATAATTTTAAAGAATGAATTATTTTCAATCCGTGTTGCCATGCATGAGTTAACTGAAAGAGAGAAGCAGATTTTCAGCTTCCAGTTAGAAGATGTGCCTCAGGCAGATTCAAATGCATGATCGAAAATATCTTTGAAAGAAGCCCACACAGCATCTATTAGGAAGTAATGCAGTTTCTAAGTAATTCATGGCTGATTCTAGGTCTAGTATGTGTGTGCGTAAATACACAATTATATGTGCCAGTATATGGTCTCTGTGCGCGCGTGGAGTGTGTGTGTCTGTGGAGAGAGACTGGATACAGATTACATCAATTAAGTGTTTCTCACATAAAAATGAAATCTAAGTTGAAGAGAAAACAAGACATGCCTTGGAGCCTTGTATTTTAAAAAAAGTAATAAGAGTCAGTCAAAAAACACATCTCAATACAAAAGTAAATAATATTAGCTAGCTGTGCCAAATATGGCGGACCATAAAACAAACTTGTAGGAAGATTGATCCCTTAGGTATTAGTACTGATCATCAGTAAAATTTATCCTAGGACTTTTTCAGTTAAGAAAGAAGAATAAAAAGCAGTCATGATAGTAGAGTATTATATCTTTTCAACTCTTAAAGCAAAGTCTCCGTTTAATACTGCATTGATCACTTTTATTGTGTTGTTTTTAAAGGTTTCTCCAACAGTTATGAAAGTATGTAAGGAGTTATACATATTTTTAAATTAATAGACCACATTTTAGAGCATTTTTAGGTTTACAGGAAAATAGAACAGATAGTACAGAAAGTTCCCATGCACTCCCTCCCATCCCTCTGCTTAGTTTCCCCTATTATTAGTATCTTGCATTGATGTGGGACATTTTTTACAACTGATGAACCAATATTGATGCATTATTAACTAAAGTCCATAGTGTACATATGGGTTCAGTCTTTGTGTTTTATATTATCTGAGCTTTTACACATGTATAACACCACATGTCCACTATTACTCTGTTATCTAGGGTAGCTTCACTGCCCTAAAATTCCTCCACCTATTCATCCCTCTCTTTCCTTCACCCCTCTCCCTCCGGCAATCATTACTCTTTTTCCTATCTCTAAAGTTTTGCCCTTTCTAGTTGGAATCATTAAGTCTGTAGTCTTATCAGACTGGCTTCTTTCACTTGGAAATGACACTTTTTTTTCTTTTGTATATTTTTATTAAAGTATTGTCGATTTATAATGTTGTGCCAATTTCTGCTATTGAGCAGCGAAATGCTTTTAAGACTAATCTATGTCCTTTTGTGGCTCAATAGCTCATCATTGAATGATATTCCATTGCATGGCTGTACATAGTTTGTTTATACATTCACTTATTGAAGGACACGTGGTCACTTCCAATTTTTGTCAATCATGAACAAAGATTCTATAAACATTCATGTGAAGGTTTTATATGGACTCTTCACTAGTTATGGAAGTATATAAATTATATTTTAATCAACACACTTCTTTGTTTAAAGAATTTTTTTATCCCAAAGTGTCTTAGTCATTCTTATCCATACCAAATCCATGAAATTTAGTCCTATTGTATGAGTTGGGATTAAAGAAGGGAGGAAAAGAAGACTCACAGGAACTCATGGTTAGAAGTAATACTAATGATCATCTAGGTTATTTTCTGTGTTTTCTCCTACATGTCTCATATTTACACAGTTCTGCTGACCAATTTTAAAAACATTACTTCTCATATTGCATCATCTCAATTTTCTATTTCTTAGGGCTACACAGGAATAGTAGACTTAATCATCTCCTGGCAACCTTGATATTTTTGAAGACATTTTCACATTTCCCTAGTTTTTTCAAATTTTACTTCTTAAAATATGTTTCTGAGTCTTTTCATCAGCATGATCCACTCATGATTCTAGTTTAACTGTATTCAAATTTCCAAACTATTTCTACTTAAACAAAACAGTTGTTATCCTACACATTAATTAGACAATATGCAATTAGATAAAATTTCATGTTTTTTTTGCATTGCTTTTAATGCCAAAGTCAAGCTGCTACAATGGTACAACAATTCCATTGTTTTCAGATCATGCTTGTTATTTGCACTGTTTGATAGAACGGTTGATATATACAGACATAATCTTAACACCTTTGTAAAAAGCTTTAAGGATGCTCTTTAAATTTAAGGATGGGGAAAAATAATAAAATATCTCTCACTTGAATTATTAACAAAACTTCACAATTCCTTTGATAAAAAATAAAACAATCACAAAAAGTAAAAAAAAATCAGAAAAAAGGAAAAGAAAGAAAACCAGGAAGTCATGAGATGTATTGAAATCATAACTATTGTATTACTTACAATGGATTTAGTGGGTTCCAGATTGAAAATAGCCTAAAAGTGAATTAATGAGTTAGAATAAAAGTTCTAGAAATTCTTACATCACTCTTATAGACTGCTCAATAAATGTAGACTTTTCAACCTACAAATCTGGACAATGCACTTTGTGTGTGCACATCTGTCTTTTTAGGGCCACACCTGTAACATATGTAAGTTCCCAGGCTAGGGGTTGAATTTGAGCTATAGCTGACAGCCTACACCACAGCCACAGCAACACAGGATCTGAGTCGTGTCTGGGACCTACACCACAGCTCCTGGCAATGCCGGATCCCTGAACCACTGAGTGAGGTCAGAGATCAAACCCGAATCCTCATGGATACTAGTCAGATTCGTTTCCTCTGCACCACAACAGGAACTCCCTGGACAATGAATTTTAAAAGTACAGAATCCTAGAAATGTTTCCACCAAGGATACAGCAAAATCCCATAAACTTTGAGCTATGGTTGCCACCACTTCAGGCTCATTTGCCAAGAGACCAGCAGGACAGGAAAGAAGTCACCATCTAGCAGATGTAATTATCTCTGATTACCAGGAGAAAACAGGTCTTCTAGAACACACTGAAGAAAGGAAGAGTACATTTGGTAATCAAGTAGTTCCCTGGAACATCTCTTGGTACTTCCTTGCCTAATTTTGGTGGTAAATAAACAAATACACAGGTCTGATAAGATTATATCACCTAGGAGATCATACCTCTAGGAATGAAGATCTGGATTACTGGATCAGGCAAGGCTTCTAGTGATTTATTGCCAAGGGTAAGGGGGATGTAGATGAGCAGCAGAAGAAATATAAATGAGTATCAGTTGTGCTCCCAAGACCAACTGTACCGATGGGAACTGTAGTTCATTCCACTAAACTTTTTTAAATTTTCCCAGAGAACCTGTTTCCAGATATAGAACATATTACATAAAAATAGAATCTTGACCAAAAAAAAAAAAAATGTCTGTTGTGGATGTTCTCTACAGGAGAAAGATAGTCATTCCTCGAGCTGCCAGTAGTACTGGCTGCTGATGGCTCACAGCTCAAAGCCTTCCAGAAATTACCTTTGGCCAAAAAGAGCTGCCTCAATTAAGGTTAATCCCTCCCAATAGGCATCCCATATCTATTGCCTTAATTCAGAACAACTATCAAGTTTGGATGAACTCCAAAGCTCTCCATGGAATCAACTGAAGATTTTCTACAGACTGCATCATAGCCTAAGTTCTTCTGCACATTCTTCTTTTCCCTCAGTCACTCACCTATATGGTTCCCAGTAATGCTACTCAACAAACTTACTGCATGCAATCTCCATCTCAAAGCCTATTTAGGGAAGCTAACCTAAGAAACATCATGTTGACAGATTCCACTGAGAAGCTCTCTAACAATGATGCCTGAACACAAACATCTAAAAATCTTTCCATAAGTTCTTAATATTATGCTGATATATAAAATATCAGGAGTCACCTACATGTGTCAAGCACTTAATACATCATTAAAAGAAAAAATTCATACATCATGAATATAATGTTTTGAGCTCACATTTGTGTATAAAAGCTAATAAATGCCGAATTTAAATTCCTTGCAATAAAATTTATTTGTTCATGTCAACCATAAGGCACGTATTAGAAACTATAACTATCTCAAGTACCAATCACCTATGTTAAACAACCGCATGATTCTTCTGTTGCCTTTCTAGAAATTCAGAAATAACTGGGCACAATATTATCCATCATGAATTATTCTGTACAATAATTTTCTACCTTTTTTAAGTTAATGGCTTTAGTCTTTTTATCTAGAATGCTTCAACGAACTCACATGAGCAAATTGTGGTGCTCATGAGTTTCTCATCATTTTATATTCTTTATTTGCTAAAGTTCAGTGCTCACTGTTCTGTATTCTTTAACTGAATGACATCATACTTTATCCAACAGAAAACATAGTCATCCTAGATTATGCTTCAAGCATAATCTGTGCTCCTCACTTATTTTCCACATCCCATGAGTCCTCGGTTCTCATCTGCTTCTTTAATGTGCCTCAAATTATTTTCTCCTTCCCCATTCTATTGCCATAACATGAATTCAGATCTTCATATTTTGAGCACTTTTACACTAACATCCATCTCCTCTACAGGTTTTACAGACAGCCAGTGATAGCCCCTGGAACATCCTTCTTACATTTTCCACATACATCCATTTCTTCCACTCCTCTTGCTCTTAATCTACAATGATGTCAGAATCGTTTTTTTAAACCATAAATCTCAACTGTCACCCTCCTACTTAAAAGCCTCTACTGTATTTATGTTAGAGTACAGTTTTTATCATGGAATAAATGATCTGGCTTCTTTCTACATTTTAAAATTCTTTCCCTGTCTTCCATTTGTTATCTCTGCTTAAGCTATTCTGAATACTTAAAACACTTTCTAAACATCACATACTCTTTATAGGCACACACATTTCTTCCCCTGTTTACCATCTCCTATGGACTTTTTATGTACTCATTTCTACTCTATACAAGCATCAGTTCTTCAGTGCACTCTTCCCTAAGTCATATTTTCTCTATTAACCTGGCAATAGTTAGTTGTTCTGTTACAGTGTTGTCCTATACACAGAACAAACTGCAATGATTTGCAGTTGTGTTACATATCTTTCTGTTTATTGTACTCAGGCACAAGGGTCTTATCTTGAATAACTCTGTATCATTAGAGTCTTGCATAGTTTTACACTATGGCTAATATTCAAAAGATATGAATTGAATTGAATTGAACTAAATTGCACAGAAGCATTTAGGGTTATTAACAATAACCTAGTAACCATATAGGCAAATAATTATTTTCTAAACCTCATGTTCAAAAAATGTTTTATTCTTTAGAGAGCCCACGAGGCAGATAAGGGAACAATCACAGATAAAAGTCCCAAGTTCTGCTCATTAGTCTGATGACCTCAATCTTTCCTTCAACAGGTTGGTCATGTTTTAACTCTATGAAGTAGGGGCAAGGCCTTGAACACTGTCAAAATCAACATCATCCAGTCAACAACAATAGAAAAAAAATGTAAACCCTACTGCTAGAGAGTTGTTGTGGGGTTTTGTTTTTGTTTTTGTTTTACTTATTTGTTTGTCTTCTCTTAAGATGCCTAAGTATCTACTCTCATTATTCCTTCAGACTTTTGGAGGAAGGTTCATGTGGAGATCCACATTTCACTTAGGATATATTCAGGGTTTTTTTCCCCTTATAATGCTAACCTTAGGTAATTGTATGCACGTTATTAAATTCATTGACTATAATAATGCACATTAAAAAGTTAATGTGACACTTAGGAGAAATATGCAATATAATATTAGAATAAAGCTTTAAAGTACCCACTGCGGCTCAGTGAGTTAAGAACCCAAAAGAGAATCAATGAGGATGTGAGTTCCATCCCTGGCCTCACTCACTGGGTTAAGGATCCCATGTTGCTCTGGCTGTGGTATAGGCTGGCAGCTGCAGCTCCTATTCAACCCCTAGGCTGAGAACTTCCATACGCCACAGGTATGGTCCTAAAAAAATAAAAAATAAAAAAGCTTCATCTTAGAATACTGCAATACATTAATACAAAGCGTTTTTGAATTATAAGCTTTTTTAGTATTGCAATGAAAACTACTTTCTCTTTTGTATTTATCACTTTCCCATAAGCACAAGTGGATAATATAGATGGAAAGCAGTGATTAGAAACACTTAGAAATAAAAAAGAAGCAGAACAAATGAGAACGTTTCACAGTAACCAGAGTCTTTAAAGAATTTAAAATTAGACAACAATGGAGAAAAAAATGAAAAACAAGGAGAAATGAGTTTTCCAGGTATTAAGTAGAAAGAACCTGTTTGAGAAAAAAATAAGATATAGTACTCTCCTACTTAAATGTGTTTATCAAACATTCTCTACAACTATTATGCATAACCTGTTGTTTTCTGAAAGATTAAAAGATCACAGAAGCAGAGAATGGAATGGTGGTTACCAGCGGCAGATGGGGGAAGGGGACGGGGAGATATTAAGGAATACAAATTTCATTCATGCAAGATGAACAAGTTCTAGAGATCTAATGTACAACAATGTGACTCTAATTGACAATACTGTGCTGGGAGTTCCCATTGTGGCTCAGCAGGTTAAGAATCCAACTAGTATCCATGAGGATGTGGGTTCCATCCCTGGCCTTGCTCAGTGGGTTAAGGATCTGGCATTGCCACAAGCTGTGGCATAGGTCGAGGATGTGGCTCAGATCCCAAATTGCAGTGGCTGTGGCATAGGAGGCCTGTGGTTGCAGCTCCAATTCAACCCCCAGCCTGGGAACTTCCATATGCCCCAGGTGCAGCCCTAAAAAGACAAAAAAAAAAAAAAAAAATACTGTGCTGTATATTTGATTTACTAAGAGGATAGATCTGAAGTGTCCTTACCACAGAAAAAGAAAGGAAGAAAGGCAAAAAAAAAAGTGGTAACTATGAGATGGTGATTATTTCATAATGCATACACATATCAAATCATCGAGTTGCACAGATTAAATACATAATTTTTAATTGTCAATTATATACCAATAAGGCTGGGGAGAAAAAAAAAGACAAATAAAACAAAGTAAACTCATCACCAGTCTTGAAAAATCAATTCAAAACATATAACCAAAAGAGGCATAACTCTACATTTTACTCTTAGCTGCTTCCTCTTCCCCAATTATTCCCATTCTTTACTGAGAAACTCAATGTCATAGTTTTGACAGTACTGTCCATGTTAATCTTCCCTCATCCTGATATTTTTCCTGAACTTCAGTATCAAATATGAACTCTTCCTGACATTGGCTGTTGTATTGCTCATCATCAATATTTAATATATTTCATTTTAAAGAAAATAGCTCATATCATTACAATTAGTAATTCTTTGGTTCAACAAACATGAGATAGTATTAAATAACCTTGAACTTAATTTCATTTTCATAGTCAAGATGTCTGGAAGTGATAGGCTCTCTTCTTGACCAAAATCTAATCAGGTTCCTCTGAGCCCTCTTCTCAACTAGGACTAAATCTTGGCTTATGACAATTCTAAACACAAAAGATGTCCTCAATCCCCAATGCTAGAGGCTTGAACAAACACTAGCATAATTTCTAGCAGCTCAAGGCCATGTCCCTGGGACAGCTCAGACTTGTGAAGTTCCTGCTTGGGAAAGGTTAAGGCTACCAGTATAATTTACCTCTTGTTCCAAATCAAACTGCAAATGTATATATACCCTGAGCCAACACCTGCCTTGTCCAACTGTTCTAAAATGTGAAGCCACATTTTCTCCTTAATGAAATAATGAAATTTAATTAGATAATCTCTAAGATCCCTTTCAGACATATTATAGAATAAGATATAATTTGCCAGAACTATCAAATCCTTTTAATGTGCATCTTATAATGAATATAGGACCAAAAATAAGAACAGCAAAACATTAACTGGCTCCCTAAACATATTCATTGAAATGGAACTGAAAGATCCCTAAACTGTAATTATTAAGGCTGGGAGAGGTTATTGTCTGCCAGTCAGGAAATAGGGAAAGGAAACTGGGTAATGACACACCACACTTCAGAGAAATCAAAAAATGGGAGCTTGAAATTTAGTACCTAGAGATAAGTTAATTTAGAATAGTTAGTTCAAAATCTATAAATAGGTTTTCTGAAATTAAACTGTTCTCCTAATATTGAAACAAATGTTTCTTGTCAAAGTATGTTGCTTTTAATATAATAATACAGGAGTTCCCATCGTGGCTCAGCAGTTAACGAACCTGACTAGCATCTATGAGGACGTGTGTTCAATCCCCAGCCTTGCTCAGTGGGGTAAGGATCCGGTGTTGTCATGAGGTGTAGTATAGGTCGCAGATGCGGCTCAGATCTCACGTTGCTGTGGCTGAGGTGTATGACAGCGGCTACAGCTCCAATTCAGCCCCTAGCCTGGGAAACTCCATATGCTTCGCATGCGGCCCTAAAAATATATATGTAATATATATATAAAATATATATATAATAATATAATTTTGACTTGTTTAATACTATTTTTATTTGGAATTAACACCTGAGATATCTATGTAATGATTTTTTGCCCTTTTAAAAAAATAGTATTCAGAGTTCCAGTTGTGGGCAGAAGAAATGAATCCAACCAGTAACCATGAGGTTTCGGGTTCAATCCCTGGCCTTGCTTAGTGGGTTAAGGATTCAGCATTGCCGTGGGCTGTGGTGTAGGTCACAGATGTGGCTCAGATCCACAAAGCCTGGCTGTGGCGTAAGTTGCCAGCTGTAAGTCCAATTTGACCCCTAGCCTGAGAACCTCCATATGCCACGGGTGCAGCCCTAAAAAGCCAAAAAAAAAAAAGAAATGATAATATACAGTTGGTACAAAAGGAAATGGCTTGTTTCTTTCTCCATGTTCTGGAAAATACTGCATAACATTAGAATGATCTGTTTATTGAAGAACATAAAATTTGTTCTGAATGTCTGAGTCCAGATTTTCATGGTAATATTTTTGAAGCAATATTTTAATCTCTTCCACTACAACTTGATAATCAATATTTAAAAAAATTTTGATTCTATTTTGATATAGTTGTTCGAAAATCCTCTATTTACCAAGGCTTTAAAATAAATTATATGTTTAATCGCCTATGATTATACATACCCCTTTCTCTCCTGAAATATTATATATCTATGAGTTTTATATTTTTCCCTTCTAAATCCTAATTTTATGTATATTTTATTACATCAAAGAGTCATATTTTAAATATAACTATTTGACCTTTGTTTGCCCTTTAAATTCATTATTTATATTTTTCCCTGAATAAATTATTTTTATCTTCTTACTTTAGGCTCATTTTTAAATTCCTTTTTTATGACTTCTTGAATTAAATGTTTAGTTTACTTACTTTAACATTTTTCATTCATAATTTTAAAAAGTCAAGGTATGATTTTGCCTCAGAGTACAACTTTGACCATATGCCTAAAACGATTTTCTGTTTTTACAGAGTTATTGTTATTTTTCACCTTGCCTCTAATTCCACCTTTGAATTATTCTTTGACCCAACAGTTATACAGGAAAAAGCAGAAATTTTCTAATATTATTCTTCTCAAAATAAAGCTATTTTTCCTCATTTTAGATCCTCCCCCCATTCCTTAGATAACCTGCTTTCATCAATATCATTGAGAATGTATGTTTTCCCTTTTTTGGAGTAAGTATATTAAAAGATTTTCATCACTGTTCTTCATAGAATAAAATCTATATCCTGATTTGAAATGGATTTTGTTAACATTTTATGGGTTATACTTCAAAGATTTTAGTGTAAATCACTGAGATAAGGAGAAGGTTGATAATGTCTAGAGACTTCATTATGACAGAGGCCTCTCTAAGCCTATCAATTGATTAAAAAACAAAACAAAACAAAAAACTTGAATTTTGATGCAGCTCGTAGAAGGAAAGTTTATGAGGTACTTTTTCCATATGGAGCAGATGTCTTTAAATTCTGCTCTTTTAAGTCACAGGTTATTACAGTTGTTCTTGTACCTAAGAGGACACTAACAATGCAAGCAAGCAAACAGTCATTACTTAAGAGGTTTAGAAGCAATAAGTCAGCCTGATCAGAACTAGAGTAGGCTCTGGAATTAGGAGCTGCCCTTGTTTCCTAAATCCATCACTCTTTCCCGGCAATAGTAAATGCTTAGTAAATATAATCTAGTAGTACTGGCAGGCAGTATCATCTATTCTCTTCTTTAAGTCTCACTATACCATAATGAGGACGAAATCATTTTTCCCTCATTTTTGCATACAGATTCAAAGAGCTCAGGGAGAAATCCAGCTTCCACACTGCAGAAGTTCCCTGGGGAGGGAGAGTGAAAATTCTAAACTTATGAACCCAGGACTGCAGGGATGTAGAAGGAGCTGAGAGCCTATCTAGACAGCTGAATTAAAAGCTTATATATTGGAAAGTTCCCGTCATGGCTCAGTGGTTAACGAATCCGAATAGGAACCATGAGGTTGCTGGTTTGATCCCTGGCCTTGCTCAGTGGGTTAAGGATTCAACATTGCCGTGAGCTGTGGTGTACATCGCAGACACGGCTCAAATCCTGCATTGCTGTGGCTGTGGCAAAGGCCGGCAGCTACAGCTCCTGTTAGACCCCTAGCCTGGGAACTCCATATGCTGCAGGTGTGGCCCTAGACAAGGCAAAAAAAAAAAAAAAGGCTTATATATTGGATGGGTGGATGCCAGTGCCTTCCTCTTTGACAAAAAAAGAAAACTCAAATTAGAATTATAGAAAGTATTAGAATGTAAAATTCATTTTTTTTTCTTTTTAGGGCCACTCTTGCAGTATATTGAAGTTTCCAGGCTAGGGGCTGAATGCAAACTAAAGCTGTTGGCCTATACCAGTTCCAAGCTGCACCTGTGACCTACACTGCAGCTTGCCACAGTTTGTGGCAATGCCAGATCTTTAACCCACTGAGCGAGGTCAGGGATCAACCCCACATCATCATGGATACCAGCTGGGTTCTTAACTGGCTGAGCCACATGGGAACTCCTAGAATTTAAAATTCTAATAGCTGTACTTTTCTTTGATCTCATCTTTCATCCATTGAGAATGCTAGCTCTACCTGAACAATGAAAATGGCACCACTTAATCATGATCATTTATAATAAGTATGTTGGTTTATTGCTTTCAATTCTTACAAATATACATGCTGCTTTTTTCCTTATGACCCTCTATGTGATGTTTGATGTCCAGAATTCTCTCTACACAAAGACCTTATAACAAATCTTCACACAAGATGTATTTTGTATTCACGCTCACCTTTGCACCACTGTTCTCATCCCTTCATGAATATAAGGGATGAGACTTTTCCTATTTCCTTGAGACTTTCAGTTTGTGAAAAATGTCATTCCAGGTTTAATTTTAAAGGTAGTTTTTAATTGTCCATGCCATATATCAGGAAAACTAAATTTTTCTGGTTAACATTTCTCTACGATTTCTAAACTAGTTACTATCTTTACCATTCTTAATTAAACAACCATCTGCATCAGCCCACAAAGAAATCAATTTATTTCACTTTCATTATTTCACATATGAGATTCTTAGCAAGGGTCTATACACATATACACTTTGCCCTTCACAGTTAACAGGCTATTTTCATACACATCACTCAGTGATGCTTAAGAGTCTCCCTCCCTCCCTCCTTCTCTCTCTCTTCCCATTCCTCCCTCTCTCCTCCCTCCCTCTGTAACATGTCTTCTTGGGTCATTGCTCAGTGGCTCCTTTTTTGAAGCCCATGTCATGTTCCTCATTACTCTCTTTGTATATCATGTTCTATTACATGGGACACTGCTTCATTTCCCATAAGACCTTTAGTACCTGTTTCCCACCTTTCCTTTCCATTGCTCTCCTTCATAGAGATACTCATCATTAAGATGATATTCCTTATAATTTCTCATCTCACAGTTCTCAGAGCTTCTCAAAAAAAGTCTTCCAGTTTCACTAGTTCACAACTATGTAAAGGCACAATTCTAACTCAACATTTTCCTTACCAGGAGTTTCTCACATCTAAACTTTCATTAATTGAAGTTTTCCTCTCTGACGACCCCTCAGGCCTACTGTTCATATATCCATATAAATTTATTTATTTAGCCAGTACAATGACTTTCTACCATGTCCCATTTGCCCTGGATACTCTATGATGCCACTGAATCTACTCTTCCTGCTGACTGAACAACTTCTGCACAGCAATAGAGAATTACACAAAACTAAGTAGGAGGGACAGAGACATGGTATCATGGGAGTCCCACGCCCAATGTGGCAACCTGCATGAGGGAAGGATATCACTGAGGGGCCCAGGTGCAGACTCTTTCCACCATAGGGCACAGTGAAAAAACAACAGGTTTAAAGGGTACCTAGACTATGCGTAAAGGAACACCATTTACTAACCCTGGCACTGCCATGAGCTGAGGTGTAGGTCGCAGATTCAGCCCCTAGACTGGGAATCTCCATATGCCATGGGTGCAGCCCTTAAATAAAAATAATAAATAAATAAATAAATAAAACACATTAACAAAATGAAAGATAAAAAATCATATGATCATCTCAATAGATGCAAAAAAAAGCATTTGACAAAATTCAGCATCCATGTACGACAAAACTTTTCAACAAATTGGAAAAGTTGTTACATTCACAGAGTGAATGTAACTCAATATAATAAAGGTCATATATGACAATCCCACAGCTAATATCATACTCAACAATGAAAATCCAAAAGCTTTTCCATGAATATCATGAACAGCACCAGGATGCCCATTCTCAACACTTTTATTCAACATAGTATTGTAAGTCCTAGGCACAGTAATTAGAAAAGACAAAGCAATAAAAGGCATCCAAATTGAAAATGAAAAAGAAAAACTGTCATTTTTTAGAAATAAGATAGTGTATTTATATACACATATACACACTCATATATTCATATATATGAAACTATATATAGAAAGACTCTGTGAAAAAACAATTAGAACTAATAAATGATCCAGTAAAACTGCAGGATACAAAATTAATATAGAGAAATCTATTGCATTTCTATATAACAATAATGAACTATCAGAAAGAGAAAGCAAGAAAACAATCCCATTTACAAGTGGGCCAAAAAGAATAAAATATCCAGAAACAAATTTAACCAAGGAGATTAAAGACCTGTACTCTGCAAACTGTTAGCCATTGATAAAAGAAACTGAAAACAAGACAAATAAATGGAAAAATATACCGTGCTCATATTGAAAGAATTATTTTTTTGTTTATTTATTTGTTTTCTTTTTTGACCTTACCTGAGGCATGGGATCAAATCTAAGCTGGAGTTGCAACTTATGCCACAACTGCAGCAATGCTTGATCCTTAACCCACTGTGATATGCTGGTGATTAAACCAGCACCACCACAGGGACAACCTGGATCATTAACCCACTGCGCAAGAGTGAAGGATTATTATTTTTAAAATGCCTATGCTATACCCCCCAAAAATCTACATATTCAATGAAATCCCTATCAAAATACCCATGGCATTTTTTACAGAACTAGAATAGTCAAAAAACTTACATGAGACCACAAAAGATCCCAAATATCCAAAGCAATCAAGAACAAAACTGGATGTAAAAGCACCCAGATTTGAAACTACACTGTACAACAATAGTAATCGAAACAGTACGGTACTAGCACAAAAACAGACACAAGGATCAATGAAACAGAATAGAGAGCAAGAAATAAGCCCATGTTTGTATGGTCAATAAATCTATGACAAAGAAGGCAAGATATACAATGGGGGAAAGACAGTCTCTTCAATAAATGGTGCTGGAAAAACTGGACAGCACATGCGAAAGACTACTTTCTTTCACTATATACAAAAATAAATTCAAAATGGATTAAAGACTTAAATATGAGACCTGAAACCATAAAACTCCTAGAAGAAATCACAGGCAATATGCTCTTTGACATCAGCTTTAGCAATAACTGTTTGGATATTCCTTCTTAGGCAAGGGCAGCCAAAGCAAAAATAAACAAATGCGACTACATCAAATTAGAAAGATTTTCCACAGGGAAGAAAACTATCAACAAAATGAAGAGGCAACCTACTGAATGGGAAAAGATATTCCAAAAGATATATTGGCTAAAGGGTTAATATAAAAAAATAAATAAACAGCTCACACAAACTCAATGTCAAAGGACAAAAAAGTAATCAAATTAAAAAATGGGGGGGGTACCTGAATAGATATTTTTCACAGGAAAGATGCTCACTACTCAGCAAGGAAATGTAAATGAAAACCACCATGGTGAGCTATCTCCTCATGCTTGTCAGAATAGCTATCATCAAAAAGACAACAAATAACAAGGAAACTCTTATACACCATAGGGTGGGAACATAAACCTTTAAAACCACTATGGAAAAAGTAAACAGGTTCTTCAAAAAATTGGAAACAGAACTACCATGCAAGCCAACGATTTCAATTCTGGTTATTTATCCAGCCAAAATGAAAATGTACACACACAGATACACACTAATTCAAAAAGAAATCTGGACCCCAAAGTTCATTACAGCATTATTTTCAATAGCTAAGAAATGGAAGCAACATAAGTTCTCACTGACAAATGAACAGCTAAAGAAAACGGGGTTTATATATAAATATATGCATATAATGAAATATTACTCAGCCATAAAAAAGAAAAATCGTGCCATTTGCAAGAACATGAATGGACCTGGAGGGCATTATGCCCAGTGAAATAAGTCAGAGAAAGACATATATCCATATGATTTCACTTATATGTGGAATCTAAAAAACAAACATGAATAAACATTGAATAACAGAAGTAGGCACACAGAGAAAAAAAACTAATGGTTGCCAGAGGGGAGGGGTATGTAGAGTTGGGCAAAATAAGTAAAAGGGATTAGGAGGTACAATCTTCCAATTAGAAAATAAAAGTTATGGGGATATAATGTAGCATAGGGAATACAGTCAACAATATTATAACAACCTTGTACCAAGACAGATGGTAACTTGACTTATTAAAAAAAAAACAAAAACCTTACCAATAATGCAAGTGATAGACAAAAACAAAATGTACCACTCTTATAGTAGTAAAAGAGAATTAATACTAAAATTATGGGATCGCTAAAAAATAATTAAATAAAAGTAGGTAATATTCATGCATGTGAAATATGAATATTGCAGTCCTTCTTCTGGCCCAGAAAGCATTAAACATTGTGGTAAAAGTCTAGGCTAAAAAGCAGCAGAACTTTTAAGATAATTTGAATGCTTCCTATGCTTTAGGAAATCCCTATTCTATTTATTTTCATTTTCATTTCCTTTTTAGGGCCATACCTGCAGCATATGGAAGTTCCCAGGCTAGGGGTTGAATCAGAGCTGCAGCTAGCCTGTGCCACAACCACAGCAACACAGGATCCGAGCTGCATCTTTGATCTATACCACAGTTCACAGCAACATCAGATACTTAACCCACTGAGGAAGGGAAGGGATCGAACCTGTGTCCTCATGGATACTAGTCAGGTTCATTACTGCTGAGCCACAACAGGAACTCCCCCAGGCTAGTTTTGATCCCTATTTGTTTTATATTCGCTGGGGGTAATCCTTGGACAGATTTGCTCCCCTTCCCCACAATGGAAGTTGCAGAATCAACCAGCCTTCTGAGGGACAGACTAGGATTCCTCATAGACAATACTCGTAAACTCCAAAGCATCCCACCATCTCTGGTTGGTTGGTTGGTTGGTTTACTGGCCTGCATCACTTCACTGTTAGCACAGTCTCCTTTCCCTGAAGGATGTGGGTACCAAAATAGGCTACATAAATGGTAGTGTAATGTTCAGAACAAAGAGGTGGCGGCTCTACTCCATTCTAAGCAAGTCAGTCCACATCTGCAGTAACCAAGTGAAATATGATCTGAGGTGAAGGAGCTAGAAAATAACGTCATATGGAAATTTTAACCTGTCAGTATTTCACATGAAGAAAGAAAGACAGGGATATGATAAACTGAAGTTGCAAGGCTCATCATATAAGAAATATCTTAGAATTCTACTAGAGGGAAGGAAGTGGATTTAGATTCAAATATGAGGGGGGACATCCTTACAAACAGTAGGTGCAAAATTTCTTGACATCTATGTGATTTATTTTTAAAATGCCCTTTATAGAGCCCGAATTTATAAAGTCCTATTCTCTTAGTCATATTCTACTCATCTCTAAATTGATTTAATTTTTCCCCTTTTAAAACATATCCTTATCTCACATTTGATTATACAAGTTCTATCCTTATCAGTTGCTGTAATTAGATTCTTAAAATGATCTTGTTATCTTGAAACATCATGACTTACAGGGAGGGTGGAACAAGATTCTTACAGAAGCCCTGTTTAACAGCTTAATGGCATGTTATTTTCTCTTTTTCAGATGGCCAGTAGCTATTCTGAAATTGCCATATAAACTCATGATTAAAATAAGATGTGCAGTAAAATAATCTGTTAAAATACCAAAAAGAGAGAGAAAAGAAGAAGAGGAAGAATAAGAGCAGAAGGAGAAGAAGGAGGAGGAGAAGAAGAAAGAGGAGGTGGAAGGTAGTGGGAGGAGAAGAAGAGAAAGAAGAGGAGAGAAGCACCCCTTATTAGCATATAAGAAAAACTGAGAATGTTAACATTTTGGCGATATTTTGAAATGTTAAGAAAATATTTTACATTGTTTTATCAATATACTCTAAAAGACAAAATGTAACATATAAATTAACTGATAATATAACTTCCAGAATCAAGGGATATGGAAGCTATAATTTATTGCTGTATAATGAGAAAAATGGGAATTTGATGATAGTAAGTACATCTAGTCAAGGGTCCTAAAGCCTAACTGTACATTAAAATTGCCTGAAAAAAAAATTATAAACTGCCAGTGCCTGGACCCCACAACATATCGATTAAAACAGGATATTTTTGATGAGCTTGGGCATTTGTATTTATTTTAATTTACACAGATGATTATAAGACTGACCCAGGACTGAGAAACACTAGCCAATTTAAAGGGTTAAGTATTTAACTTAAAACTTCTGAGAACCGCTGGAAGTTAGGGCAGTGTTAAGGGTTCACATTCCTATTTGTCGTTTCCTGAGATTTAATTTTACCCAGATGGCTTCCTAATTGGTTTGTGTTACTTTATGTTAGCTGAAAAGTTTCACTCATTCAAAATGTACTATGCATTTTAATTACCGTGGTGATTTTAGCTTAAATATAACTTTTTATAATACAGCTTGGAGAACATACAGAATTTCTTGGTAATGTGGAGTAACTTGGTGGAGATTAAGGTATTTACCAATTGCAGCTTTTCACAGAGAACTGTGTTTTCTGTTGGCTATTAGCTCATATACTCAGAGATGGCTGCAACTATTTTGCTTTCAAGGGAGCATTCTCACTTGAGCGTGCTATTGTTTTTACATTCATGTTTTAAGTTTTATTTATTGCACAGGGGTTGGAATAGGTGATGCTCTTTGCAGATTAAAACTTAATTAGTGATTGATCCATATATACAATCCCATCTGCTTACAAACAAGATAAACTAAGGGCTTGGAAATGACTGTTGCAAAGAATATTATCCAATTACAATGAAATGACCCATTTTGTATTACATAATAGTGGTGTGGTTCTATAATAGCCACTGCTAGATCTGGTTATACTAAAGGCATTGCCTGTCCTCACCTCTGCACCGGCTATGGAATAAAAGTTGACTGACTCATCAAGAGCATGGTGTGAAGTGATGTCATAGCCTACGTTACATAAACAGTAACACTGCATGGCGTTGGAACCACATAGCATAATTTCTTAGTAACTATGGGCAGCAGTAGCAAATGCATGCCCTTTATAGCTGGTAATTTAATAGAAGTGGCAAAATTGGGAGTGTGTACTTGTTGTTCTCAAAGGTCAAATGAATTGCAAAACAAATGCCAAGGCTCTTATAAAGTCAAACAGATTTTTATGATGGAAGCAAAGAAACCTGAGATCTGCATAAAATATACAGAATCAAACTAGGGGAGTCCTAGCAGACTCTGAACTACCAGCTCCCTGTAAGAAGCAATCGCTGACAAGTAATTAAGATACAATGAGATGATTTTTCAGAGAATAAGGAAAAAAATTCTGAGTTTTTTGGCTGTAAATATCTAACACTTAGCTAAACTATAAAAAAGCCAGGCAATAAACTTTAGGCACTGCAAAAACCAGGGGACTCAGCTTAATCCCCTCATTAGACACATCAAAATTGATGAGAAAGGAGTTTTATAGTATCCGAAGACACAGAATCCATGAATTTCAGAGCTGGAACTAACACTCAAGTCAACTAACTCCTGGTTAGTTGCATCCTCGAGGAATCTTTCAAATTTTGTTTAATTTTGATGATGTAGCTTGCAATTTTTTTTGGAGAGAAATATGCCAAATTCTTTTCAGTTTACAAATTAAACATCTTAGTTTTCAAAGTTATCTGAATTATGTGCAAAAGACTCAAAAGCTTTAGAGCAAGGGTCTAGCTTTAACTTCCCCAATGAGGTAGTCGAATAAATAGGGTTGGAATAAATAATACAGAGATTTCCTTCTGTCTTCTGAGTCTTTAAAGTATCTAGTTAAAATTTGTTATTTTCTAATAATTTACTCTTACATATATTTCTCTTACAGAAGCATTCAGTACTCTATTATATTTTGACTGCAATGAATTCTTATACACTTGAAAGCTAAATACTTATCTGGAAAATGGAAAAATAGCACTTACATAACAGGGTTCAAACAGTATCTATGGAGAAGTTTAAGAAGGTTATGTTACATAAATTACCACCAAAGAATGTTATTATTATAATTATGAATCATCATGAGCAGCTCAGCTCTGGAAGAAATTATAAGTGGCCAGGACAATTTTAGAATTAAAAAAATTATGCTATTAAATTAAAATACAAAGTATCCATATAATTATCTGACAACAGGCTTTCTCTTCTTAAAATCGTATTATCCTCCAACACTAGACATGGAAGGAACCAATGAAACTCTGAATTTTTCAGGGATTTTCAATCTCTAAGTGATTAGAAGAATACTTTTTTCTATTAAGCCTTAGGTAAAAGTGTACTACCTAAACTGCTTTGAATTGGTTTGACTGAGACAGCTTCCCAGAGGCTTCCTTTATCTCTGTACTCAATATTATCTCAGTCAGTTTTTAAAGTCCCCTAATCTTCCTCAAAGCTAAGTGTGAAAAACACTGATCCAGTGAGGCCCTCTTATTTTACAGGTGCGGAAACCCATGCCCAATCTGATCAAAGATGGTACATTAGTGTTAAAGATGGAAAGAGAATACCAGTGTGCATTTAAAGATTAACCTTGCTCAAAGAGAGATGTGGTCTTTCCTCCTGCCTCCTGGCAGGTAACCTCTGAATCCCTGGAAGATCCTCTGTCCAACAAGAGTGGCCTTTAAGTGTTGAGACGTGGATTGTCAACATTACTAATAGAATTTAGGGCCTAAGACTATGAGACATTTATCAGCTCAAATTCTGAAGGGTCTGGAGACTAAGGTCAACCACGCAAGTGGTCACTCATTTGTATGTGACCAAGGTCCAATGAAAACCCCAGAAATTGAAGCTGGGGTGAACTTCCCTTGTTGGCAGTACTCCACATATTTTCACATGTTGTTGCTGGAGAAACAGGTGCCATCCAAACAACTCCATATGGAGAGGACAAGTGGGAATTCACACCTGCTAGCTCTGGGATGCTGTCTGGTGTTCCCTTCCCTTGGCTGATTTTAGCACATGTTCTTTGGGTGTAAAAAATCATAACTGTGAGTATAGTGGCTTTTCTGAGTTCTATGATTCCTTCTAACAAGTTATTAAAACTAAGAGTTGTGTTTGGGACTCTTTTTTTTTGTTGTTGTCTTTTTGCCTTTATCTAGAGCCGCACCCGCAGCATATAGAGGTTCCTAGGCTAGGGGTCTAAGAGGAGCTGTAGCTGCTGGCCTACACCACAGCCACAGCAACGCGGGATCCGAGCCACGTCTGTAACCTACCCCACAGCTCACGGCAACGCCGGATCCTTAACCTACTGAGCAACACCAGGGATAGAACCCGCAACCTCATGGTTCCTAGTCGGATTCATTAACCACTGAGCCACGAAGGGAACTCCGTGTTTGGGACTCTTGAACCTTGTAGGCTGTCACTATGTTGACTTATTTGGTCTATTTCTCTTTTTATAAGTCATAAACCCACAAAATCCATTTTTGATTTATTTCAATGGAGAATTCCCATTATATATAGCAATATATAGCTATATATGTGCTGTCCTATTCACTAATGACAAGGAATATAGTAGAGGTAAACCCATAAATAAGATTTAAAGTATATTCTCTACTTCCTATTAACAAAATATTATATGAAGAGTCATAAATACAAACTAAGAATTAAGTTCCCATTGTGGCTCAGCGAGTTACGAAGACAACTGGTATCCATGAGGATGTGGCTTTGATCCCTGGCCTCGCTCAGTGGGTTAAGGATCCAGCGTTGCTGTGAGCTGTGGTGTAGGTCGCAGATGCAGCTTGGATCCCATGTTCCCGTGGCTGTGGTGTAGGCCAAGAGCTGCAGCTCTGGCTCAGCCCCCACCTGGGCACTTCCATATGCTTCAGGTGCGGCCCTAAAAAGAAAAAAAAAAAACTAGACTTTAAAGTTTTTCTAATAAGGTTTACATGAATAAATGAGGATTTTTAAAACATTTCATTTCACTAAGTATTTTCACATATTCATTTCATTGATTTACCTCCGAGCTCCAGGTGGTAGAAAATTATTTCAGATATTAGAATCATAAGATCTAATCATAATCATAAGATCTATTTTCAAATACTGCTTTGACATGTTTGAGCCTCACCAAACACATTCCCCTGCTCTCACCAGATATACCCCACACAGTGGGAAAGGATCCCAGCCCTGCAATTTCCCTTACAAATCATACTACCTACACCCACCTGGTCCCCAATGGTTCCTCAGCAACCTAATAGGTTTCACCTCTCTGCCAATCCATCAAATTATTCAAACAAGCCACATCCTCCCAAGGAAACCTAAGGACATCTCATCCTTGTGTTACTACAAAACCTGCTTCCTCTAGCCCCTCTTGCTGCAGTGTGTTCCTTCTTTGGATTGTAAGTATAAGTGACTAAATAATTCCTGCCAATCTCATCAAACTACTCTTGGGCATCATATGTTTGCTCACTTTGTACAGCTTCCTCTAGCTTCCTCTTGCTGCAGTGTGTTCCTTCTTTGGATTGTAAGTATAAGTGACTAAATAATTCCTGCCAATCTCATCAAACTACTCTTGGGCATCATATGTTTGCTCACTTTGTACAGCTTAAGACATAGGATTTTTCTACCGGTGGTGGGGGCGGCGGTGGCTTGAATAGGCAGTTGGTCAGAACTCAATTGTACAAATGAGTTAAACTCATCTTTCATGACATGCCCATGTAAAACAAGACTTTCTAATCACATGGGGCTTTAACTGTAAACATTGCTCGACCTACTGAATCCAGGTCGATATTTCCACTGCATGGCATCCAAGAGAATGGTTGTGAGAGCTGTGTTCTCAAAAGAAAAAGTAAGGAGAAAATGTTCCATGAAGTTGAAGATTCACATTAGAGCTGCACCTTCCCTTTTCCTCTTATTTTCAGGCCAAAAGATTACAGGAACTTCCTTGGCAACCCTAACAGCAACAGGCTCAGAATAGATTAATTTTAGTCAATGTCAGTGTTTTATGGAGCTGGTCTGGGAATAGTTCCTTGTAGGTCATTTAGCTTGTTTCAATTTCAAGGCCACAGCTCACACCCAGTAGCATAGCCTTGTAGCTACAACAGTGTTCCAAAGGAGAACACTGATAAGACAAGCCCAGCTGCATTGTGCAGCCTCAAGGCAGGCAGAGGGTCAAGATCTGCTAAGCTTTACTGGACACTAATCCCTAGGATTTCATTATAGCTTACTGTGAATCCAATGGATCTGTTTTGGGAAGTACTTTCACAGTATCTTTCCAAATGATGAAAATACTTAGTGAAAGTTGTGCAGCTTCCTTTCAAGGGTGGGGAGAAAAGACAGTTCAGAGAATTGCAGGGTAGGAGAAATAGTGTGGGGTTTTCCAGTCAGGGAGCTCAGGGATCATATTTACTTGTTAATAGCTTTGCATCCTTGGGTAAGTTGTTTTACTCTCTTAAATTTCATCATCTGAAAACTAAGAACAATTATATTGGAAACAAGTTTATATATAATATTGTACTATACTTAGACTCTTTCATTTCAAAATCTAGATATTTGTAAGCATGAATTAAATTTTCTAAGAAATAAAATTAAAATAACCTCAGAATTCCCTTGTGGTGCAGCAGGTTAAGGATCCAGCATCACTGCAGCCATGGGGCGGGGATCACTGCTGTGATGCAGGTTCAATACGTGGCCTAGGAACTTCCACATGCCACAGGGGCAGACAAAAAAAAAAAAAAAATTAAAGTAACTTCAAGTTTTATGTATATCCTCCAGATTAACACATAAATACAATATTCTAGAAAAAGAGAGTCACGCGTTGCATTAAGAAGAAAATTTAGGTAATTTTTTCTGAATCACTTAAGGAAAGCAGGTAACAGCAAAATAAACATACCTGCTTAGAAGCAGAAATGTGTTAAACCTTTAAAGTTGATTACTGTACTTTTAATAAATTTGCTAATACTATCTTTTCATTTTGGTTGGAATAATTTATTTACCTATTCAGATATTCCTAGGAAAGCATTTATGGATCTGCATCTCATGTGGTAAAATAATATAACTCTAGTCTGCCAGGCATATGTGATAGTCTGACATCACATATGTTAAAGTAATATAACTTTAGTCTGACAACCATCTGTAGAGGCTATGGAAATCTGCAAATCAATTGAGTGCTGGAGCACAGGATCATGGATACAGGAAGAGACATTGAAACACTCTTGACAAAGGACCACCTTTGTGTTGAAATAAGAATGTTTAATATAAAGTAACACAGCTTTGAGATAAAGGAAGTTTTATGTCAAATTTCTGCTATATTGAATTTTGAACAGTGACTTGAGAAGTGAGAGAGAACTTCAATTTTCCTTTATTGCACCAGTCAGTAAGACCAAAACCCTAAATCCAGATCATTTTCAAACTGTCTCCCTTCTGACATAAAGTAAACATGCCCATTTTTTCTCCTCTCCTCATTCAATATTGACATGTAAATCTCACAGCTGATAAAATTATTTTTCTCCCAGTTTCATAAAAGCCTAGAAAAAATAAAATCTTTATTATGCAAATTTATTCCAAAAGGAAAGAGTAAATATTTGAGTTCTTGTGGTAGAAAAGTCAAAGAGATTAATCTTTTACTTTCTTTATATATAATCTCATGGTGGTCCGGGCACAGGGATAAAATATAGAATCACCAGATTTGCTGTTGTTAGTTTAGGCACATCACAGACAGTAAAACCAGTATTATAAATAGTTCATTTTTTCACTTTAAAGTGTAAATGTGACTCTTAAGACCCAAAAGTCTTACTGCAAGTTGTCTTCTTTAAATTTTCAAACTCCATAGAAATTAAGTTCACCTAAACTTGAGCAATTTGCATACAAATAATCAAAAACAGTGTTTTGAAACTCTTTGATATGTTAGGGATATTTCTGAAATATACTTATAAATCTGTAAGATTATTTCCTATGTCTAAATATATACATATATAAACACTTCTATCAAATCTTTATATGTATGTAAAATGGTTTTCTTTTAAAAAGTGGGTAAAAATAGCATAAGCAAATAAAACTTTAAATGTAAACATGAAACACAATGTTTCATGTCAGTGTTAATGAACTCTTCCACCTTAACCAGTATCCCAAGTCTTTCTCCAAAGAAGCAACAACAAAATGTTTCTTGAATAGTCCATTAGAAAATGTACGTGTTTGTAAGTTGCCATATATGCACAGTTTTCACCTGCAAATTTAGAACATACTTTGCTTATAGAATTTTGTAACTTAATCTTTTATAGATATTATCAAATTGGTTGCCAAAGAAGGAACAGTGTTTAACACTTCCAATAGTAGCATATAGGGGTCCATTCTATTCAGCACTATTTTAAAATATTTTTAGATTTATGTTTGATAAGTCAAATATTTAAGAAGTCATATTAATGTAATTATTAGAGTTAGAATCATCCTATGGGCTTATAAGTCATTCATATTTATTAATATTTACCAAATTTTTTATGTTGAGTTGTTGGTGTTTGGGCTTTCTTTCTGGCCATGCATCTGGCATGCGGAAGTTCCCATGCCAGGGGATCAAACCTGCACCATAGCATCAACCCAAGCCATTGCAGATTCTTGCCAACACCAGATTCTTAACCAACTGTGCCACAAGGGAAATCTGAGTTGTTGGTGTTTTGTTTATTAAGACTGCATGTTCATTACATTTTAAAATAATTAGGAGTTCCTGCTGTGGCACATGGGATTGGCAGTGTCTTGGGAGTACTGGGATGCAGATTCGATCCTCCTCCAGGCACAGTGAGTTAAGGATCCAGCAGTGCCACAGCTGAAGTTTAGGTCACAATTGTGGTTCAGATCTGATCCCTGGCCTGGGAATTCTATATGCCTCGGGTCCGTCAAAAATGAAATAAATCAATAATAGATAAATAAAAGTCTGCCTGTCATAATATATCATATTCTTCAAGGGTTGTGTGGCTTTTATTACAAGATTTCTTAAATGTTTGATATTAATAAATTGCATATTTTCAATTGTACAACTAAATCAGCATTTCCTGTGTGCTTTGTGCATTTTGTGTCTTGATAACCTACACCCTGACAATCCTAAAACATCCAGTTTATCTCCAGCAAGAACTCTATTTTGAGGTCTGAGTGACATAAGTAAATAACAATTGAACTTTTTAACACATATAAAATTAATATGTAACCAAAGCACTAATATAATTTTTCTGAATCATTTTTCTCCTGTGTTATCTCTTTCCCATTCAACATCACCCCACTAAGTCATCACCCAAGCCAGAAATCAAGAATGATGCTAGAATCACATTCAACCTGCCTACGTACATGCACAAGCCAGGCACACAGGAACACATGCACCATTACAGGGCTAAGAGTCATCCAGTACACACAAATATAGCTTAACTGATTACTGAAATACCAACTACTAATTGGTAAATACCCACAGTAAGGTGCAACTAGAACTCACCCTGGTGCATCGGTCCTGACTGACCTGTCTCAATGCCATACCAGATGCTATGAATTTCAATGATCACTGTTACATAATTCATACATACGCATGGGGGAGACTGCCTCAGTTAAGGGAACATGAACAGATGTGATGCGCCTCACAGGCAAGCAGCGGTTTTCAAGGGAATCATGAACTTCTGCTCGCTTTCATGATTCTGTCCTTTCTTACTTCTGTGGAGGGGACGTAGAGGAAGAGATGTGGAGAAGAATACAGCTGAAATGAATCTGAGACTAAGGAATGTTGAACTTAGCATACATTTGGAAGAGGACAGTAGGAACTGATGATCCCATCTCCTCTGCATTCTGATGGCAGCTGACAAAGAAGGACTTACTTCAAAGAAGGGTGGCTTCATTCACCACTCCCTCTTTTATGCATAATGTTCCAGAAAAATGAAAATGTGTGTAATTCTTCCCACATTTCATATTATTGTGCCATGCCACTACTTATGTGGTATTTCAGGCATTGAAACTTCTCTTTTCTCTTTCCTCGAGTATCATTGAGAAAAATTTCCCCAACTTGTATACTAGGATAAATGCTCCCCTTCTCTTTTCTCCCATAATGCCCTGCACATATCTCTATTATTATATTGACACATTTCTGTGTGTGTCTTTTCCTATACACTGTTTAGTTGATGTTATAGATTGAATCTTATTTGTCTTTGTACTGCTAATATATGTCATGTAAATCCCAAAATATTAAAGAACGAAATAATGAATTAACGAGTGACTGAATGAATGTGTGGGTGACTGACATGACATCACCATTACAATATCATATTTCAATTTCTGATTTACATACCGTCTTTCTCCCTATTCTCCAAGCTCCTAGATTGCTGGTATCACGGCTTTTACCACAGTGCCTAAATCAGTGACTCAGAATAACAGATATTTACATGTTTACTTGAAGACTGGATGAATGAATGCTGGGAAAATTAAATGCTAAAAGTAGACCTGACAAAGGAGTTCATAGCCAAAAACAAGGCTTCAAACAGTAAATTATACATTTTGGGTATTTCTTAGCGCTGTTTTACTTTCATTATAAATCCCTTTACAATTTTCTTTTTCGTAGTTAATGAACTAAAGGAATAAAGATATTATTCCTGTTGTGGGTTAGTTATTTAGCATACGTAAAGCAAGAAAATTGAATTCAGTAGCCTATTAAAATGTATTGAAGCTTGTGGGTATGTTTCTTAAACAAATGATTAACAAAAAAGAAAGCAAGGTAAATCTGACACCATGCTATTTTATTTTGTGAAATGTTTTAAATTTATCAACATTTTAAAGCAAAACCCTCTATTGAGGTTAAGATTTAGTTTCAAGCAAAGAGATTTACATGTTTTTGAATCATTTTAAAAAACTAGTTTCCATTTCAGGTGGTTTAGGAAAAGGTAGGGCAAATAATATAGCCCAAGATTCATTCACTTCAGGCCATGAAGTAAATATAGGCCACAGAAAGACTTTAGTACTTAAGAGGAGAACCATGGTGCTAGATGGGAGCAGACAAGATGTTCTGCTACTGTAAAGATACTAGATAGAGATGAAAATATGCACGTAAAATGTCAGGTTGGAATCTGGAGGTTACTGTCCCTTTGAAGACAGTCCTGATTAAGAAAAGGCATTTCCTTCCTGACCACCAAAAATTGATTTTCACATCAGTATAAGGTGGAAACATTTTTCTGCTCATCAAATGTCAGGAAAAATTCACATTTATAAATAGTTTTGAATTTGTATTAATTGTTAGAATATTTTTGAGAAGGGACTAGAGCCTAGAGAGCCTAGACAGCACTTCCTAAGAGCCAAGAATAAATAACAGACTAAAGATTCGGAAGGATATGAAATTAGAAACCAGTCACCTGCAGCTTCATAATTCTGCCATAATTGTTATTTTTTTGTTCCTGACTCTTCTGCTAGCCTTCTCTCGTCCCAGAGTATTAATTTATGATAATAATCATTTATTAATGCTTATACAAAATACAAATATTACATAAACTATATGGCACTGATGTTTCAAAGATGCTCATTGTGTCTGTGAAAATACTTGAACAATTAGTCTCAAAGGGGAAAAGTTCTCTTATGCTCATGCATTATCAAAGGCAGAATGTAAGCAGAAATGATCAGAAATCCTCATATGTTGCCATGCTTTGTCATAGAATAAAATGCTAATTGCTAATATTGTCAAAATTATCTGGGTATTGGTAAAATACAGCACCACACGGAATCATCTGTTTACCTTTCATGAAACCTCCATCTTGTCTCTTCATCTGCTTCATAACACACACACTGAGAACAGTTTATGGATCTTTTCTACCCTCTGAGATGCTCTCTGAAGAGATGCCAAACAGTTTCGTAATTGTCCCTGAAGCATTTGAAAGCTTCACAGAAAGCAAAGGAGGGTGTGTGTTTATTAGCTGTCCAGAACAATTTGTGTTGTCCAGTTAGTTAAGATATAAACGGGTTTTGTGTGTTACAATTCTACCTTTTATTATTGATAAACTTTCTTTTCCTCTGACTCATGTTTCTTTTTGTGAGTTTATGTGGCTAGACTATGATGCCAATTGTTTGATCAAACATCAGTCAAGATGTAGCTGTGAGGACACTTTTTTTAGATGTCATTATCCTTTATATCAAGAGACTTCGAGTAGAGCTGATTTCCCTCCAGAATGTGGGTGGGCCCCTTTCAATCAATAGTAAAGACTGGTGAACCCCAATGTAAAAAGAAGTACGCTTCCAGACTGCCGCAAAGAAATTCTGCCTGAAGATCCCCCAACTGTTATCAAGATTGTATCATTGATTAAGATGGCGGAATAGAAGGACTGGAGCTCAACTTCTCTCCCAAATAACAGCAAAAATACAACCAAATGCCGAGCAACCTTCAACCAAATGGACTGTAAACTTCCAAAAAAAGATACTCTGCTCCAGAAGACACAGCGGAGACCATATCAAGAGGTAGGAGGGGCGATTACATCATAGAAACAACCCCATACCTCCCGGTGGGAAGCCCCACAGACTGGAAAATAATTGCATCACAGAGACTCAGCTACAGGACTGAGAGTTCTGAGACTCACGTCAAAACCCCACGCCTGGGGATCGGGCACAGGGAGAAAGAGCCCCCGGAGCATCTGGCATTGAAGGCCGGAGGGGCTTGTGTGCAGGAGCTCCACAAGACTGGGGGAAACAGAGACCCCACTCTTGAAAGGCACACACAGACTTTCACGTGCACTGGGTCCCAGGGCAAAGCAGTCTCCAGAGGAATCTGGGTGGAACCTGACTGCAATTCCTGAAGGATCTCCTGGGAAAACAGGGGTGACTGTGCCTTGTTGTGGGGGAAGGGCATTGGAGGTGAAGCTCTCGGGGACATTCAGCAGCCTGCATTTTTCTGGAGGTGGCCATTTCTGGGACAATCTGATCCCTCCCTTCAGCACTGAGAAGCCCCAGGCCAAACAACAATTCAGGTGGGATCTCAGCCCCACCCATCAGTAAACAGGCTGCCTAAAGACCCCTCAGGCACACAGCCAGCCTCTAATCTCATCCAGAGACAAAGCCCCATCCATCAGAGGGAGAGGAATCAACCCCACCTACCAGTGAGCAGGCATCACCCCCTCCCATCAGGAAGCCTACAGCAAGCCCCCTCCATACCAACTTTAGCCACAGGGGAGGCAAACACCTGAACTAAGAGAGGCTACAACTCTATTGTCCACACAAAGGTCACCAAACCAAAAACCTACAAAAATGAAAAGACAGAAAACTCTAACTCAGATAAGGGAGAAAGAGAAAAGCCCAGAAAAACAGCTCAGTGATGAGGAGATTATCAGCCTCTCAGAAAGAGACTTTAGACTGTTGATGCTGAAAATGATGCAAGGCATTGGAAATAGACTGGAGGCAAAGATTGATCATTTACAGGAAACACTGAGCAAAGAAATACAAGCTGTAAAAATTAAACAAGAAGAGATACAAAATACAATCACTGAAATAAAAAATTCATTAGAAGTAGCCAACAGTAGAAATCAGGAGGCAGAAGAACGAATCAGTGAGGTGGAGGACAGATTAGTGGAAATCACTAATGCAGAAGAGAAAAGAGATAAAAGATTGAAAGGAAATGAGCAGAGTCTCAGAGAACTCTGGGATAATGTTAAACGCACCAACATCCCTATTATAGGGGTGCCAGAGGGAGAAGAGAGAGAGAAGGGGACAGAAAAAATATTCGAGGAGATTATAGCCGAAAACTTTCCTAATATGGGAAAGGAACCACTCACTCAAATCCAGGAAGCGCAAGGAGTACCATATAAAATAAACTCAAGGAGGAACACCCCCAGACACATATTAATCAAAATGACCAAAATTAAAGAAAAAGAGAAAATACTGAAAGCAGCTAGGGAAAAGAAACAAATGACATACAAGGGAACCCCAATAAGGTTATCAGCAGATTTTTCAGCTGAAACCCTACAGGCCAGAAGGGAGTGGCATGATATACTAAATGTGATGAAAGGGAAAAA
>PVHT021183726.1:5532110-5612751 GCA_004024745.2 Catagonus wagneri
TAAACCAGCTTTACAACAAATCCTAAAGGAACTTCTCTAGGCAGAAAAGAAAAGGCCACAACCAGAATCAAAAACACCACAAATGATAAGGCCCACCAATAAAGGCATATATACAGTAAAGATACTAAATCATACATGCACAATTATGCTACCCAAAACAGTAATCATGAGAAGAGAGCACAAATGCAGGTCACTGGAGTAGCACGTGCAATTAAGAAACCAACAACTTAATACAATCTCAGTTATATATAGACTCCTATATCAAAACTTCAGGGTAACCGCAAACCAAAAATCTACAACTGATACACAAGCAAATAAGAAAAATCAACTCAAATACAACATTAAAGATAGCCATCTTGTGAGAGGAGACAACAAGGGAATAAGGGAAGAAAAAAAGAGCAACAAAAACCCCAAACAGTTAATAAAATGGCAATAAGGACATATCTATCAATAAATATCAGCACCCATACAAACATGAAGAAAATTAACGTGGCATATTCCTAAAACAAACTCTTTGCTAGAATTTTTTACTTTTATCATTCTTATTTTCATGAGGCATTTATTAAAGGAGATGATTCACTGTAATAGTAAAATATGTATGTTTCTCAGGTAAATGTATAGTATAGCTATGACTGTACAATTTCCAACAGCTAGTAAAGTTAAATTCCTTCACTGCTACAGAAACTTCGGGAAAATTGTTACTTTACTGCAGTAGAAAAATCCCAAGGCTATAATTGCCCCAAATAAGAGTTTTCTTTAAAGCAAACTGAATTAACAAAAAAAAATCACCTTTAAGAAGAGCCAAGATGGTAGGTAGATAAACAGGACTGTGTCAAATCATAAAACTGTTCAGTTCATAAAAAGCTTACAGTTTATAAAAAGCTGTTGTTCCCACTGTGGCACAACAGGATGGGATCGGCAGCATCCCTGGAGTGCTGGGACACAGGTTTGTTCCCCTGCCCGGCACAGTGGGTTAAGGGTTTGGACCTTATCCCTGGCCTGGGAATTCCATGTGCCATGGGGCAGCCAAAAAAACAAACAAACAAAAACAAAAACAAGAAAAACACAGATTTATGAAGACAGTGGCCATGTCTATCTTAGTTACCAAGTTAACTTAAACTCTTACCATAACACTTGGAATACAATAAAAATTCAATAGACATCTGTTGGTTGAATAAACGAATAGATAAATAAATCACTATGTAAGAATGTAAGTGAAAAAAATGCATATCAAGATTGGTTACTCCAGTCAGACAATTAGACAGCAACACCCAATGCTACGGCTTACATGTGGAAACTAAAAAGACACAATGAATCTTTTTACAGAACAGACAATGACTCACAGACTTTGGAAAACCTTGGTTTTTCAAATAAGACAATCTCGGGGGTGAGGGGATGCACTGGGGGTTTGGGATACAAAATCTATAAAATTGACTTGTGATGATTTATGTACACCTATAATTGAAATAAAATCCATTAAGGGAAAAAAAAAAAAAAGATTGGTTACTGGAAGGAGTTCTCTTGTGGCACCATGAATTAAAGGTCTGACATTGTCCATTGTCACTGCTGTGGCTTGAGTCGCTCCTGTGGCATGGGTTCAATGCCTGGCCCAGAAATTTCCACATGCTGTGGGTGGGTGCAGCCAAAAACAAAATAAAACAAAACATCTTGGTTACTGGAAGATGAAGAAACAGAAAAATGTCAGTGTTGAAAGACTGGTTCACTACTGAGGTCATGAAGAGATGACAAATCCTAGAGGTTTCCTTTCTGATCAAGGACAACTTATGTTGCTGGGTTGACCAGTCCCATTTAGAGGAGCTATGCAGGAAAATGAAAATACAGTCAGCCTTCTGTATCTGAAGGTTTTGCATCTGCAGATACTGAGGGGTTACTGTATTCATCACACTATACCACTTTATATAAGGGACTCAAGCCTCCACAGATTTGGGTACAGTGGGGGCTCTGATAACCAATCTCTCCCCCTAACTGCAGATATCAAGAGATGACTGTATTTCTAACTAATGAAGAATTACTGAATAAAATATCACAGTACGAAACAATATACCTATTTTTACTCATGTTTTTCTTGACATTTTAGATTTAGCGTTTATATTTTGCTGTGGTTCTCAAAGTGAATTGCTGTTAGACACTATCTCAGCAAACCTATGTTTCCTTATCAGCGTATTTAATTAATGACTACTATCAACTTGTAAAATATGTGCAAGTTAGAAGCAGTTCTAAAGTTGCCAGTAAGATATTTAAATGGACACTGTGGATACAAATACAAAAATGCTTCCAATAACCCTTCCTTCTTGTAATGAAGGAGGAAAGTATGTTTTACCAAGATGTTTTTAGAATAAACTTTATTTCTCTTTACAAAAAATAGATATTCATTATGAAAAATTGGGGAAGGTAAAACAAAAGACAATGATAATGGAATGGAATGCTGTATCACATCCTCTTGAACTATTAATGATTTAGTCATAGATGCCATTGCCAGCTCTTCTCAAGCTCAGCGTCACCCTGTGTTGTCAACATCATTCCTCAAGTACCCAAGCTGTGTGTGTGTGTGTGTGTGTGTGTGTGTGTGTGTGTGTGTGTGTGTTTTAATTTTGTCCCCAGAACATCTTCAGCATTGCAGGAACACACTGAGCTCTTCTGTAATCAGTACCTGGAAGCACAGAGAGTCAACCCTCAACTAAAGAAAGACAGGAGGGAATGGATAAACATTCCCACCTTCAGTCCTTCTAAAAAAATTATGAATATTTTTCAGGAGGTTGCAGTGTAACAGAGCATCTGTTGCCCACTGTGATATCTTTTTACTGGCTTTTCCACCTTTTATGTCTCACCCTTCCCTCACTCCAGTTCCTGATTTCACCCCCCAAATAAACTAGTTGATTACATGCCTTTTTCTCAGGCTTTACTTTCAGGAGATCCTAAACTAATACACATAATAACAAAAATACACAGCTGTGGTTATAATATCTAGAGATAACCAACCTTAACATTTTGGTGGTCATCCCTAAAATATGGGTTATTTTTTAAAATATACAATAAATAAAACACTGTATTTGAAAACACAACTCAGTACTGCATATCATGGAGAACTCTACCCAATGTTCTGTGATAATCTACATGGGGAAAGAATCTGAAAGAGAATGGATATGTGTACATTTATAACTGAATCACTTTTTGTACAGCAGAAATTATCATGTCATTATAAGTCAAACATACTTCAATAAAACTTAAAAAATAATTCAAACACTGCCAAATTATGCACAGAAAATGATTGTTCCCTTCCCTATGTCTACGAACAAATCCAACTATCCTCCTTCCATAGCAGTGAGTCCTGTTAAAGTTTAACCAAAATTCTTCTTGTCATCTTTCTATGTACTTCCACACTTACAAGTGTATATACTTCAACCTCAACTTTCTTGGTTAATATTAAGAGCATTTAGAACTACATATCTTTATGTATAACTATGAGCACTTTTCCAAAGATACACAGAGTTAGCATTTTTGTCATTTTCTAAAGAACATGTTTGATTAACTATCTCTTCGACACACGACATATCTTCAGTTTTTTCAGGAGTGCAGATCAACAAACTAATCATTAATGGATGGCATACAATTTAAAATTTTTAAAGTATTCAGTTAATACAATGTAAAATTTTAAGTTACTATAGCTTGAAATTTCAATGATACAATGTGTTTCAAGGGTTCAGGATCTGTATCAGCCAGCGAATCTGTGTAATACACTGTCTCAAAGCATTGACTGAGGCCAAAAGTCATCTCAAACATCTGTGAGTTAGCTGGGGATCAGTTGATTTAAACTGAGATCAGTGGTGAGCTTTGCTTCTCACCGTACTTTAGCAGGTAGTTGGGGTATCCTTACTACAGTGATAGAAGAGAATAAAGTGACTCTAGAATTCAGAGAAAGAATTCTACAGATTTTATAAGGCTGATTCTAGAGGCTAAGAGTGATCTGGGCTTTGATGGAGGGGTAGCATTTGGGAGATGTGTAGGGTATTCCATACATTAAACACAACAGATGTGAGAAGGCCAAAGACTGGCTATGGGAAGGGCTGAGTTTGATCTATACAGAGATAGAGCCAGAGGGAAATTCAAAAGGTCATTATGACAGGTGCTATCACTTTTAGTTGGTACATCTGCGAAACAGATCCTTCCTGAATCATCTGGGCACCAGAACCCAGGTGCTGACACACTGAGCAAATATCAACTAAAGGGCTTGTCTGGCACTTTTCTTTAATACCAAGTGATTGGCTGCTTATTTTCTATTAAAGGGGGTTGACCAGTGATGTGACCAATCACTCTCATCGTAAGAATATATTACCAAAATAGTCTCAAGATAAACAGAAATAGTGAAAATACCTGGGATGTACCTTAATCAAGAAATGGTTCATATTCTAAAGAAAAGAAATTATTTTTAAGCTATTCCTTTAAAAGAAAAAATTCTGGGATTGCACAATTAAGCTTCTGCTTACACTATGACATGTATAATGTCAATCATGATGACGTCAGTGAGAATTCCCCGTTCTAATTAGAATACTCCATCCCTCTCACCAAAGGTTTAGTTTGAGGGGTAATCTCTGGACCTAAGTCCAGCCAACCATAATCTTTCGCAGAACTTCTCTTCCAGAATTCCAGAGCAATGCACTTTCTCTCTCATTAGGAGTTCATGATATTCTAAGCTTATAAGTTTAAGTCTACTGTCAGACACCCAACTCAACCCCAGAGAGAAAGCATTTTTGCAATAGCAAAATGTGAGTTCAACAGAAAAAGACAAGCAGAGATAAAAGACTGAGGAAGAGGAAAAGAATCCTTTCTTCTTCCCTTTGAGATCCCAGATCCTGCATCTTATTTAATTCTATTAGTGTTACCAGAGCTGCTCCAGATTTTTGCTCAAAACCTGTCAACCCCCACCTTTAGCAGGAGTGCCCTTGCTCACAATCCTCCAACACCACCTTTAGTAAAAGTTAACATAAATTAAATTAAAGGGTCCAAGATAAGAAAGGAAACTACAAATAAACAAAAAGACAGATGGAACCAGCTGGGTTCAAGATGGCAAGAATCTGACCTCCAAGATACCTTGGGTCTCATTATACATTTATTTTACTATATAAGCATATAAAATGGCACACTTATTGGTGGCCTAAACAGTAGGAATAATAAAGGATAAAAATGGGGTGGCACCCTACCCCCTAGAAAAAGCACTGCCCCTTCCCCAGTGGACTAATGCTTGTGCCTCCCCATCATAAGCCTCACTCCTCCTCCCTTTGTCTTTACTTTTTAAAATTAAAACCCTCTAGGGAATTCCCTGGTGGTCTAGTGGTTACAATTTGTCCATTTCACCACTTCAGCCTGGGTTCAATCCCTGGTCTGGGAACTGAGATCCCACATCAAGCTGCTGTATACCACAGCCAAAAAAAAAAAAAAAAATCCCTCTGAAAAACTGCTCTGTGAATTTACTTCCCACTTCTCCATTCTTTGGCCAGGGAATAAAGCTTGTGCTCTGCCGATTTCAGCTTGTTTCCTCATTGGCTGGTTGAACTCAAACAGAAAGAGAACCCTCCCCCACTCACGCAGCCTCAGCTGGACTAGGGGCCAAGCACCGTCTTTAGGACTAGTTTCAGCAGTCTCAGCTATCCCAATTGCTTTCCATATCACGTGGCCCAGAAAATCCCTGAATAGGCTTGTCTGTAAGACTGAATGTTGTCTCCGGATCTTTGAGACCGAAACAAGTAGCAGAAACTAGAGAAGCCGGAGCCCTTAGAGAGCGGCCAAGATGGCGGAGCCTGAGCTCCGGGCCTCTCACCGGCTCACCAAAATCACAGCTATCTCCACGGCAACCATGGAGGAAAAGGACCAGGATCTAGCAGGAAAGATTTCTATAATTAAAGACATGAAAGGACCACCGCCAGACAGGTAGGAGGGGCGACCTCGCGCTTATAATCGAATCTCGTACGGCCGGGTGGGCGACGCAAAAACTGGAGAATAATTATATGACAGAGGTTCTTCCAGTGAGAGTTCTGAGCCCCACATCAGGCTCCCGAACCTGGGGGTCCCGCACTAACCAGACGGGTCCCTGGAGCATTTGGTTTTGAAGGCCAGCGGGGCTTAATTTCGGGAGCCTCGCAGGACCTGAAGGAACCGGGGAAATGGAGACTTCACTCTTAAAGCGCCCACACAAAACCTGACGCACCTGGCCCTGAGCAAAAGCAGTAATACGATAGGAGCCTGGACCAGACCTACCTGCTGGTCTAGAAGAGTTTACCTGAGGGGCTGGTGGAGGAGCAACATTCGCGGCCGCCATGTTGGGAGCTGTTTCTACGTGTGGAGGCAGGTGCGCCACTATCGTGCGGCAGCACTCTGGGTCATGAGGGCCAAGACCGGGCCCCAGGCAACAGCCTGCAGGTGCCAGGCTGGGATACTTAAGGCCAGACAATTAACTAGGCAGAGACACGGCGCCACTCATAAGCAGGCAGGCTGCCTAAAACCTTCGGGAGACAACAGCTGCCTCTAGACATGCCCATACACATGGCTCCGCCCACTAGTGGGCCGGCGCCTGCCCTCTGGAAAGACTGCCCTAACCTCTAGCCCCCTTCAGTCACCAGGGGGACTACACCAGACGCAAGGAAACCACAGTCCCTCAGCCTGCAAACCCAACCTGCCCACATAGCAGGCCAGACCTTACCCTGGGACCAGCTGAGCTCTGGTCCTGCCCACTAGCTTCTGAACTACCCAGACCTCATACCCAACTATCAGGAACCACCCCCCCACCACAACCACTAGCAATCTGATGCTAACTCTGAGATGCCTGAACCCTGTAGCCAGAAACCAGGACCTGATTCTGCCCCACCGGTGGTCTGGCATTACTCCTGGGACCTGGCTTCACCCACCAGTCAGGGAGCAACGAGTCTTTAGGACCCTGATTCTGCCCATCAGTGACCCAGCACTAGGCCCGGGGCTCCCTAGGGTTCTGCAGTCAGCCAACTCCTGACCTGCTAATCAGTAGTCAGCAGTGTTCACACAAGGCAGGGTCTGGCAACAAACTGGGCTAGGGGCCAACCATGCCTGCCAGACCATCCAAGTAGCCCACAACAGAAGGACCCATGCAGCCCTCTTAAGGGGAACCCTTAGAGCATATAGCTCTGCTGACAAGAGGAAAGTGCACTGCTGGGATGCACAGGACCCCTCCTACAGAATGTCACTTCTCCAAGGTCAAATGTAACTAACCGACATCATACCTTAAGATACAAATAACAACCTAGACAAAATGAGGCAACAGAGGAACGTGTTCCTGATGAAGGAACAAGGTAAAACTCCAGAAAAAAAAAAAAGCGAAGTGGAGATAGGCAATCTACCCAAGGAAGGGTTCTGAGTAACGATCATAAAGATGATCAAAGATTAAGGAGAATGGATGCACAGAGAAGTCAGAAGTTTTAAACAAAAAGTTAGAAAATATAAAAAGCAAGTAGTAGTGACCACCAGTGTTTTGTGATATGTATACCAATCTTGGCTTATCCAGACTTAGGCCAACATGCCCAAAATGAGATTCATGACTCTTACACACCCAGAGGGAGCCATCCCATCATAGAAGATCTTCAGTTCTTTAAAATACATCAAAGGCCCTAGAGTTTCTAAAACAATCTTGATAATGACTAAAATGAGAGGAATCACTCTGCTTTGAATACTTACTGTTCAGCTACAGTAAATGAAATAGTGTGGTATTGGTGGAGGGGTAAATCAATGGAACAGAATAGAAAATTCAGAAATAGTATAACACAGATATTCCCAAATAACTTTTATAAGGGTGCAAAATTCAGTAGATAGAGGATAGGATCTTTTTAACAGATTCTCTGGAACATCGATGAGCAAAACAAACAGGCAAAAACTATAAATTGTATATGTAAAACTATAAATTTAAAAATAGGAGGCAAAGTTCTTAGGCTTTTTTTTATTATAGTTCCATTATACCTGGTTTACAGATTTCTGTCAATTTTCCAACTGCACAGCATGGTGACCCAGTTACACATATTTGTCACAAGTGATTAGACATAGTTCCTGGTGCTATACAGCAAGATCTCCTTGCTTTTCCATCCCAAAGGCAATAGTCTACAACTGTTAACCCCAGACTCCCAGACTATCCCACTCCTTCCCAGACCCTCTTGGCAACCACAAGTCTGTTCACCAAGTCCGTGATTTTCTTTTCTGTAGAAAGATTCATTTGTGCAGTCTATTAGACTCTAGGTATAAGTGATATCATATGGTATTTGTCTTTCTCTTTCTGACTCACTTCGCTTGGTATGAGGGTCTCTAATTCCATCCATGATGCTGCAAATGGCATTATTTCATTAATTTTTATGGCTGAGTAGTGTTCCATTGTGTATATATACCACATCTTCCTAATCCAATCATCTGTCGATGGACATTTGGGTTGTTTCCATGTCTTGGCTATTGTGAATAGTGCTGCAATGAACATGTATGTGCAAGTATCTTTTTCAAGGAAAGTTTTGTCTGGATATAAGCCCAAGAGTGGGACTGCTGGGCCATACAGTAGTTCTAGGTATACTTTTCTAAGGTACCTCCATACTGTTTTCCACAGTGGTTGTACCAGCTTACATTCCCACCAACAGTGCAGGAGGGTTTCCTTTTCTCCATACCCCCTCCAGCATTTGTTGTTTGTGGACTTATTAATGATGGTCATTCTGACTGGTGTGAGGTGGTATCTCTTGGTAGTTTTGATTTGCATTTCTTTAAGCATCAGTGATGTTGAGAATTTTTTCATGTGCTTGTTGGCCATCTGCATCTCTTCTTTGGAGAAATGTCTGTTCAGGTCCTTTGCCTATTTTTCAATTGGGTTTTTGACTTTTTTGCTGTTGAGTTGTATAAGTTGTTTGTATATTTTAGAGATTAAGCCCTTGTCAGTTGCATCATTTGACACTATTTTCTCCCATTCTGTAAGTTGTCTTTTAGTGTTCTTTTTGGTTTCCTTTGCTGTGCAAAAGCTTGTCAGCTTGATTAGGTCCCATTGGTTTATCTTTACTTTTATTTCTGTTGCTTTGGGAGACTGACCTGAGAAAATATTTGTGAGGTTGATGTCAGAGAATGTTTTGCCTGTGTTCTGTTCCAGGAGTTTAATGATGTCTTGTCTTATATTTAAGTCTTTAAACCATTTTGAGTTTGTTTTTGTGCACGGTGTGAGAGTGTATTCTAGTTTCATTGATTTGCATGTAGCTGTCCAGGTTTCCCAGCAATACTAACTGAAAAGACTGTCTTTTGCCCATTTTATGTTTCTGCCTCCTTTATCAAAGATTAATTGGCCATAGGCATCTGGGTTTATTTCTGGGGTCTCTATTCTGTTCCATTGGTCCATATGTCTGTTTTGGTACCAGTGCCACACTGTCTTGGTTACTGTGGCCCTGTGATATTGCCTGAAGTCTGGGAGAGTTATGCCTCCTGCTTGGTGTTTGTTCCTCAGAATTTCTTTGGCGATTCTGGATCTTTTGTTGTTCCATATAAATTCTTGGTTTGCTCTAGTGCTGTGAAGAATGTCATGGGTAATTTGACAGGGATTGCATTGAATTTGTGATTGCTTTGGGTAGTATGCCCATTTTTACAATATTTATTTTTCCGGCCCATGAGCATGGAGTATCTTTCTATTTCTTTGCATCTTCTTTGCTCTCCTTGATTAATGTTCTGTATTTCTCGACATATAAGTCTTTCACCTCCTTGGTCAGCTTTATTCCCAGGTACTTGCTGTTTTAAAAGATCAAGTATTTTGATATTCTTTTTCTAGTATTTCATTGTTAGTATACAGAAATGTGATTGATTTCTGAAGGTTAACCTTATATCCTGCTACTTTGCTGAATTTGTTGATCAGTTCAAGTAATTTTGTGGTTGAGTCCTTGGGGTTTTCTGTATATATAATATCATGTTATCTGCTTAGAGTGACAGTTTCACCTCTTCTCTTCCTATTTGGATGCTTTTATTTCTTTTGTTTGTCTGATTGCTGTGGCTAGGACTTCCAATACTATGTTAAATAAAAGTGGTGAGAGTGGGCATCCTTATCTTGGTCCAGATTTTAGTGGGAAGGCTTTCAGCTTTTCTCCATTGAGTATTATATTTGCTGTGGGTTTGTCGTAAATGGCTTTTATTATGTTAAGGAATGTTCCCTGTATTCCCACTTTGGCAAGAGTTTTGATCATGAATGGATGTTGGACTTTGTCAAATGCTTTTTCTGCATCTCTTGAGATGATCATGTGTTTTTTTAGTTTTCTTTTGTTAACATAGTGTATGACGTTGATTGATGTGCATATGTTGAACCATCGTTGTGCACCTGGGATGAATCCCACTTGGTTGTGGTGTATGATCTTTTTTATATGTTGTTGGATTAGGTTGGCTAAAATTTGGTTGAGAATTTTTGCATCTATATTCATCAAGGATATTGGCCTATAGTTTTCTTTTTTTCGTGGTGTCTTTTTCTGGTTTTATAAATAAGGTGATGTTGGCATCATGGAATATTTTGGGGAGTGTTCCTTCTTCTTCAACCTTTTGGAAAAGTTTAAGGAGGGTGGGTATGAGTTCCTCTTTGTATGTTTGGTAGAATGCACCTGTGAAGCCATCTGGTCCTGGACTTTTATTTGTAGGAAGTATTTTGATGACATACTCAATTTCATTTCTAGTGACTGGTCTGTTCAGTTGATCTGTTTCTTCTTGATTCAGTTTTGGCAGGGTGTAAGTCTCTAAAACGTTGTCCATTTCTTCTAGGTTGTCAGATTTGTTGGCGTACAGTTGTTCATAGTATTCTCTCATGGTTTTTTGTATTTCTGTAATATCCGTTGTGACTTTTCCTTTTTCATTTCTTATTTTGTTTATTTGGGTTTTTTCTCTCCTCTTCTTGGTGAGTCTAGCCAGAGGTTTGTCAATTTTGCTTACCTTTTCAAAGAACCAGCTCTTGGTTTTATTGATTTTTTTCTATTGTTTTTTGAATCTCTATTTTATTGATTTCCTCTCTGATCTTTATGATTTCCTTCCTTCTGCTGACTTTAGGGTGTTTTTGTTCTTTTTCTAATTCATTTAGATGATGGGTTAAAGTTCTTAGTCTTGACACCAGATTTATGATCATTAATAGGAAAAATAGATAATCTGAACCTCATCCAAATAAAAAATTACCACTATGCTAAGGACTCTGTTAAAAGGTTGGAAAGATAAGCTACAGAATGGGAGAAAACATTCACAAGTCATGTATCTGACTAAAGACTAGTATCTAGAAAATGTAAAGGCTTCTCAAAACTCCGTAGAAAAAGAAACAATCCATTTAGAAAATGGAAAAAAGATACACCCAATATTTCAACAAAGAGGATATAAAGATGGCAAATAATAAGATGGCAAGATATTCAAGATCATTAATCATCAGAGAAATGCAATACGTGATGACACAATGTTGGCAAGTGTATGGAGAAACTTTATCACTAATACATTGCTGATTGGCATGTAAATTAGTCTGCTGTCTCTTGTAAGACTAAACATGCAACTACATACAACCCAGCATTTGGAGACATGGAAACCTCAAGACACACTCATACATTGCTGGTAGGAATGCAAAATAGTTCAGACACTCAAAAGAAAGTTTAGCAATTTCTTAAAAAAGAAACTGTGCAACTATTATATGATCTAGTAATTTAACTCTTGGTCAGTTATCCCAGGGAAGTAAAAACTTATATTTACATAAAAACTTTTATGAATGTTCATAAAAGTTTTATTTTATAATAGTGAAAAACTGTAAACAACCCAGATGTCTCTCAGTGGGTGAACAGTTAAGCAAACTGTAGTATACCCACAGAATGTAATACTAATCAGCAATAAAAGAGAACAGACTATACAGTTCACACAACTTGGGTGAATCTCTGGAGAATTATGCTGAGTTGGGAAAAGAAAAAGTGAATTCCAAAACAGGTGTATTATATGATTCCACTTATATTTAAAAATGTGAAATAATAATACTTTCTAAATGCAGAAAAGATTAGTGGTTGCCAGGGGTTAGGAATGGAAGTGAAGAGGATGGGAAGAGGAAAGTGGGTGTGGTTATCAAAGAGCAACAAGAGTAATCTTGTGGTGGTGGAAATATTCTGTATCCTGATTGTGCAAGTATTAAGAACAAATGAACACTTGTGATGAAATTGTGTAGAACTAAATGCACACACACACAAAGAAATAAAAGTAAAATTCAGGAAATTTGAAAACAATGGATGGATTGTATCATGTCAATATGAACCTATAATTACCTAAAAATAAAAAGTTTACTTTTAGAAATGGATTCTCCACTTATTTCTCCCTAAAGCTAACTGCAGTACTTGCTCTCTCCCATGGTTGTTATCTTTAGACTCTCTGCAGGGCCACACAATAACAAGAACCTAGAGCCTCAGATATTTCAGATAGACTCAGAAAGAAGTAGACTTTGTTGCCTTCATTTATTCTGTGTTGTGTGTGTCAAGCAGCCAAAGCACTGAATGGAAATTATTTCCAAGGAAATTGAGTGTATCCAATCGACTTCATCTACCAAAATCAATCTGTCTTATATATGAGTCAAAGTAGGAGATAAATGGAGTGAGATCTTCAAGAGATCCAGCCACCTAAGAGAGGGAGTATGGGAAGAGACAAAACATGAGTCAGTTTGTGCTAGAGTATCAATTATACATCCCAGCCACAGAGGCCAGCATTCAGAAGTTATACCTTTATAGTATGCTGCTCATGCAGCCACCTGCATTCACTCCATATGTCAACAAGGACATCTAAGACATCACTACCCGTGGCAACTGTATTCATGCTAGAAACCTTTTGGAGATTGTACCATGAGTGTAAGAATGTCCTACAGTAGTACTAATATATTCTGCCTCATCATTTTCATACAGAAACACCATTATTTTGGTGATTATGGATGCATTTACCCAGGTGAACCTGGCTTAGGTATGTTTACCCAAATGAATCTTTGCCTCCAACCATAGCAATTCCTGTCAACCTATTTGCCAACTAAGCAACATATTTCTAACTGCTTGCTGGGTTTCAGATCAAGGGACAATCTTGTATTTATGAATTGTCCTGACCAGTGATTATGAGCATGACAAGATTCAAATTTATTATGAGCTTCTCCCTTCTGTCTCCCACTGACTTTTCTCTGGTCAAAATTACTCAGTGAGTTCTTTTTTCCCTACAGAATAATCAAAATAAGGGTGTACCTGAACTTCTCTAAAAATGTTGAGCAAGTTTAACAGGTATCTATATTAACCTTCTTTTCCAATTAAGTTATTCTCTGTGGAAGTGCTTTGAAACTGTTTATAATATGGCCTAGCTAAGATAGTGTCTCTAATACACACATGGGCTTTGTTCTCATAATGAAATATTCAAATCTAAGTTTCTTGTGTGTCTTCTTCTATAGTTACAATTGGCTATCTTTTTTTCTAATTTCATACATTGCGTTTTATTATGCTTGAAAATATTTTCAGACATACAGGGATTCAAGTTTCCTTCAGAGTCCTCTTTAACAGACATGGTCTTACCATTAAAATAATGTTCCTACAAATTTTTATCAGCATGTAAGATAGAAAAATGTCATGTGCTAGAGGAATGTTTCCAAGGGGGTGTACTGGTTAATAGGTGCTCTTGCTAAGGCTAAATTAAGATCTTTTTCTCTGTAAATGTTTGTTTCCTTTAATAAATATTGAAAGTTCCTACTCTGACCTCAACACTGATGAGAAATGGGGCTATAAGGATTAGATATAGGAATAAACCAAAAAAAGGATCTCTTCCTTAATTAACTCAAAATTTAATAGTAGGATAATGATCATAAGTATATAATTACAATAATGTAATCATAGTGCTCAATAGCTACATAAAGTCTACCCCTCCTCCTGATACTGCTCCTATGGACTGCTCAGGTGTGCTTGACTCGTTAGTAGAAAAGAAAATTTGCTTACGGATTTTTAACTAATTCCTTTTATTAAGGGAATTCACCTGATGGTCTGGCAATTATGTCTGCCAGCTCCCTTGTCAGACCCATTCTCCACCCATCTCCTATTCTGGGCCTACCACAGGCTGACTCTGAGGAGCTTACAACTCTGGGCTTCCATTTCTGTGGCTTCTGATTGGGTTCAATTTAATAGAAGAGAATAGAAGCACCAGCAGGAGATCAGAGGTCATGAAGGGAGGTTTTTCAGGATATTTCCCCTCCTCTCCCTCACCTTCACCCCATTCCTGACTCCTACTCTGCACCCACACACACTCCCTCCTTGTCTAAGTACCGTATTTCTGGCAATGGTTACAACTACACCTAGAAATGGGCAGCCCCTTTCATAGCTGCAGCTCTCACCTGAATCTAATAACTCCTTTCCTTAACCTTCCCCTTCATTTATAGGATGGTAATGACTTCTTGCTGTGGTTAGTTCCTCGGTACCTCAGTATCACTTGCTCGTTTCCTTAACCCTATCTTTACTTCCATAATAGTCTCTTCATCAAACTGTTTTCAGTATCTGAGCTATATATGCTTTCTGCTTTTTTGTTAGGTCCTGATTTGTACAACTGGGATTACACCTGTATTACAAGATAAGAAAGGAAAAGTGATAAATTGCATACGGGTTAGAGGACTCCTTAGGTTCAGTGGAGTAAGACATTCTTTCCAGCTAGAAGATTAGAGAATGCTTTGTAGATGAGAGGCAATCAATAAAGGCATGAGTTAATCCTTCACTTTTCTAATGAGAAATATTGGCTCATTTTTCTCTCAATCTTGCTCTCGCTCACTTAGATTTGGTCTGTTTAGAAAGGACTGAATATTGCTCCTGGAAAGAACAACAGTGGGTTACAGAGTTTGCCTTTCTGATGAACTTGTAAAATGTCAGCATGTCTATGTGAGTCTGATCCGAATGCTCCCGTTGAAATGTCATGGAGCCAGCCTAGTTCACAAAATAAGGTGACAGGAATCCAGCTGGGAACTGTTCTGGGTTGCAGTCGCAGCATAGGGCCAAGGCAGGCCCGAGTTAGCTTCTGAGTAGAAGTGAATCTGCATTTTTTCCCTGTCCCTATCTCCTTGTGATTAACAATACACTTGACAAGTGAAATAGAAGTGGAGGGGGGCTTCTTTTCTTTTAAAGACCAAGATTTTGCTCCAGTTAAGAAGTATTAAAACAATCTTTAAAAAAAAAAATTCAGCACAATGGTCAGGAATAACTGCATCAAGCCAATGAGTCATGTAGACTATTGTTTAGGTTGATTTCTTATTTTGATTCCTCAGTTATGGCAAGCTCGGGGCTGAGGAGCCATTCAGAACTCCAATCATAGTAATTCTGCATCCTCCTGGAGAGAAAACAAGGTCTAGAGTCTCAGATATCTGTTCCTAGGAGAGTCCTGCCCCTACCCCACTTTCTTCCTTCTCTCACCTCTCTCTTCCTCTCCCTTACTCCTCCTCTATTATCAGCATTTCTTTTCTTACCCTCTTTTTTTTCAGTCTATTTATTTGTAGGGGGAGGAAAATTATTATAACCACTGTTAAAAAGGTACCTCAGATGGTATCTAACACAACAATTAAGAATTAGGTCCAATGAGATACTGGAAGAAAAAAAGCAAAACAATTGAATTCCTCAATAAAATTCAAAATGTGAGGGCAGTCCTTCTCAGGCTTGAGTTGCTGAAACCCTAATACATCAGGTAACCTGAAGCTGGAGAAAAGGTTCCTTGACATCCATTCTCAATGGATTTCAAGATTCACAGCTGTGGGTGAGGTCATAGATCAGATCCAGGTGGCTTTTTCCTTGTGTGGAATCTCCCTTTGGGTTGATTGCTCTACACATGGAGCCATTATATCAACAAATTTGTAATAACTATGTCACCACCTCCCAGAAGCCTTACCTAACACCTTCTCAGCGGGGTACACCTGTTATACTGCCTGTTAACCTTTACAGCAACCTGTCTGCTTACCTGCCTCCTTCTCTCAATCTATGTTCACCCAGGCAGCTATAGGGCTGAATCCCCCTCAGATACCTCAGTGGGAATTCTGTGAGAGCTCAACAGCTTATTCTTATTTAATAAAGAATTAGTGAGTAAAAAGAAACGGAAGGATATACAGGGGTAAAGGCACAGATGCATTTTTCTCCATGTTTTTAACTCTCCCTTGCAGATAGAATAAACCCAGCATTCATCAAATTTCTGCTTCTCTCTTTGATTGCAAGATCTTACCACCACCTACTGAAAACTGTTAGAGAAATTCCAAGAGTTAACAAAATAAAGTCCCATCTCCTAAACTTGGCAAACAAAAGTACCATGACAACTCCAGCCAAACTCATCCTTGTCAGTACAACATCCTAACTCTGTGTCAAGAGTACTAAACTACTACGGTTTCCTCATGGGTCTACTTCAAGCCCGTGAGTCATGCTTGATGTAGACCAAGGAGTCTACCCTTGATGCTCCCCGCTCTACCTCCCTTTCATCCCCCATCCTAGAAAAGCCCTCCCCTTCCTCTGTTTCTTACAGGTAGGCTTCCTTTGGTCTTGAGCCTTCACTCAAGCACTGCCTTCGGTTGACTATTCCCTGACCTCTTTCTGATAGGTCTTCACCATTGCCATGAAAACCCCTACTATTTAACACAGAGGGTTTAAATATGGCTTTGCTCGCCTCTCTCCGCACACCTACACGCTTCAACCACACATACATATTCACTTATAAGATTATTTGAGGTTCTTGACTGCAAGTTCCTGGAAGGGAATAATTGAGCATTATCCATTAACCAAATGAATGATTAGCTCCATTAGGAAAGGAGAGCAAAGATTTTTGTGAAACTTCTTCACTTTTGGTTTTTGCTTTATGTTCTTATTACAAAGTTAATATATGGTCATTATATTAAAAATGGTAATTGCTATACTGTGTATAACTCCATTTCTCCCTTCATCTTTACCAATTTGGAAGGCAAAGTAGAAACTCATTGTTTATATTTGCATTTTTATTATGAGTGAGATTGAGTTTTTTTCCCTAAAGTTTAATGGCCATCTGTATATTTTTGCTGAGTAATCCACTCCTGTCCTTTACCCATTTTTATCTGAGTATTCAATCTGCTGATTTTTAATATATGAAAATTTTTCTTATATAAAAAATAACTACTTTTTCATGTAAAATTTTCAAATACGTTTTTCAAGCTTACTTTATTCCTTTGACTTTTGTTTATTTTTGCCTGGTTTTTGAGATACAAATATTTTTAGTGCTGATAGTCAAATATATCAATATTTTAAATGATTTCTGCCTCTGAGTTTATTTATGAAAATTTTCTTATTGTTTCATTTTTAGATTTCATTTTTTTAATCATTTTGGAATTTATTTTGGCATGCAGTATGTAATTCTTCACAGAAATAACTGTCTCAGCATGATTTATTGAATAATTCATCATTTCTCCACTGTTTTAAATGTCACATTTATCATATGCTAAATGTTTACACACACACACGCATATATATATATATATATACATATATATATATATATACACACACACACACACGAGGTTGTTATTGCCCTGTAAAAATCTGGTTCCATTGAAAAAGATTCTCTTGCCTCAGCACAGCATGATAAGAGATCAGGGTTTGAAAAAAAGACAATTTTATCATAATAAGACATTTTCATATTTGGCAAGTAAGTCAGATTTTCCCTTCTCCCTCTTCTCCTCTATTTAGTCTTCTCTTTTAATTTTTTTTTTCTTATCTGTTCTCCCAGATTACTTTTCCATGTGAAATCTGGAATAATTTTTTAAAACTTAAACATTATATAAATTGTTGATTGGAATGAAATAAAGGTTTTCTGAGACCATCTCTTCATATTACTAGATAAATTTTTAAAAACTATTTAAAGGAGATACCTAATATAGTTCATTCCAAAATGTGAGATATTCTCTCTAGATCTTATAAAAGGAGTCTCTTTCCCTCTGTATTAGTTTCCTATTGCTGCTATAACAAATCACTATAAATAGGACTTAACACAATTTTATTCTCGTATACTCCTGAAGGTCAGAAATCTGAAAGTGATTTCTCTGGTCTGAGGGCCCCGGGGGGGAGAATCCTTTGCCTTCACTTTTCCAGGCTCTTGAGCTGCATTCAGTGCATCTCTTGTCTCATGGCATCTCCTGCATCTTCAGAGTTAGCTTGTAGCATCTTCAGGTGTGTCTCTGTGTGTCCCTCTGCTCCCGTCATCACATCGTCTTCTTGTAATAAAATCTCACTTATTAAGACATTTGTGATTATCTTTAAGGCCTCAAAAGATAATCCAGGAAACTCTTACCATTGCAATATCTTGAATCTCATCTACAAAACCCCTTTTTCATATAAGATGATATTCACAAGTGCCAGGGATTACAGCCTGGATATCTTTGGACCTATGTCTCAGCTTACTACAACCTCCAATATTTATTACTTGGAGTAAACTTTTTTTTTTTCTCTTGACTGTGACCACGACATGTGCAGTTTCTCAGGCCAGGGATCAAACCTTCAAACCTGTGCCACAAGCACAACTGGAGCCACTGCCATGAATAAGGAAAGGAAAGGAGAGGAGAGGAGAAAGGGGGGAGGGGGCGGAAAAGAAAGGAGAAAGGGAAGGAAAGGAAAGGGAAAGGGACAAAGTCTTCATTTATGAGAAGATGTAGTTCTGTTCTCAAGAAGGACCCAGTGAGAGACCATGTTAAGCACCCTGCCCAGAGCCCAGCATTTTCCTTGGGCTCCATGGTGCTTTCTTTTTGCCCAACCCTGTATCCCTGAGCCAGTTCTTAGGCTTATGAGTGTCCTACAGAGAAAGGCAACTGACAATGTTTGCAAAAGATGAGGCCTTTTCTTTCCAGGTCAGTTCATTTGCCACATGAATTGAGTATCTTCTGGTTCTTGAGTCAATGCATTGATGTATTAATAGCTATAGGATCACAGCCCTCAGTAAGGGTCTCCTGGGGCTCATGGTCACTGGTGTTTTCCATATAAATAGGAAACAGATGTGGAATGGGATGGGGAAAGCATTCAGAAAGCCACCATTGGGGAGAGCACAGTCTCAACTATGGAGCCTAAGGAACTCTAAAGTCCCAAACACTCCAGTAAAAGTATAGATGTATGGGAGTACTTGAAAGTAAAAAAGTATGTTTACTTTTGTGACTCTATTGTAAGGAATCAATAGCAACCATTTTATTCATTGATTTATTTACTCAAAAAATATACTGTGTGGGTAAATGACAGGAAGTGCCCTGTCTTGATGATACAACAGCTTACAAAACAGATGTGGACTTGGACTTCATAGAGCTATAGTGGAGGGAAATAAATGAAAAAGAAGTGATTTAAAGCTAAATAAAACAAGCTGAAATAACAGTTGTAATGAAGGTAATAAATAGGACAGTGTGGTACAGACTAAACAGAAGAAGGTATTTCTAATTTTTGACCTTAATATGGAATTATAAGTACAAGTATGTTTTGTAATTAGTGAGAATATGTCACAATCCACAAAAACTAATACACTAACCATGACATACCAATATAAAACATTCGCTATCCCTTTTAATGTACTTTGGTTTAAATTCTACGATAATATAATTGCATTCCCTACTATATTTTAAACAAGTGAAGTCATATGCATAAGAAATAGAAATAAGAATTGGCATAATCCCAATCACTGTAAGAAACTTGAAACAACAGCCCTCAGCTTTTGACAAAACAAAGAAACAATAAATAAGGATATGGCTTTAATTAAATAACTACAAAACTTTAATAAAATTGTATATTTTATATATAAATAATTTTCTTCTGCAAATTTTACAGAACATTTTACATTTTATCATGTAAAAATAAAAAGGAAAATCTTAAATTCAAGACATTGGTCATTCTTTTGGAATTAATATAGATATTAAAAACCACAGGAAAAATACCACTACCTTTCAAATAAAGAAACAAAACAGAATAAAAATATGAAAGCATTCTCTAAAATTATTTTTATTCAAAGTATAAATCAAGCTTCAGTATAGAATTTGAACAAAGCTGTACATAGAGGACAATCAGTAATTCAAAATACTTTTATAACTGAGCATAAGAGGACCCAAAATGAATTATTTTAGCAATAAATTAATTTTTAAAATCTTAAAGTAGAAAGATAGTCAATAAAACTGACATCAATTAATCAGAACACAGAAAATGATTTATTTTCTATTTTCTTGCAACATTTTACATCTCATTTTTAAACTTTTCAGTACTTCTAGTGTTCTTTCATCATTTAATAGACTTTTTTTCCTTCTCATTCTCAGAATCCATTTCTTTCTGCATTCTCTTAAAGATACCAGAGGTTCTGTTTCCATTGTTTTGAAACTAAAAATGCATCTGGAAAATATGAATTACTATTATTTTGTGATTATTACTAAATAATCGTGTCATATATAAGAGAGTTGTTAAAGAAATATTGTCTATTCTTGGAGTCAGATATGCTAGGTGTGTAGCCATTCAATGAGCTATCACATTGCAAATACTTGTATAGCTACCACCAAGTTCAAAAAATAGAATGTTGCTAGTATTCCCACTGTCTTCCCTGTGCTCCCTCCTGAACACTACTCCATCTTCTTTCCAGACGTAACCAAGTCCAGATTTCTATCCTTGCAGTAATTTTTTTTTTCCATTTTGGAACTACGTAAATGAAACAGTTGAGTAAATTCTTTTGTGTCTGGCTTCTTTCATGTAACATGTATATGAGATTCGTACATGCTATTCTATATAATAGTAGTTTATTAATTTATATCACTGGGTCAGATTCCACTGTATGAATATAACATAGTATATATAACATTATATATACTGTTGCTGGAGATTTGAGTAATTTTTATTTTGGAACTGTTAGAATAATGCTGTTGTGAACATTCTTGTGTGTATGTCTTATCATACATATATACATATTTCTCTTGGAAATTAAGCTGTTGAATTATAGAGTATGTGTATCTTAAACTGAAACAGTGAATTATGAATACTTTTCCAAAGTGGTTGCAGAATTTACACTCCTATCGGAAGAATATGACAGGTCCCACAGCTCTGTATCCTTACCTACACTCGATGTTATTCTTCCTGGTTTTAGCCAAGTTGGTAGGTGTATAGTATTATCTCATTGTGGTTTAATTTGTATTTCACTGATTAAGAAGTGAGGGTGAGCACCTTTTTGGTTGATTATTGGCCATTTGAATGCCCTATTTCTGTGAAATGACTAATCAAATTACTTGCTCATTTTCTGTTGAGTAGTCTTTCTGCTCTCAGAAGAAGGGAGATCAGGTAGCTTATACCAAAACTGTGGTGAATATGGGTCTCTTGAGTGTTAGACCACTGGATATTTGAGAGTAGAACTCAGAAACAAGATCTGGCCTGTAGTAATGCCAGGATATGAAATTCAGTCTACAATACATGGTAGTTTTTACAAACTCAAGAGGACATGGTGATTTGTCAATCCAGTTATATATCATGAGGCAGCTTTGTGGCCCAGATCTCAGTGTATTTTGCTGGAGACTCATTTAAATATAATGACATAGTAATCTCTATAAGCCTGGGACAATTATCAGCATAATTTGGAGACTGTTAATAAGCCAAAGTTCCATCAAAATTTATTACTCTGTCGGAGCCACCCTTGGCCTCAAGGCAGGCAACCAAGTAATGGCTTGTAGAATGACATTTTTAAACTAGAAAACCACATTAAATGTGATTTACAATGAACTAATCAAAGCCTCCAAGAGTTTTGGCAAGAAGTAGAAATAATAAATGTTGTAGGCATTCAATAAAAAAAAAAATGTGATTTACAATGAAATTACTGACATCAGAAACTGGACTTTGTGATTCCGTGTGGCTTAAACCTTTAAAAGATGTTAATGGGCTGTAAATATACTCTGTTATTTAGCTTTTAGTCCCCAGATGCATCCCAAATCATTAACACATAGGATTTTACTACTTATCAGAATGTTCTTTCTAGATGACACAAATTGAAATAAAGTCTTTTCCTGGGCCTTAATAAAGTAATTCTGTATTCTCAGTTAAAGCAAATAAGGGCAATCTTCTGGGGGGGGGGGATCTTTTTAGGGCCACACCCACAGCATATGAAGTTCCCAGGCTAAGGGTTGAATCGGTGCAGTAGCTCCCTGCCAGTGCCACAGCCACAGCAACACCAGATCTGAACATCATCTGCGACCTGCAACACCGAATCGTTAATCCAGTGATTGAGGCCAGTGATTGGACTCGTGTCCTCATGTATACTAGTCAGGTTCGTTACTGCTGAGCCATGACAGGAACTCCACCAATCATTTTAAACTCACGCTACTTTAAGCAATCTGTTTCTTAGAATTGGATAATTTTTAATGTGATAGGACCAAATATTGATATTACGGGATGTATTCTCTCACCCTATCTCTGTGTTCTCTGTCTTTCTTTCTCTGCCTCTCTCTCACACAGACAGACACATATACACACTATACAAAACAAATTTGAAATACAAAAATTTTCAGTATTAAACCTAATTATTAGTAACATCTCTGCTTAACTATCAAATACATAGTTGGCAAAATCTGAAGTGTTTAGAATATTCTAAATTAAGGGGTATATAAGTATATTGGCAATCTCGTATAAACACTTCCTTTGTAAACTTATAATGCTTCAAATTGATATAGGAAAATAATATGGTATAAGAGGAAGCATTACAATAATTGGGATATAGCCTTTTGTTGGTGTCAAAGGCCTGGATTTAAGATTAGCTCCATGATTTTCAAACTGAATGTCCTTAAATAACTCATGTAAATTTAGAATCCTTGTTTCTATAAAATAGTCTTAATATCAAAAAAATAATAAAAATAATAAAAACTTCCACTCTTTTTCCTTTCAGATGCTCTGAAGGTAAAATAAACAATTGTTTATGAAAATGTTTTGTCAAGTAAAATATTATACCAATCCCATTATTTTTGTCTCCCTTATCAATATAGGCCGTTCTTTTGTTAACATTTTTCAGCATATCTTCACATCTGAAAGAACCTTAGGATTCTCTCCAATATAACCACTTCTGGTTAGACTTCCCTAGCACCTAAACAGATAGTTAAGATACCACCTCCTCCATATTTTCATAGAATATTAAATTATCACTTATAACTCTTGGATCATTGTAATAGCAATAAGACTAGCAATCATAATAGTTGTGTCTTATTTACATGTTAGATTGAGACCACTTCAGGAATAAAAACTAAGCTCTAGGATCCCAGCACTTACTCTTTGCCTGCACATTTATTTTAAGTTTTAACTTGTGTGTGCAGAGGGGAGTCTAGAACACTTGATCCAACTCACAAGACTAATTGAAGAAAATGTTTACAGATCTGTTCATTTGACTGATTTTTATTGAGGTACTAGTATGTGCTAGGCAAATCTTTTTAAAGATGACTTCAAAATATATGCAGAATTATCATAGTATTTATTTAAAAGCTCAAACACACATTTCCAAGCTTAGAGTTTGTGTATCTGTTTAAAATCAGCAAAAAATAATCTTGGGTATGGTTAAAATCTTCACAGAACAGCCACTTAAATCCTAAGATATTCGAAGAAGGTTTGTCTCACTACATTAAGCATCATCCATGAAAATCTGTGAGAAAATACTAGTGAAAAAATTTGCTTTTCATGATATTTTGTCATCTCCTATCTCAAATCAATAACTTTATATAGAAAAACTCCGAACTAGCATAGTCAAATGATAATATTAGTCTATAACGTACATTATAAGAAATCCTTTATAATCCTTAGATCTGATTTTGGAATTCAAAGATTTAATACTCAATGAGAGAATTCTTATTGTGATAAACTCTGAAATACTATTTTCATAATTAAAATGAGCATTGGAAAATACATAAATTTCTAACACATTTAACGAGAACCTGCTATATACAGAACCCCATTGGATATATGCCATAGGGGAGGCTGGGCATTTTTGCCATTTGAAAGATTCATATTCTGCTCATAGCTATAAAACTTTAGTAAATGAACAGGGACCTCCACATACATCCAGAATGTTTTTTTATAAGGAATAATTCACTTCACAGATATTTTCTCCCTAATATTTGTATTTCAGGGTTTTTTTTTTTTTGTAAAATGTAAATATAGTAATAGGTATGGACAGGAACATTATAAAAGACAAATTAATCAAATTCAAGCTAAGAAATTGTATCCCCACTCAAAGTACTCAAAGAGCAGAAAGCAAACATTCACTCAACTATAATTGAAACACTTTTCCAAGTATTTTGTGACTTAAAAGGACTAAAATGCCAGGCTAAAAATATCTTGAACATCACTTTCGCCTTCTATTGTTTTCACTCTTAATTCACACTATTACAAAGAAGCCCTCACTTAGTCCCTCTCTGGACAATATTGCTTTACTTCTAACATCACAGACTTACCTTTCCTCTGAAGCCTCGCCCCATCTCATTAAATGGAAAATAAGATTATTATTAACTTCAGAGCTTTAAGAGACTTGAGCCTCTTTCACTTCATTATCATTCATTAGTAGCACCTCCTCCTCCCCTATGTTCTTTCTGTTCCATGTTTCTTGTTGCCTTTGGTGTGCTCTCTCCTCTGTTTCCTTGATTTCTAACAGCAGAAGGGGCATTTAGTGACCTCCCCTGGTGTTGACATTCAGTTACTGCCTCCATTAAAGGTGGACTAATTAGAGTAGGCCATGTGTTGGCCCAGAGTTAATGAAAGGAAATGCAAGAATCAAAGCAGGGCATTGATTGTCTGAGGCTCTGGAAGTCTGAGGCTCTGGAATACGAATTCAGCCTCACATTTTGGAAGTCGAGGTTATGATTATTAACCTAGTTATACATTAGTAGTACTTTTATATCTGTAGTCAGTAACTAGATCCATTTTAATGTGTTGTGCCTGTGTGTGTGCATGCGCATTTGTGCATGTATGTTAGAAGGTATTTGATTTCTCCTTTGAAAAGAAATTTTATATGAGCAAACATGAGAAGCTTTCATTAGTGGAAAGCATCAACAATACTTAGATCAAGGAAACAGACTGCTTACCATCAGACTCATCTAATTTATTAAAACACTAAAGACTTTAATTTATTAAAGTTCTTTCTACAAATAGAAACGCTTAACAAGAATCCTCCCTGTAATGCCCCCTACATAATTCCCATCTACCATATTTCTACCCTGATCTTATATTTTGGATCAATTCACAGAACCTGCCTAGTCAATGTCTGGGAACATATGAGACACTGAGAAGAGCTCCACCCTTTTAGATCAGTTCACTCGAAGAGATTAGAGAACACGCACTTGCCCCTTGGATTTCTTAACTTGCTTTGCCTAACTGTCTGTGTGCTATGTCCATGCTCTTTCCATCAAATTGCTATGAGCCCCATAATGAAATGACTTATACAAGAGAGATGGTCAATTAACATGTGAAAGATGAGAATGTGAAAATTAAAGAAGTCTAAAGATTATACTTTTTTAGGAGGAAAAGTGTAAAACTGTATTAGAGTAGTGCTTCTAAAAGTTCGATTTTCATAAGACTCACCTAAGGTGCTTGTTAAAATGCATATTCTGATTTAGTAAGTCTGGAGTGGGGGCAGGGATTTTGCATTTTTAGCAAAGTCCTAGGTGATCTACAAACTGTATTTTGAACAGCAAGATGCTAAATCCTTTGGTGACTTGGTAGAGATGACTTCCTGTGACTTAGGTAACGTTTTAAAATTGGTGTGAAGTTGATGGCAATTCTAAGGAAGGAAGACAGGGAGGTGAAGTTTTTTAGAAAAAAAAAGTCTTGGGATCTGTCTTTCCGCCTAAGTCATGGATCTACAAGCTCTTGAGAAGCCCAGTGCGTCTTCACCTCTCTGAAAGGAATTCAAAGCCCTTCTTTGAAACTCCCTGTGCACCTCTTTCCTGATTGTGTCAAATCACTCCAGGCTCAGTTAGGACTTGCTAAGACTGCTTATGCACTTTTATGAAATATAGTCCTTTCCAGGTCATAATGAATTTATTTTCACAGAAAAGTTTCCTTCCTTAGAGTATATTCTGTGTCAGGCAACCTGATAGGCAGAAAATAAGTTCTTTAGATCATGCAGCTATAGGCAGATATCCTGTGTGCCCATGCTGTCTATAGTTTGAGTATTACCTCTTCTACTCTTCAATTCTGGGCATTTTATTTTATTTTTAATATAATGATTTTTATTTTTCCATTATAGCTGGTTTACACTTTTCTGTCAATTTTTCAACTGTACAGCATGGTGACCCTTTTAAGCATACATATATTGATTTTTCACAAGTGATTAGACATAGTTCCCAATGCTATACAGCAAGATCTTCTTGCTTTTCCTTCCCAAAGGCAATAGTCTACAACTATTAACCCCAGACTCCCAGATCATCCCACTCCCTCCCCCTTGGCAACCACAGGTCTGTTCACCAAGTCCGTGATTTTCTTTTCTGTAGAAAGGTTCATTTGTGCAGTCTAGTAGATTCCAGATATGTGCTATCATACAGTATTTGTCTTTCTCTTTCTGACTTACTTCACTTAGTATGAGAGTCTCTAATTCCTTCCATGTTGCTGCAAATGGCATTATTTTATTCATTTTTATGGCTGAGTGGTATTCCATTGTGTATATATACCATATCTTCCTAATCCAATCATCTGTCGATGGACATTTGGGTTGTTTCCATGTCTTGGCTATTGTGAATAGTGCTGCAATGAACATGTATGTGCAAGTATCTTTTTCAAGGAAAGTTTTGTCTGGATATAAGCCCAAGAGTGGGACTGCTGGGCCATACGGTAGTTCTAGGTATACTTTTCTAAGGTACCTCCATACTGTTTTCCATAGTGGTTATACCAGCTTACATTCCCACCAACAGTGCAGGAGCGTTTCCTTTTCTCCATACCCCCTCCAGCATTTGTTGTTTGTGGACTTATTAATGATGGCCATTCAGACTGGTGTGAGGTGGTATCTTGTGGTAGTTTTGATTTGCATTTCTCTAATTATCAGTGATGTTGAGCATTTTTTCATGTGCTCGTTGGCCTTCTGCATCTCTTCTTTGGAGAAATGTGTATTAGATCTTTTGTCCATTTTTCAGTGGGGTTGTTGGCTTTTTTGCTGTTGAGTTGTATAAGTTGTTTGTATATTTTAGAGATTAAGCCCTTGGCAGTTGCATCATTTGACACTATTTTCTCCCATTCTGTAAGTTGTCTTTTAGTTTTCTTTTTGGTTTCCTTTGCTGTGCAAAAGCTTGTCAGCTTGATTAGGTCCCATTGGTTTATCTTTGCTTTTATTTCTGTTGCTTTGGGAGACTGACCTGAGAAAACATCTGTAAGGTTGATGTCAGAGAATGTTTTGCCTATGTTCTCTTCCAGAGTTTAACGGTGTCATGTCTTATATTTAAGTCTTCAAGCCATTTTGAGTTTGTTTTTGTGCACGGTGTGAGAGTGTGTTCTAGTTTCATTGATTTGCATGTAGCTGTCCAGGTTTCCCAGCAATACTTACTGAAAAGACTGTCTTTTGCCCATTTTATGTTCTTGCCTCCTTTGTCAAAGATTAATTGGCCATAGGCATCTGGGTTTATTTCTGGGTTCTCTATTCTGTTCCATTGGTCTGAATGTCTGTTTTGGTACCAGTGCCACACCGTCTTGACTACTATGGCTTTGTAATATTGCCTGAAGTCTGGGAGAGTTATGCCTCCTGCTTGGTGTTTGTTCCTCAGAATTTCTTTGGCGATTCTGGGTCTTCTGTTGTTCCATATAAATTTTTGGATTGTTTGTTCTAGTTCTGTGAAAAATTTCATGGGTAATTTGATAAGGATTGCATTGAATCTGTAGACTGCTTTGGGTAGTATGACCATTTTTACAATTTTAATTTTTCCAACCCAGAAGCATGGAATATCTGTCCACTTCTTTGAATCTTCTTTGATTTCCTTGATTGATAGTTTTATAGTTCTCAGCATATGTCTTTCACCTCCTTGGTCAGGTTTATTCCCAGGTATTTGATTTTTTGGGGTGCAATTTTAAAAGGTATTGTATTTTTGCATTCCTTTTCTAATATTTCATTGTTGGTATATAAATGCAACTGATTTCTGAATGTTAATCTTATATCCTGCTACTTTGCTGAATTTATTGATCTGTTTAAGTAATTCTCGGGTTGAGTCCTTGGGGTTTTCTGTATATAATATCATGTCATCTGCATAGAGTGACAGTTTCACCTCCTCTCTTGCTATTTGGGTGCCTTTTATTTCTTTTGTTCGTCTGACTGCTGTGGCTAGGACTTCCAATACTATGTTAAATAACAGTGGTGAGAGTGGGCATCCTTATCTTGGTCCAGATTTTAGTGGGAAGGCTTTCAGCTTTTCTCCATTGAGTATTATATTTGCTGTGGGTTTGTCGTAAATGGCTTTTATTATGTTAAGGAATGTTCCCTGTATTCCCACATTGGTATGAGTTTTGATCATGAATGGATGTTGGACTTTGTCAAATGCTTTTTCTGCATCTATTGAGATGATCATGTGGTTTTTGACTTTTCTTTCGTTAATGTGATGTATTACGTTGATTGATTTGAGCATATTGAACCATCGTTGTGTACCTGGGATGGATCCCACTTGGTTGTGGTATATGATCTTTTTTATATGTTGTTAGATTCGATTGGCTAAAATTTTGTTGAGAATTTTTGCATCTATGTTCATCAAAGATATTGGTGTATAGTTTTCTTTTTTTGTGGTATCTTTGTCTGGTTTGGAGTTAAGCTTATGGTGGCATCAATTCTGGGCATTTTAAATTCCCATCAGTGAGGAGAATTTCTGCTTTCAGTTGATCATTATTTCTTCAGATATAATTGTCTGCTCTCTCCTCTCCTTCTTCTCCTCTCCCTTTCGAACCAAACTTACATATATATTAGAACATCGGACAATGACCCAAAAGTACCCACATCTTTGCCATTATTGTTCAATAATTTTGGTTCTCTGTCCTTCAGACTGAATGGTTTTTAATAATCTATCTTCATATTCATGAATTTATTCTTCTATCAACTTCATTCTGCTAAGCCCAACTAGTGAATTTCTAATTCAGGCTGTTTTTCAGATATAGAAACTATATTTGGTTCTTTATACAATTTATATTTCTTTGATTCAATGTGAATATGTTTTCCTTTACATTACTGAGAATAGCTTAACAGCTATTTTAAAATCCTTTTCTGCTGATTCCATCTGGGTCATATCACAGTTGGATTCTCTTGAATGGCTTTTTTCCCCCTCTCTCTTGAGACTGGTTTATATTTTCCTACTTTTTTGTAATTATGGGTCATATCCTAGAAATTGGCAATGTTATGCTGTGGATACTCAGGATTCTGGCAAATTTTCACCAAAAAATGGTTAATTTTTTTATTCATTCATATTAGCATGCAGTTAATTTGTATAGATTCAAACTGTAAGCATCTCTTCAACATCAGCTTAAATCTCATTTCAATTCTTTATCCTTAATTGGGCTGCTTGCAACCTGCCCCAGCATCAAAGGTCATGAGTCAGCTAAAAACCAGACAGGAAAAAACAGAGTTTGGGTCTCTCTCCCTCCCTCCCTCCCTCCCTCTCTCTCCTTCTCCTTCTCCTTCTCCTTCTCCCAGTTCTCACTTTCTAACTGCTGTATTGCTCTAATTCCTATTCTCCAGAAACAGGAGTTACTGGGGTTTGACCTACCCCATGCTGTATGAACCTTGGAGAACTTTCACTCTAATATCTATAAAAATGAGAGAATTACCTGGGACGTTCCCTCCTTTCAAATGTTGACTCCCCTTTGGAAACTTTCTGCTTTTGTTTGTCTTCAAGTGCCTTTGGATAGTCGATTTTTTAAAAATTTCTTCATTTTTTCTTCTTTGGATGTTTTGTCCAAATCAATAGGAAGTTAGATCTTTAGGATCTTACTAAGCCATATCAGTAGCAGAACTTCAATTTATTATACATTTAGATCTCTTTATTATATATATCTATCCCTAATAATATAAGAATTTAGACCAGAAATTTGTGCTTCCAAAATAATACATAACTAGCACTGGCTTAGTGGCTAAGTTGAAAGTTTCAACCTATCCCCCACCCCCCACCCCCAGATACCCAAGGACAACTGCATTAGTAATTTCCAGTCAGTTTCAGCCCATGGCCAGAATTTTGCCTCTAACTCTGAGCTTTAGACTTCTATATCCAACTGTATAACCTGCATCTCTATTTGGACATCTAGCAGGCATTTCAAATTCAACTTGCCAAAAATAAAATTCTTGATTACTCTCATATTAACCTTAAAATTGCTCCACTCCCAGTCTCCCCTGCTATTGCAATGTTCAGCTAATCCTCTTAGCTCAGACTTTCAAAATGTACTTGACCTGCTCTACACTACTCCCATTTTAAGCCAAACCACCATCATCTCTCAACTGAACCACTGCAGTTGCCTCATAACTATTCTGTTTTCACTCTTACATGCCTACAATCAACTTTCCTTAAAGCAATCAAAGTAAAAAAAATCTTGACATAGTTGAAAAAGAAATCCAGTATCCTCACCATGACCCACAAGATGCCACACCATGTATCTCTGTGTATGGTGTCCATTTGAGCCTGTTTGCTGGATGAAGTTTTTATGGCCATTTTATAGACCCAGATGGACCTCCAGCCAAAACTGTGTTCAGATGTCAAGAAGGATGACACCACACAAACACATACCAGGAGAGTATAAAAAGATTTATTGCATATATAATAAAGCCTTCTGGGGAGAGCAGAGCAGGCTTCTCAATCTGTTCCAAAAATGGCTTGAGAGAGAAAGGAAAGGAAACTGGTGGGTTTTCACAGTGGCTAGGAGTTGTGGCTAGGCTGAAGTTTCGCTTGCAGAGTTGAGTCAGGGACTTGTGTGGTTGGATCCTCCTACTCAGTGGTATTACATATACTGTTCTCTCTGCCTAGAACACTGCCACATCTGAAAATGTGTAGTATGGGTCTTACCAGACATATGGAATGTTGGAAGGAGACAATGAGTGGAAAGTATTTGCCAGTGTGTATCATAGTAATGGACCATGGAGTCCAGGTAAATAGCAGTGAAAGAAAGGCAAATAATTTACAGATTATAAAACAGTAGTGGAGTCATTGATTGGAGGTCTCAGTGAGGTTGAAGTTGTGGGTGTTTGGGCAAATGAGATGGAAGAATACAAACATGGTTCCTAAGAAGAAGCTGTGGAACGAATGGCTGAAATGCAGGAAGAAATTTTAATGGAGATGAGGAAGCCAAGTTTCAAAGAATTAAACCAGACTGTTATATATTTCATCTCTTTGATGGTATAAGTACTGAAAATAAAGGCAGAAGTTGGCGTAGAGAGTAATACTGTGAGCAAGACATTAAAGTCATCAGCAATAAAGAAATTGATCAGAGGTTGGTAATCTAATAGAGGAAGAAGAGATGCTATAGACAGATGGCCTGTGCTTCAATCTAGATGCTTTTGTCAGTAGTAGTCTCTAAATTATGTTTCAAAAGTGTTGACAGATTCAACTTGAATGGAATTTTTTAAAGATCAGCAAAGATTAATAAGTATATTCCTGGGGAAATATACACATTTTAAAACAAGCTTTTAGAAGTTGTAATATATTATCATCACATTGCAGAGGTGCTAACCATTATTGCCAGTGCTCAGCTTCTCTGAGAAGAGGAGAAAAGGAGAATCAATTTATAGTAAAGGGACTGAAGCCCAAAGATTAAGAGACCTGGAAAAGTTTGCACAGGTAGCAAAGGCTCAAAGGGGAAACTACCATCTCTTGACTCTAATTTTCCCTGACAGCTCTGGCTGCCCTCCCCTTGCCCGCAGCTATCAACACATTATAGCCTGCCAGCTGTGAGTCATGTAAACATGAATAAAATCACAATTCTTCCTGCCTTTTAATTTGTTATGAAACCATCATTCCTATAAAAGGTTACATTTCTAATAATATTCTTCTTCTTCTTCTTCTTCTTCTTCTTTTTTTTTTTTTTGTCTTTCTAGGGCCGCACCAGCAGCATACGAAGGTTCCTAGGCTAGGTGTCTAAGCAGAGCTGTAGCCGCCAGCCCACACCACAGCAGAGCAGGATCCGAGCTGCGTCTGCGACCTAAACCACAGCTCATGGCAACACCGGATCCCCAACCTACTGAGTGGGGCTAGGGATCGAACCTACATCCTCATGGATACTAGTCGGGTTTGTTAACCTGTGAACCATGACAGGAGCTCCCCTAATAATATTCTTAATAAATCATTTATTATTATGGATCTATATCTAAAGAAAATGAAAACACTAACTTGCAAATTAATAAATCATTTATTATTATGGATCTATATCTAAAGAAAATGAAAACACTAACTTGCAAAAATGCATGTACCCCAGTGTTCATAGCAGCATTATTTACAATAGCCAAAATATGGAAGCTACCTGTGTCCATCAATAGACGAATGGGTTAAGAATATGTTTTTTATACACACACACGCACACATACACACAATGAAATATTAATTATAAAAAAGAATGAAAGTCTGCCATTTGCAACAACATGGATGGATCTGGAGGGCATTATACTTATTTCTCTGAAATAAGTCAGAGAAAGACAAATACTGCATTATATAACTTATATGTGAAATCTAAAAAATAAAACAAACGAGTGAATATAACAAAAAAGAAACAGACTCAGATATAGAAAACAAACTAGCAGTTAGTGCAGAGAGGGAATAAAGGAGGGACAAGATAGGGGTAGGAGATTATGAAGAACAAATTGCTATGTTTAAATAAATAAACTGCAAGAATATATGGTACAGCACGTGGAATATAGCCAGTATGTATTCTAACTTTAAATGGAGTATAATCTATAAATATATTGAATCACTATGTTGTATACCTGAAATGAATATAATATTGTAAATCAAACATACAACAAAAAATAAATTAAGTCAAAAATAATAATAAAAAGAGGAAATGAATGTAACTGGCATATAGTACAGGCTTTATTTACTCACATTTTCTCTTCTTAATATCTGAATTTTTATACCTAACTAAATCCTAGCGTAGAGCATATTCAGTAAAACTACTAAGTTGAATGAAATAATAAACTGTATAAACTACAGGCATTTACTTACATACTCAACCTCTCTTCTAATCTGCACAGAGTATGAACAAGCCCATGTCAAACAATGTATCTTACTTCCCAGCAAAAGATTGCAGTTTGGGCTACTGGGCTCCAATAGGAGAAATAAAAAGCTTTACCATCATCCAAACATGATTTCCTTCAGTCAGCTCTTCAAAAGATAACCTTCAAGCCCCTCAGGAAAGAAACTGTCCTAAAAGATCTGCAATATGATCAGAAAATTTACACCTGGATTGGGTAATGCTTTAGCTCTCAGCTCAGGAGATTGGAATTTCAAATCTCAGGTATTCCCCCCAGACATAAAAATATGGCTTTTCTAGCCATTAGAGAAGCAACAGAGAAAAAAGGTGAACTCTAAATTGAGTCTATTTAATGGTCTGCCACCTACAAACAGTGAGTGGAAAAGTGAACTCCCACAAGTCAATATTGAATGAGTGAGAGTGGCAGCTGGAAAAAGATTACAAGCAATTTTCATGAGATTTACAGTAAGCTAGTGAACTACAACGTGACAGAGGCTGAACGTAAAATTAAATGAGGCTGTACATCAATGAAGATTTTGTTTTCAGCAGCTGTGAACTTTAAGATGATTAACAAGACAAGAAGTGTGGATTCCAGGGGCTCTTTGGAATACTCTAAGGCAGACAAAGTTATGAACAAGCAGAAGATGAGAACAGTTAAAAGTGGAGTAGGAATAGGGAAGACAGTTCAGTGGCAATGTCTAAAAGAGAAAATTATTCCCAAACTGATGCACATAACTTGAGGTTTTTTCTCATCCCCAGGTTTGCACCCACATTTTTTTCCTGTCCAGTATGCAGAATCAAACCTAACCCAAGGCCAAGACTCAGCCTCTTACACTTCTGCATTATTCCCCCAGTCATGCCCTGGCTTACACACATGAACCACACCAAACCCTGGCCATACAGCATCAGTCCACATTAGTAACTTCATGGACACCAATTCCCTGGCTGTTATTCAAGCCACATCTCTAGATTTGGTCATTTTCTTTCTCCTGAAGCAAGACTTCCTATACTCAACTTGAGCTATTTTCAGATGGGAGGTCTTGTCTGAAAACCAGCCTTCCTCCAAGCACTTCCACTGGGCCTATTCTCCTTTTGCTATTCTGACTCCTGTGAAGGGATTCTGGTTCCATATTTTAGTTCCTCTCTTTTCCTCTTAGTTAGCTAGCACTCATAGTATAAAGCAGAATGCTAATTCTGGCTCAGAGCTGGATCAAATTGCCTGTTTACTTATATACTGCACGTATTATAGATAATTTTCAGATACTCTGCATCATTTCATGCCTTCCTGTATTTTGTTCAAGCAGACAAATCTATAACACATATACATAAAGACTGGCCAATAAATACAATAGGCCAAACAAGCTGGATGATTCACAGTGAGAAAAAAAATTCTACTTTTCTAAGCCAAAGCAGATACATGCTTATAGTATTCTAATACAAGTTTGTCTATACTCTCAGGAGCCCTGCCTAGCCCTGTCCTCCATCCCTTCTGAACTCTAAAGTTCCCCCACTTCTACTGTCTGAAGTCCCAACCACCTCCAGGAACCATACCCAGAAACAGGAACAAATTCAGCTCATCCCTAAGTCCCTGAACCTCTCTTTGTGCAGGGCCAATGCACACTCACCCTGACCCAGTGGGGCTGGGCACAGCTATTCTTTCAAACTTGAATGCAGAAAGGAAAAAAAACACTGAGATCATTTCTTAATATTGTCTGTTTCTGAAGATGCCAAGAGGATGATAGATGGGATTTACCTGGTCAGTAAAGATCTGGAGACACCCTATCTGCATCAGCCTCTGTATCAGCAAAGGCACCATCTTTCACTATTCAGGGCCCCTGAATCAGTCTTTCGATAGCCCAACATTTCTAAATGTATTATCTCTGGGCCACCTATATCAGAATCAGCTGAAAGATTGTTAGAATGCAGATTCTCAGGCCCCTTCCTACTGATCCAGACTGATCCAGATGCTCTAGAGCTGGACTTCACACACCTGCACTGCTAACAAGATCTCCAGGGGATCTGACTTGCACTAAATTTTGCGAGCAACTTCTGAGAGTCTTCAGGAGGAAAAACAGCTGAGTATCCTGAGGCAAAGTATTGTTACCAAGTGGTAATTTCAGTCAGAAGGCTAGGGTACAATTATTCCTGTTTTGGATCACCAAGAGCCTAACAGAAAACACTATGTCTCCTAAAGAAGCTGGAGAAACTCCCTAAAATATGACAGCTGGGCTCCTACTTGGGTTGCAAATAGGAGCATGTCTGAGAGTGGCCAGGTGGATCCAGACCTTAGCATGTATATCTGTGTGGTGAGGGAAGAGGCTGAGCAGGGATTCTTGGCCAGTTCAAAGTGTGCCCTAGAGTGAACAGGAAGTTGTCTTGATGGTCACCCTTTGCCCTTGAACATATATGTATACACCTTAAGTCCCAAATGTATACCAATTGACATGTCCAGCCAGGTAAATATATTATGCCAGTATGAAGTGGCTTCCCTAAAGCTTGATCCATACTTTGATTCAGAAACTTTGTCTTCAAGACTTTGGTAGGTTCTTTGGGAAATTTTTGAAAAACCAGAACCCCCCAAGATTTGCTGGAGAAAGAATCCTATATTGACTTCACTCCTCTAAGCCAACCACTTCATCTGTGCACACCCTAGGCAAATGCTGATTGTGATGTCTTTTGCACTAAAGCTTTGAAGCTCCAGACCTAACTGGAAACATTAGGGTCAGTCTTGGATAGGCCAGATCTTGTGGGATTTCGGGTAATTCTGAGAAAGAAGAACATTTTCTATGTGGAGTGACTGACCAAGAGCTTGTTGCCAGGGTACCACCTAAAATCCTAGAGCTGAGGAGTTCTCTTTACTACTGGAAGGGGCATGGCTGTGTGAATGGTTATGTCATTAAGGGAATAAGATAGTAAAGACAGTAAATATTCCTCTCCAAAAAGCTAGGCAAGTCAAGGAGTAGCCATGTAGGGCTTATTCTGCCATCAAAGTAGACAGAAAGGAAGCCTGTGTAACTAAATCATCTGTCTGGACTAAAGAGGCCCATGGAGAGAGATCCCATATCATAAAAGATGGGATAGACAATAAAAGTGAAAAATATCTGAGAGTTTCACGGTCTACCTATTTTCTGGGTTTCAAAAGCACAATATTGGCATTTCATGCATGGTAGTAGAATGGGTGGTATTTTGTGCATTGTAGACAATGTCCAATAAATATTTGATCAGGGTAGAAGATCTAAAACTCATCCCAAGAATTTTGAAAATTAAAAGAAAGTTTGTTCTCCACCTGTATGGTAATAATTTAGGAAGGATTATACTTGGTGATGTGGGATATCACAGAAAACTGGATCCACTTCCCTGGCATATCTTTATGTTACTGAAAATAAAAAGCACTGAAAAATAGAATTCAATCCCCTAATATCTCTTCTGCAGGTTTGACTAAGGGAAGACCAAAAAGGGGGTTGTGGGAAATGGAAAGGAGAAAGGCTAAGAATTAAAAGTACTTGTTTTTCATATTCAAGAAAGGACAAAAGTGTTCTCTGGCCAAAGTGGCAAGTCCTAATAAGAAACTGGGCTATTAGATAACTTTAGAGCATTACTCATGCTCTGAAATCAACCAATCAGCCACAGCCTCCCTCCTGAAAAGTTATGCAATCAGAGACAGTTTCAAACTCATAGACAGCAGCCAGTCACCAAGTGCCTGACTCCAATGGCCATATTCCTGAAAGCCAGCCTGGCAAAATCAGCCAGGAGTGGCTCATACCCAGGGGGGGTGTTTTCCAGTTTCATTGATTTACATGCAGTTGTCCAGTTTTCCCAGCACCACTTACTGAAGAGGCTGTCTTTTCCCCATTTTATATTTTTGCCTCCTTTATCGAAGATTAATTGACCATAGGTGTCTGGGTTTATTTCTGGGTTCTCTATTCTGTTCCATTGATCTATATGTCTGTTTTGGTAGCAGTACCACACTGTCTTGATGATGGTAGCTTTGTTATATTGTTTGAAGTCTGTGAGAGTTTTGCCTCGTGCTTGATTTTTGTTCCTCAGGATTGCTTTGGCAATTCTGGCTCTTTTATGGTTCCATATAAATTTTGGGGTTTGTTCTAGTTCTTTGAAAAATGCCATGGGTAATTTGATAGGGATCACATTGAATCTTTAGATTGCTTTGAGTAGTATGGTCATTTTAACGGTATTAATTCTTCCAATCCAGGAGCATGGAATATCTTTCCATTTATTTGAATCCTCTTTAATTTCCTTGATTAATGTTTTATATTTCTCAGCATGTAAGTCTTTCACCTCTTTGGTCAGGTTTATATCTAGATATTTATTTTTGAGGGGGTGCAATTCTAAAATGTATTGTATTTTTATATTCCTTTTCTAATGTTTCATTGTTATGAAATAACAACCAATTTATGGATGTTAATCTTGAATCCTGCTACTTTATTGAAATCATTGATCAGTTCAAATAGTTTTTGTGTTGAGTCCTTAGGGTTTTCTATATATAGTATCATGGCATCTGCAAAGATTAGTAACCTTTTCAATTCTGAATGATTCGTATCACTTATTCTTTGTTTGTGCCTATTTGAACCACCAAATGCCAAAACACAGGTGTAAATTTTGTGATAATTTTCTGAACTATGGTCATTTATTAAATTAGGGAAACGTCATTTTATAGTTCTTCAAATAGTATACGATTATTATTCAGTATGGAAAACTAAAAGTCAGTTATAAGCCAGCATATACTCACAGCCAAGCATAAGAGATGTATAATTTCCTCACCTACTAGCAATGGAAGTGATAAAACAACAATTTTTTTGATTAAGAGAAATTCAGATGAAGACACAATAATCATGGTAGAAATTGTAATGGCTTCCCATGCTGTATATCATTATTAGTCTTTCAGCTCAAATGACTGTTTGAACGTACTGCAACCATAAGTGTATTCGGATTCAAAAATTGCAAGTAAATTCTCAAGTACCAGGATGAAATCTACCACACTAATAAAAAATGTAATAGCTCCTTTTACTATTACAGAGATTATCAATGATCTAAATGTCTTACCTTTTTTATGACAGAGCCATGATTGCAAGTAATCACAATGCCAAAAAAAAATTTTTTTCTGTTGCCTGTGCAATATTTTTCTCATGAAAGAAGCTGACTTAAAAATAAATTCCCTTCCAGATAAGACTCCAGGGGGGAAAAAAAAAAGCAGATATTTGTAGAAAAATCTTATTTAATTAGAAGTTGTTTTTTAATTGCACTATTATTGATGGAAGTAATAAAAATACAAATTGTGTTAAGATGAAAACAATTTTATTCAATGTTGAAGCTAGGCCTGACTGATTCTATGGAAGGTATTTGTTGTCCTCTCCATATTCTGCATAATGCTACTCAAACCACATTATTATTATTACTGAAATAGCAGTCATAAAATTGTTCTTCCTTCAGCAATGTTCAAACTGAACAATTAAAGGATTTTTGTAGGTTTTTTGCATTCAGGATTCATCACTTTTCCCAAATTCAAAACATGTTTTCCCTCATTAAGAAATGCAGCTGAGAGAATCCTCAGTTTATTTTGAAGGACTGAAATTATATTTTAATTCCCCCAAAGTTCTTGTTGACTTTTTAAATAATTCATTGAGTGAAGCCTGCTTATTCCTTGTTCATAATTTTCAAGCTGTCTTTAGCAAAAGGATTATTCAAATTGAAAGAACAAACTGTTATTAAAGTACTCTGTTGCTTAAAAAAAATATGCTGAATGGGTTAAAGAAAGAATTGACCAAAGAAAAATATTTCTTTGTCAAGATTTTCCTTTCTAGGCATGACATTACTTATGAACAGGAAAAGAAATTCTTATCTGAAGAGGATAATTATTGCAGCATTTGCTGTGCACCGTCTTATCAAATGAATTTTATCTGTTGAAGACTTCAATTCTTTTACATGGATGTTACTGAATATAGTTCCAACATGGGAGCAAGTGAATGATGCATAGTATTGAAAAAGAAGGGAATGAAAATTGAGAAAGTGTTCCTTTTTCAGGGAAAAGTATTTTTAAAAGCACTAACTCAGAAAGACAACATGATCCTGGAAAATTGTAAAAGCAAGTTATATCATGAAAGTTGGCATTATATACTTCTGCACATCTAACATGAAAAGCTTTCTCAGAGCGGTCAACTTTTGACTATAAATGTTTAGTAGCTAGCCTATAAGGCTAATGGTGAGTATATTTTCTCATTAATGAAAATTGAATGGACCAAAGAATGAAATAATTCGTATGTGATAACAAAAGAAGCTGCTACAGTGTAAATGGAACATAGTCGGTAATTACAAGGAATTTTATAAGCATATCCTGCAAAACAAAGAACTGGTAAATATCAAGGAAATATAACTAAAGAAAGTGTTACACACTAGATATTTATAATTTATTTGAGATGAAAAATGAATAAATTTTAATTTGATTAATGTGATTAACTTAATATGCCAGTGCAATGTTTTTACTTTATTTCAATGTGCATATGCACAAGCTATTAGAAATGATTCAAATTTAGGTGGCATTCTGTATTTTTATTTACTAAATCTGTTAACCCCAATTAGAGAGCTGGGCCTGCTTCATTTGTCCAGGATTTGAGAGCTACGTCTATAATGTTTTCAAAAATATTTACAGATTGACTTGGGACACAGAAGTCTGGGAAAAGCCCCCTCCTTTAGAAGCCAAAGCTCCAACTGTTGAACTGGTCAATTCAGCCTAAAAGGATAGAAAATATCTTCCTCAGGAATGCCACTAAGATTCCTCTGTTACAGATGAGGAAACTGAGACATAGGAAAGTAAGGTCACTTCTCATTAAAGAGCAGAGCTCGTGCTGTAGTGAAAAAAGAAAAATATAAGTACCTGACAATAAAGCACCAAAATACAGGAAGCAAAAACTGACAGAGCCGAAGGAAAGAAAAAGATGATTCAACAATTGTAGTTGGGTATTCAAACATCTCACTTTTTTCTTTTTTTGCCACCCCACAGCATAATGGAGTTCCCAGGCCAGAGATCAGATGCAAGACTCAGCCTGGACCTAAGCTGCAGCTGTAGCAACGCTGGATCCTTAACCCACTGTGCCAGGACAGGGATTGAACTTGCGTGCCAGCTCCCTCAAGACGCTGTGAATCCTTCGCACCACAGCAGTAGCTCCTAAACATCTCATTTTTTATTAATGAAAAGAACAAGTGGACAAAAGATCAAAAAGGAAATAGGACATGAGCAAATTGTAAACAATCAGGCCTAAAAGGTTTCTATAGAACACTCCAGCCAAAAAACAGCAGAATATACATTTTTCTCAAGTGTATTTGCAATGTTCTCCCAGATACCCCTTATGCTAGACTACAAAACAAGCATTAGTAAATTTAAAAGGCTCATAAACAAATAAGTTATGTTTTTTGACAATAGTGCAATAAAATTGAAAAACAGTAACAAAAAGAAATTTGAGAATTTCTCGTATATAGACATTTAAAAACACTCCCAAACAACCAACTGGTCAAAAAATAATTCACAAGGAAAATTAGAAATTACTTTGACCTGAGTGAAAATGAAGATATAACATAGCTAAGTGTATTGGATGCGACTAAAGCAGAAATTAGAGGGAATTTTACAACTGTAAATTCCTCTATTAAAAAGAAAAAGGATGATCTCAAATCAATAACCTCACCTTCTAACTTAAGACACTGGAAAGAGAAGGAAAAACCTCTTTGGATAAACCAATCACAAAAGAGATTGCATTAGCAATCAAAACACAACCCACAAAGAAAAACTTAGGCCAAGATGATTTCACTGATTCTGCCAGAAGTATGAAGAATTAATACCAATTTTTTTTTTTTTGTAAACTCTTCCCAGAAAAGAGTTTCATGAAGCTGGCATTACCCTATAAATCAAATTCAGCAAAACACACAAAAAAAAGAATTAACACGGCCAAATGAGATTTATTTCAGGAGTGCAAGGTTAGTTTACCTTTCAAAGATCTTTAATGTACTATACCATATCAATAGAATTTAGAACACAAAACCATGTAATTATCTCATAGATACAGAAATGCATCCGACACTTTCCAACATACTTTCATGATTAAAAATAAAAACAACAACAAAAAATAAAAACACTCATCAAACTAGGATTAGAGGAAAACTTTCTCACCCTGATGAAGTCTGAATGCTCAGACCATGCTGTCTCCACAGGCATTCTCTCTAGGCTCCTGCCCAGGCTCCTGTTCTCCTTTCCCTGAGGAGCTCTCTGTGCCTCTCCTATTTCATGTAGCAGTTCTACCACATCATATCCAGAGGCAAGGAATTAACCTCTGTGAACCTAACTTTTCCATATGACAAATGGTGTGATTGCAGTATTTGCTGCTATATGCAAAGCTTTTGTTTTATGTAGAAATATCCTTTACTATGCAAAATGTGTTGTTTTTCCTCTGAGGAGAGTATGTAAAAGAAAATAATTTCTATTCCATTGCTCAAGAGGACCTAATAATGAGGACAGGGAGAGGAATAAGGATCAGAGACAACTGTAAGTGACTTTGAAAGCTGTAACTAGAGACAAGAAACCAAGAGATGACAGGCAGATGGATGCAGGAAATGCATATATTACTGTACCTTCTTCAAAGTTGTGTCGGTTGAGTTCTCTGTCACCTGGGAATGATGCTTCTGAGAGGCTGCAGCGTGTACATACAAAGATAAACCTTGCATCACTGGGTGTTAATTTGATAGCAGCTTCTTAGATCATTGAGGAATACAAAAAAACTCAAATGCAGAAGAAAAATGGAACAGAAGTAATTATAGAGATTTGAAGAAAAAACTATAACCCAAGTATTCAGTGGCCAACTATATTGTGTTGCTATACTTTGCTTACTTTTAAGGTGGTAAGAGTACATTTTTATATCTAAAAGAGGACATAAATATTCTACTAGTATTCCTGTCTTTAAAAAGTTATACTGAGAGAGATGAATCAAATAAAAAGTGAGAGTTCTTGGCATAAAAGAACCAGAGTGAACACAGGAAGGAGGGAAACATAAATTTTAAGTGTAAAACTAGCTACTAACTGTGGGTAGAAAATGAATGTCTTTGCCAAAATAATTTGTGAGTAGAAGGAACAAAAATAGAAGCATTACAAAAGCATATAAATTTAACAATAATAACCTGGATCTAAAGTCACCCATCCCTAAGAGGAAGTTAAGATGAATTCTGAAAAAGTAGAAAAGTAAAATGAAAAGGGGAACTAGTGAAAATAAGTGGGATAAAATACAAAGATACACACATATGCCATAGGAATAAAACTAAAGAAATAATATCTAGGAAAAAATTGGATCATAAGCCCAGCACTGAATCTTCTTCATTAACCAATTTTAAATGTTCTAACAATAGGAGTGGGGAAATTTTTGGAGATCAGGAGGCCATCTTATATACTTAAAAGTACAAGAAGTAAATAGACATAGAAAGATATTCCCAAAATATAACTTGAATAAAAATATAGGCTATCAAACAGAGTGAATAATGACAGGTATTCCACCAGAACATCATTATTCTGAGCACTTTACATTTTTAGTTCACTTCATCTTCACAACATCCTCATGAAGTAAGCATTATTTTTTTCCTCATAGAGCAGGTGAGGAAACTGAGGTATAAAGAAATTAAGTTACTTGATTGAGTCTATATAATTAATAAATGCTAGAACTGATGTTTAAACTCTGTTTTATTCCAGAGCCAACTGGTGCCTTTTTTTGTTTTTTGGTTTTTTTCTTTAGAAAGATTAGAGCGATGTCAAATGCTAGTCATAAGAGCAAGACCTAAAGAAGTAAAAGAAATGGAAAGATTGTTGACACTGTGGATTAAAACCAAAAAGTGAAAAAGACAGGAACAACCTTTTCCATGATCAGAAGGAAAGTATGCTCTGTGTAAGATCTTAAACAGAAACTTCCAAATCATGCTGAAATAGTTCCTTTTAGTGCTGGTAATGGCTGCTTTGGTGGTTTAAAACATGTTGCAATTTCCAAAGCCTCTGACTCTCAGGAAGAGCCATGAGTGCAAATGAGAAAACCACAAAGAACTGCCAGCAATGATACAGAGGTTAAAGTTCATTGACGAAGAAGGTTATGCATTGGAATTTTTTTTTTTTTTATGAAAACGCTGTCTGTTAAGACCATATGCCCCCAAAGGGCCTACTCTTCAAGGACAGAAAAGCATGACCTAAGATTTATAGCTATGAAAGATGACAAATTTAATTAATTTCACGTAGTGGTTTGAATGGTGGTCTCCAGATTGTCTCCTGAAGGCCCAAACCTGTGAATATGGCCTTCTTTAGAAAATAATCTTTGTAGATGTAATTAAGGATCAAGATAAGAGCAGTCTGGATTATGTGGGAGGGCCCTAAATCCAATGACAAGTGTCTTTCTAAGACGGAAGAGGACACACTGAGATATGAGAGGGCCCCATGAAGATGGGTGCAGAGATTGGAGGGGTGAGGCTACAAGGCAAGAAATTACGTGTGAGCCTCAGGACCCAGAGGAGACAAGAAAAGATTCTCCCCTGTAGCCTCTGGAGGGAGCGTGGCCCTTTAGACCTCAATTTTGGACTCCTGGCTACCATAGCTCTAAGAGAATAAACTTATGATATTTTAAGCCACCAAGTCTGTGGTAATTCTTACAGCTATCTAGGAAAATAATACACCCCCTTCTACCATTTGACAAGCTGCAAGCTTTGATGTCCACTTACAAAAGAAAACTGGGTCTATTTCAAATTAAAGTGCCATATTTCTTTCAGTACTTATCTATTTCTTAACCATTTAACGTGTGTAACATAACGTGTAAAATAGCGCTCGCATTTTGTTGTATTCTCATCTTTTGTATGTGTCACTGATGATATATTTGAGTATTTTGCCTCAAATCCTGTGGGTTTTACTGTGAGATTTTGCATAATACTGTAATTTTAAAAAGTTCGTATGGATGCCATAGAATTGACTGTACATGTTTTAGATGAGAATACACACACATTTCTGCTGGCTATATACCTGTAGAGCTAGGTTATAAGTATACATATGTTCAGCTTTAGTTGATACTGCAAATTTTTCAAAATAAATTTACTCCCACTAGCAGTGAAGAGAGTTCTAGGTTTTCCACATTAGACCAACATTTAGGGCTTTTGGTGGTTTCCGTTTTCACCATTAAGATAAGTATGTAGACTGTCTGATGTTATGATTCTAATTTATATTTCCTTGATGGCAAATTAAGTTGAACTTTTAAAAAATGTGTTTATTAGCCATTTGGGTATTCTTATAGGTGAAATGTCTGTTCAAATAATTTTCCCAGTTTTCTATTAGGTTATCTATTGGATTCTTACTTGATGTCATAAGTTCTTTATGTAAATATAATTTCTCACTCTGTTGGTTGCCTTTACATTCACTTAATTGTTCTGATGAACATAATTATTTTGTTATAGCTCAATTCATTTATTTTTATTACTAATGCTTTTTTGTCCTATTTAAGAACTATTTGACAATTCTGTAGTCATGAAACAATATTCTCTTGTACTTACCTTTGAAATCTTTTTATTTTACTGTGCAAATGACCTGGAGTTGACCTGTGTATATGTGAAGTAGCAATTAAAATATATCCTTTTCCTATATAGATAGTTAACAAAGCAGTACTTAGTGAGAAGATCATTATTTCCCCCAATCCTATTGCAGTGTAGGTCTCTGCATTCCTCATTCTGTCCCATTGTCAATTTGTATACCAATGCCACATTTTCTTTTCTTTCTTCTTTTTTTTAAGCTTAAAATAACAGAAATTTATTTTCTCACAGTTCTGGAGGCTGGAGGTCCAAGATCAAAGTGGTAACAAGATTGTTTCTTCCTGGAGGGTTTGTAGGAAAGTCCATACTTCTCTCCTAACTTCTAGTGGATGCAGGCAGTCCTTGGAGATTCTGGGCTTGCAGATGCTTCACTCATATCTCTCCTTCCATCTCCACACTCTGTCTGTGTGTCTCTGATTCCTGTGTCTTTGAATGGTCTTCCCTCCTGTGTCTGAAAATTTCCTCTCCTTTCTCTTATAAGGACACCAGTCATTGGATTTAGGGCCCACCAGTAATCCAGGGTGATCTCATCTAGAAATCTTAACCTAATTACTTCTCTAGATGTTGCCTTCTCTTTGTCTTCTGGAGTAGGATGTCTTTTTGAAAGTTTCCAGTCCACTTGGTTGAAGGTTGTTCAGCATTTGGTTGTAATTTTGTTGTTTTTACAAGAGAAGTTGAGCTCCAGTCCTTCTATTCCACCATCTTAATCCCATCTACCAATGCCACATTTTCTTAATTTCTATAGTTTTTAAGACCTCCACCTTTGTTGTTCTTCAAGATTGCTTTGGTTATTGGCCCTTTGCAATACTATATGAATTTTAAAATCACCTATCAACTTCTGGAGAAAAAAAACTAATAATATTTTAATTTGGATAGCATTTAATGTAAAAACTGACTTGAGGAAAATGTATATCTTTGAAATATTGAATCTCCCATTCCATGTATGTAACATACTCTCCATCTACTCAAATCTTTGATATCCCTCAATCATATTATAGAATTTTCTCTGGGAAAGACTTTTATATCTTTTATATTTAGATTTTTTTCTTTTCAAATGAGTTTTATTTTTTCCATTATAGTTGGTTTACACTGTTTTGTCCACTTTCTACTGTACAGCAAAGTGACCCATTCACATATACATATATACATTCTTTTTCTCACGTTATCCTCCATCATGTTCCATCAAAGTGACTAGATATAGTTCCCAGTGCTATACAGCAGGGTCTTATTGCTTATCCATCCCACATGTGATAGTCTGCATCTATTAATTCCAGATTCCTAGTCCATCCCACTCCCTCCACCCCCGCTTGGCAACCACAAGTCTGTTCTCCAAGTCCATGGGTTTTTTTCTGTGGAAGTTTTTATTTGTGGTGTATATTAGGTTACAGATACAAGTGATACCATATGGTATTTATCTTTCTCTTTCTGACTTAGTTCATTTAGTATGAGAGTCTCTAGTTCCATCCATGTTGCTGCAAATGACATTATTTTGTTCTTTTTTATGACTGAGTAGTATTCCATTGTGTATATATACCACATCTTCTTAATTCATTCATCTGTTGAGGGAAATTTAGGTTGTTTCCATGTCTTGGCTATTGCTGCAATGAATTCTAGAGTTTTGTGGTTTTGTTTGTTTGTTTTTTGCTTTTTAGGGCTGCACCCGCAGCATATGGAAGTTCACAGGCTAGAGGTTGGATCAGAGCTATAGCTGCTGGCCTACACTACAACCACAGCAATGCGGGATCCAAGCCTTATCTGAGACCTACACCTCAACTTACGTCAACACTAGGTCCTTAACCCACTGAGCGAGGCCAGGGATCAATCGCCCATCTTCATGGACACTAGTGGGGTTCGGTACTGCTAAGCCACAACAGGAACTCCTGTAAGTGAAACTTTTAAAATTTCACTTCATCTTTGCATTTTCTATTATATAAATATATAATTGATATTTAATATCTATCTTAAATCAAATTACTAAATTCATGAATGATTTCTAATTGTATGTCTTATTTTTTGAATTTTTTTAGTGTACTTAAAAACACTAAAACATGCTATTTGCAAATAAGTACAATTTTTTCTTCCTCTTTGGTTCTTTTGATTTGTCTTTTTTTTTTTTCCTTTTTAGGGCTGCACCCGCGGCATATGGAGGTTCCTGGGCTAGGGTTCAAATCGGAGCTGTAGCAGCAGGCCTACATCACAGCTACAGCAACACCAGATCCAACCCACGTCTGCGACCTACATCACAGCTCACAGCAGTGCCGGATTGTTAACCCACTGAGCGATGCCAGGGATCGAACCCTCAACCTCATGGTTCCTAGTCAGATTCGTTAACCGCTGAGCCATGACAGGAACTCCTGGTTCTTATGATTTGATTTCTATTCTGTTTCTTGCCTTATTGCACTGACCAGGACTTGTAATTGTCCTCAGTAGAAGTGTTTTCCTTCTGGGCTACACCATCGTAGCCCAAGAGCCTTATTTTAAAGTAAATAAAATCCTTTACATAGATCTAGTATGAACATTTTCCTGCCAATTACAATTTTCATTTGAGAATATATCTAGTGTTTAGTTTCATGCCAGCACAAACAGATCTACCTTATTTTGTTTAACAGCTACATAACATAACATACCATCATTGTATAGATATATTGCAGCAACTCCTGGGCCCATATGTGTACTTCCTGTAAAATCTAGTTTTAGCAATAACACCCCAACTTCAATATCTTCTATATATGATAATCCTTGTTATCTGATCAGGTTCCTTATCCTCTGCCCATCTCCCAAGTGATGTCTGATCACCCTGGCCTGTCTTTAGCAAGAATCCTGTTGGGTGTGTTTGGCCGTAAACCCCCCATCCCACCTATACCCACCTCCCCCCCACCCAGCACCATTACCCTCGAGGTTTTCTCTTGGTAATTTTCAATCCACTGATACCCACCCTGGTCGTGTTGGCTATACATTCTCACTTACCCATGCAGTATTTGAAGTTGGAGTTGAGTCCAATCTCTCTCCCCCACTATAAAGTCCCACTGCAGTGGTCCCTATATCTATTGTGATATATAAAATCTGTCCTACCACCTTTAACAAAAGTCATTGAATATTTTTTCTTTAACAACACCTAAATGTTCATCTAAGTAGATTTAACCACATTAACATTTTCTAGCCTTTCTCTTCTTCCCTGAGCTCTTCAACATGCATCTCCTAAGAATAAGGCTATTTCTCCTTCATTACCACAATATACTGAGCAGTTTTGTTATGTCTGTTGTTTTGCAGATACAAATAATGCTTTAAATAATACCCAGGCATATTCTGGCTAACTTATGCCACATAAAATATTCTAAGCAATGGAGTTGATGGTTCAAAGTGTAGATCTTTTAAAATTTTGATAATAATTGGCCGATCTTTCTCCAGAAATGTTATACCAATTTGCACTCCAACAAACAGTGTATGGGGCTCCTTTGAAGGAGACAACTTCTGATGTTTCTCTTTGGGTTTCTGATCTGGTGATCTTAGCAGCCTGTGATTTATAGAGTATGTCAATTAGCACTTAAAAGTCACCAACTGTATGAAGGCACTCAAGGCTTCTTAAACTCAGGGATACTTTTCAGAACCTTAAGTCCCCTTAATGAAGATAAACACCAAGAAGTCATAAATTCTAAAATTTCCATTCTCATTATCTAACTAAACCTAAGTCCCAAAAGAATCTGGTAAACCTTTCCTAGATAAAAGAGAATTAGTTTCACAGAGGCGTGATCAAAAAAGAAAGGGGTCAAACTTGTGGGTATCAGGCATAAGTTACCCAAAGTATATATGGTGTTGTTTAAAGCATTTTTTTATGTCAGCAAAACAACAGACACCACAAAACTGTTAGTATATTGTGACAGTGAGGGAGAAATTAGAATTTCTTGTAATTAGGAGAATGCTGAAAAGCCAGGAAGAACAAAAATATGACAAAATGTTAAATGTTTCCCAAAGATAAGAAAAAAATATAAAAGCTACAAAAATATTCATTTCCGGTAAAAGCAGGGATTAGTGAAATTTATTCCACTTAAGATCAAATTAATTGATCCTCTCTTAGATTAAACAAATTATTTTAGACACAGCTGAAAATGAAAAGAAAAGTAAAACAGAACCGCTTGATGAGGTAGTTAAAGTCCTTTGAATTTTGCCAGAAAGATAGCAGAGAGAGTTGGTGGAGTGGAATACCTTCTGAATATGACTGTTCTGTGGTGAATAATTAATTGCACCAGAATATTTGTTTTATTTTCCAATTTATGAAGTATTTTCAACCATCATTGAAAATGATGCTGTCACATAAGTTTATAATAACATCAACAACTAAGGTTGTGAAGAGTTGACAAAATGGTCAAATATTTGCATTTTGTTTTTAATTTTATCCTCAGGTTTTGCAGATAAGCATACTAAAGCTCAGAAAAAAAATATTTAAATAGGCTATTTCATGTGGCTAGGAATTTTCAAAGCTGAAATTAAACTCAGAAAATGCCATTTTTCTAATTTAAATAGTAAAGAAAGTTTATAGAAGATACAGAAAACTGTAAAGACTTAAATAACTGATTTTATACTTAACAGGATGAATATTAATGTTTCCTTATACATATATGCAAATATCTATAATTGTTTGCCTCATGTCAAAGTAATATTTATTTTATTATTTAAAATTTGTAGAAATAAACCTAAGGAATAAAACTTCTAAGAATATCATTACTGAGATTAATCAGTGTTTATATGATGGCATATAGCTTTTCAAAATTATATGTATATATGCATACATGAGTAGTAGAATGAATAAATATTTACTGCCATACCCTGCTATTTTCACTTAGGAATATATTGAGAGTGGTTTTCCATAGCAACAAATTCCTGTTTATATTTATTATGACAGTGCTTTTATTATTATAAAAATAACAAAGGACTTAAGAATGCAGTCATTTTAAAGAATCTCTTGCACCCCATCTCTGGCAATAAATTCCATCAACAATTATATATTTTCACATATAACATATATCCTTTCTTTTTCATATAAATACAAACTTAGATTATGCACTGTTGTGCATTTCCCTTTGTGCACTTAATCATGTATTATTGAAATCTTTTGTCTCACTACACACACAGAATATGCCATTGGATGGACATATCATAATTAATTCAACTGGCCTTCTAATGATAAAAATTAAGTTTCAGTGTTGTTCAGTATTATAAATAATGTTTCAATAAATACAACTAATACTAGCAGCATTAGTAGTATTGTTAATGTTATTATCGTTATTATTTTCACTGTATGCCAGGCTCCATTCTAAGTAATTTATATACAGTAACTGGTTTAATCCCCAAACCAGCTTTATGAGGTAGTTGATATTATCTTAGGAGTTCCATTGTGGCTCAGCAGATTAAGGACCCAGTGTTTTCTCTGTGAGGATGTAGGTTCGATCCCTGGCCTGGCTTAGTGGGGTAAGCATCTGGCATTGCTTCAAGCTGTCATAGGTCTCAAATGCAACTTGGATCCAGTATTGCCATGGCTGTGGCATAGGCTGCAGCTGCAGCTCTGATTAGACCTCTGGCCTGGAAACTTCAGTATTCTGCCAATGTAACCATTAAAAAAAAGAAAAAAAATTATCTTATTTTTACAAATGAGAAAAATGAGGCACATGGAAGTTAAATTAATTGCTCATATAATATAGACAGTAAATACATACATATATTTCCACATGTGTTAATAAACATAGGATAATTTCCAATATATCTAACCCAAAGAGAATACATTTAAGGTTTGAATTGGTGTGATTCCTTTAAATGGGACTATATCAGTTATATATAGCAATATATGAAATTTCCAGAATCCTTCCACTCGCTGGGCATTGTGCCACCTTAATAGGTAAATAAATCAAATTGCCCTTTTAGTTGTTCAGATTGTTTTAATCATAAATAACTTTAGGCAACTTTTCATATAATTACTAAATATTTATAATTCTCTTCCTATGAACTATTTGTACCATTAATGTTCTTTGCTATTGGGTTATCAATTTGTAAGATTTCCTAATATGCCAGGGAAGATAACTTTGTCATATATTTTGCAACTGTTTTCCCAGATTTGCTTTTCAATTTTGTTTACAAAATTTTTGAAGCTGTATTTTTAGATAATACATTTTAACATTTGCATAGATTCCACAGGCTGAAATAAACACACCATTTGGTTTTTCTCATTTCCTCTCTTTGTCTTTCTTCGTGTCTAACCATCTTCATATTTACATCTCTTTGTGTCCCTTTCTCTGTCCTTGCCTTCTGCTTCCCTTCCTTCCTTCCTTCCTTCCTTCCTTCTCCTTCTCTTTTAATGTGGTACAAGTGAATTAATCACATTCATTATACTAAGGTACACTGTTATCATATTTCCATATTGGATCCTTGATTATTGATTTTTGTTTTTTCTCTCTCACCCTTGTGGCCACTACTCTTTCCTCCCCTGTAACATCCTGTTCAGAGATGCTTGATGTATGTCCTTGGCAAAGTCTCATTTGAAGGGAAACTTGGCCATTTATATTTATCTATCTAATTGAATCTCTATAAATACATATACACACATTTATCATGCTTTTTATTTTAAATAAACTTACGTAAATAACATCATGCTATCAGTATTTTAATTTTATTAATAATTTCACATACAACATCATGTTTTAAAATCTGTCTCTATGGGAAGTTCCTGTTGTGGCTCAGCAGTAACGAACCCAAGTAGAATCCATGAGGATGAGGGTTTCCGTGGTTGTTTTTCAGTGTTATAAATAATGTTGGGTTAAGGATCCTGTGTTGCCGTGAGCTGTGGTGTATGTCAGAGATGCAGCTCGGATCCTGCATTGCTGTGGTTGTGGCATAGGCTGGCAGCCATAGCTCCAATTCAACCCCTAGCCTGGGAACTTTCATATGCCGCTAGTGTCTTTTTTGTTTTTTTTAAGACAAAAAAAAAGGGAAAGAAAGAAAGAAAAGAAAAAAAATCTGTCCCTATGGCTTTCAGTCCCTGAATCACATTTAATTATCCATTACCTCTCTTGCCCATCTCAAACTATGTCTTGATAAACATTCTTGCCCTTGTTTGCACAGTGACTTTGGCTCACATGGAGTTCTTAATTTCTCAAGTGTTGCCAGATTGCCCTTCAGAAACAAGGCATCATTTTACACTTTCAGTAGCAGTATTGTTTTCTCCATATCTTGACTACCACTGGAATTAACTAACATTACAGACTTTGCCAATCTTAGGTATAAAGTGAGATCTACTTCTTTTGAATTATAAAGATTGAAACATCTTTTCATTTTTTTGTCATCTGTTCAAATTTCCTTTTCTTTCTTTCTTTCTTTCTTTCTTTCTTTCTTTCTTTCTTTCTCTCTTTCTTTCTTTTTTTCTTTCTATCTCTCTTTCTTCCTTTCCTTCTTTCTTTCTCTTTTTTAGGGCCACACCCACTGCACAGGGAGGTTCCCAGGGTAGGGGTCAAACTGGAGCCATAGCTGCTGGCCTACGCCACAGCCATGGCAACACCAGATTCGAGCCACATCCATGACCTGCTCCATAGCTTGCAGCAATGCCGGAGCCTTAACCCACTGAGTGAGGACAGGGACTAAACTCACGTCCTCATGGATATTAGTCAGTTTTTTAATCCACTGAACCACAACAGGAAGCCCAAATCTCCCTTCTTTTTAGTATATAATACTTGCTTCAGTTGGCAGTTAACAGTGAAAAGACTAGTGACTTAACCTGAATAGTTTCTAAAAACCTATCTCAGAGTAAGTTACTGAATTCAAGTTACAGTTTCTTGAATATATTATCATCTCATTGTCTGTCTTCCTGTCTAGGAATGACTTCCTAACCAGAGCTGACATCAACCACTTGCACTAGTCTAGCTGTATGTTGTTCACACTGACTTACCTTCACATTGATCACACTTTACCTTTGATTGGACAGTGCCTTTGACAAACAACTGATTGATTATTTTTAATATCATCTGTGTTTATAAGTACCTGAAACTAAAAAACTCTTCTAAAACATAAAAGAACTTTAGTAGTTAATGTAGTAAAATTACTTAAAATGGACATTGTCAGCTTTGCCTAGAAATTTGGTGCTCAGCAGGGCAGAGAAATAGGTTTTATGAGGCTATGGATTTGAAAGTTATAAAATTACTGCTCCTAAAATTAATAAACGGCAAAATGGTTCAGACATTTGGAAAGTAATATGAGAGTTCAAGTGAAAATCTCTTTGATTCAGCAATTACACTCTTAATTTACTGTATAACAACTCAAAAGAAGAAAACAGTGACTTACCTGAAGATGGTCCCTGTAGTTATATCTATTTGCAAGAGGGAGTGGTGGGGGAAGTTACATTTAAAAATGAAGAAGTCAATTTGATAGTAGTTAAAAACTTCTCAGACTTGGAAGTATTGCTTTTATTTTCATTGTTGATTTTATTTTACTATTTTTTGTTATTTAAATGGCAAAGTCTGCAAGAACGTAACCAACAAAAATACATGTTTACTTAAGAATGCATACATTGAAAATAACACTAAACAAGTTTTAAGGGATAAACAGAATGAACAGAGTGGAGGTATGGTGTGAGAGAGAGTGATAGCAATCAGAACCTCTGAAGTCTACAAATTCAGATTTTTAGGAGAGCAATAACATATATTAAATTGGTCTTCAAGAGCAACTGATCTAAAATAAAATGTGTTCTGAGCATTGGCTATTAAGAATAGGCACAGTGTCAAGAAATGCTATCTGCATCCATAATTGCAGAACTCAAAATATCAACCCAACCCTGTTCCCTCAGCATCTGAACAATGACTTTCTTGTTAAGCCCTATTTTCTCTCAGATTACTGAATTGTAATAAAGGGGAATATTTTCAGTGGAAGAGGTGGATTTCCCTTTTAACATGTATGGCTTCAATTTATCTCTTTGAATGAATTTTCAGCTTGTGTGACAATATTTCCCTGCCCCTATATAAATCCACGTCTGAATGAATGATGATGGCTTGGCCACATTCAGTCTCCGTTATTGAAATAGTGCACTCACTTAGTCCATTTAAAGAAGAATCCCCTAATGTTGACTAAAAATTAGCTCATGGGTTCATATATGTCTAGCACATTTTTTCTTAGAAGAGGATTATATAACTGTCTTACTATGAAGGTGGATAATTTATTATCTGTATGCCGATGACTCCTAAATCCTAATCCCCAAAGTAAAACTCTGTTTCTGGAGTTCAACTTGTATAAATCAATTTACCAATTGACACTTCTGTTTGGGGAGCTTGAAGACACCTCAGACTAATTGTGTTCTGTATTGAACACATCACCTTCCCACGCAAAGCTACTAGTCTTCAAAATCTCAGCCCTACTGAATGAGACCACCATCTACCCAGCTTCTCAAGCCAAGGTCATCCTTGGTTTCTCTTTCTAAGACTCACCCTCCACAATCAAACATTCATCAAATCCTACTGAATATGTCACTTATGTATCAGTTAACTCCATCCATTTCTCAACACCCTTTATCATGGTACTTACCATATTTGCTCTTAGTGAATTTTTTTATATATAAGTCTGATTGCATCACTTAAAAATAAGCTCTTCATTTTCCCTGTATCTAGCCCAAAGTCTGGAGTATATTAAGCATTATACAAACATTTTTAAGTTATCAAAAATTTTAAATGAGAAAACAAAGGTAAATAAACATTAATGAAGGTAAATTCTACTAAAACTTAAAATGTTGCCAAAGACTAGATGAAAAGTGAATATAAAGTACATTTATCCCATTTAACTTTTAAATGAAACATGTTTTTCTCCTTCTCTGTGTAAAGACTGTGCTGTGTTCAGCCTGTAAAATTATTTGTTTCATTGTAAGAATCATGTGGATTCTTTACACACGAAGTACTAAGGATTGAAAAAGATTACATATCTTATAAATAACATTTTGTCCATATTATCGTACTTGTTTTTCCCTAAACCCTTGGAAAATAAACAGAGATATCATTTTTTCAGATAAGGGATGACAACTTAGAGGATATGAAACTCAAATCCATGTTTTCTTGATTTTCATCCAAAGTTTTCTACACTATATTATGAAATGAATAAAAAAGATTGTAAAAGAGCTGGCCAACTGTAGCCATACCTACCTAGAAGGTGAAAAAAGAGAAGACCATTTCTTATTTCATTTTAGAGAAGAATCTATGAGTCTTAACCATAATTAAATTTTCCAAGCAAACAACACCTCTGGGTGCTCTACCTAAAGGTATCTTATCTAATATACCCTTTGAATTTGCCTTCTTGTATTTAAAAATGTGATTAGAATTGACTTAGTTTTTAACAAAGTCAATGGTAACATGTATCAACAGTTTTAATGGCCATATCTGAATTTTTGCATTGCTCCACATTGCATAAAATCAGATGAAGGGATGTTAATTTGGGGTGTGTGTGTCAGAAATGCTATACAAGATGAAAGGTTTTATCATCAAAACACAGGGATATTTGGGTTTTGGTTTACATTTATCCTCCACTGGAAAATTCTACTAGCAGCCTTTGTTCAGTCGGTTAGAAATGTGGTGGAAGACTGCCAACCAAAAGCCGGAATACACTGTAAGTAAGAAACAGATCAGCAGTGCTAACAGCCATTCCCATGGGTTTGTGTAGCAAAGTATCAAGCCCGCAGCTTTAGAGACTGGCATCTTTGGTGTCCTGACTTCATAATGAACTATTATGTTATCCCTAAACAAGTTACATAAGTGGACTAAACATCAGTTTTATATTTTATAAATTTTCTATGATTATTTGAAATATGACATGTTAGGCAGCTGACAAAGTACCTGGCACGTTAGCTATTCATAAGTATATTAGCAGTTCGTGACAGAAGAATTATAGACTGTCAAAGGTGGGAGAGACCTTAATAACCACATGATCTGATGCCGCTTTTTATAGGGGAGTAAACTGATTACAGAGAGTGGAGGTAGTTTGCCTATTGTAACAAAGACACATTTCCAGTACAGCAGTGAGTCTCAAATTTTGGAGTGCATCAGAATGACTTGAATGACTAATTTAATCACCGATTGCTGACATATTCCCAGAGTTTTTACAGCTCTGAATAGGATCCAGACTTATACTTTTCTACCAAGTATCCAGGTGATGCCAATGCTGTTAATCCATGTACGGCACTGGGAACCACTGCAGCACAGTTATCTTTGCACGATACTGTTTTATATTACTCCATATCTCTGTGGCATTCAGGGTGGACTGGTCAAGCGTAGGGTGTGTGTTTCATATACACCATAGTTTAAAAGCACATTTAATAGATAAACTAGTTTCACTTCACACTAAAAAATTAGTCATCAGCTTAAATATTAATAATTAAGTGTAAGGTTTTCCCTGAAGTCTTATGAATGGAAAGGGCGTAAGCATGACTTCGAGACCAGCCCATCTAACACCATGTCCTATGCTCTTAATCCTGATTCAGATCCAGCATTCTTTCCAATATTCAACATGGAAAAGATCATCCTCCTACAAAGGCAACACATTGGTACAGAGATAGTCTTTTCAACAAATGGTGCTGGTACAACTGAACATTTGCTTGCCAAAAAATGAATCTACACACAGACCTTCCACTCTTGACAAAAAGTTAACTCAAAATGGATCATAGACCAAAATATAAAATGCAAAACTATGAAACTACTAGAAGATAACATGGGATAAAATGTAGATGACCTTGGAGATGACTTTTTTTTGTAAAAACCAAAGGTATGGTCCATAAGAGATCATCGATAAGCTAGACTTTATAAAAATTAAAAACGTATGCTGTATGAAAGACAATGTCAAGAGAATGGGAGAAAGTATTTGCAAAAGACATCTGATAGAGGACTGTTATTCAAAATGTACAAAGAAATCCTTTACTTTGTAAGCAGAATATGGGACTATGTGAAATTAGCGCTAGACTTTAAGTGTATTACTTTGCAAAGGAAAATGTCAAGTGTTATTTGGTTTGGTGTGGGGTAGAAGTTTCTAGGCTTGCTTTTTGTTTTTCATTTGCAGTGTTGTAAAAGAAAGAGCACCAAATTCAGGCAATAATTTTTCATTGTGTTAAGCCTCTGTGTAATATTTAATGTGCTTTATCTTCGTACTTAATCTGCTCCCTTGATTTTATGTGTTCAAAAATCATGAGGGAAATCAAACCTTGTCTTTTAATGGGTAAATGCCAAAAGAAATCTGTTATCAGTTTGTCCTAAAATTTTGGATATATTTTCCAGAATTAAGTAAAAGATGGTTTAGCTAGAGCTCATAAAGTTTGGATTTTAGTTTCCAGTAAGCCCATTATTTTGTGCTTTTCTCTATTGCCGTAGAATTCATTTTTAACCAAGCCAGTAACCGGAGATCTCATTACAAAATAAGTCATTTGAGTCAGCAGCAAATATTTCTTTATTTGAAAATAGACATTATTAATACATTTTTCTCATTCATTCCTTTATTCCTGTTTAGTGACAAAATCAGTTTTGCGTGGTTCAGAATAGGGCCCAAAGCATCTTCTTGTGATTCTGTGAGAAAGAAACAGATGTGCCTAAAACACTTCTCATGAAATATCTCTTCATTTCATGACAGCAACTCAAAACTAAAGACTGTCTGTAGAAATGACTTGTGGTTAAAGCATTTGAGACTCCAGACTGATAATTAACCTTCACCATTACAAACTCTCCACACAGACCGTGAAAAGGAACCCATGTGAAAAGGACTGAGGAGAAACCTCTAGAAGGATGCCTTTGGTTGTCATTCATCCATCCCACCTTTCATCTACTAATTTTTTTGGACTGTGGAATAGTCAAAGATTTCTTTTTTTCATTTTTTAAAATGTTACTGAAGTATAGTTGATTTACAATGTTGTGATAATTTCTGATGTACAACAAAGTGATTTAGTTATACCTATACACATACCCATTTTTTTTTTCAGATTCTTTTTCCCATATAGGGTATCACAGACTATTGGGTAGAATTCAAATATTAAAATAATATCAAGCTCAATACACTTACAGAATAATGATGCATTTTAAGATATGAGAGAAGTTGGGATTGATAACATTCTGAGAGAGCCCTGGACTTAATCTTGCAAATATCTCAATTCACACTGAATAGTAACTTCAGATTGCATGACAACTCGAGTTGAACCAACATCAGCCAACATGGCACCTGAGAATTTGAGATGGGGAAATTTACTAGAGGAATAACATAGAAAGCAAAGAAGAAAAAAGAAGGGAAAATGTGTACATTAAGTATCTTATGTTTTAAATATAGCATGCCATTGCTTTATCAATTGTAAAAGCAATTTGTATTCATAGAACAAAAGTTGAAAAAGAAAGGCACAAAGAATAAGTTCAAAATCTCCACAGCCTTCTACTGTGCAATTGAATTTAACTTTTCAGCACTCAGGTTTTCAGGGTTTTTTTAATATCATTATAGTTTGCTTATTATTTTACAGCTTGATTGTTTTATTTAATATGATAGATCATTTTACTATGATCATAAGCAAGTTTTAATGCGTTGGTATTTAGAGCACTGTTAATATACTTTCTATTTTACCTTATCCATCTTTCTGCAGGTGATTGAACATATGTTTCAAAATGAAATGAGAGAACAAAACAATAACCAGCTTCTGATAAGAAAACTAGTATTTTGCCACAACAAAATTAGCCTGAGACATGTGAGGTTGTTGAGGTAGGATTTTCAAGCTTCCTTTATTCCCCCCCCCCCCGCCGCCCCATTTAAAATGTCTATAACAATTCCTCAAGGATGCATACTTATAGAGCCCTCCCAGAGTTTGGCATAGATGTGCCTTCTACACATGAAAATAAATTCAGAACACTTTTTTCTTGATTATAGGAGGATATGACATAGAGGATGTAATAGTAAAAGGAAAAGGTGACACAAAAGGGAGAAGATTGATAGAGGCAAATAGATACATGCTCTGGTTTTATCTCAGGCTTGGTTCTGTCCTGACACTCCCAAGATTTGGCTTTTCCTAACCTTCTTTAGTTTCTTTGTGATACAGACAAGATCCTAAAATGTTGCACATCCTCCTGTGGAGACTGTTGAAAGGTATGCAAGGAAGGGAGTGATAGGGCATCTCTAGCAGTAACCACAAAGCAGTTTCTCTGAATCAAACTAAAGCAGAGGCATAAGCGGACCATAAAGATTCTTACTCTGCCATGAAGACAAGGCTTGGGGATGGGGATGTGCAAAAGCAGCTGGAAACAACTGAGAAAGGTAAGAATATAAGTGAGAACAGCCAAAATGCTCTGTCCTAAATGCCTGCAGGGCCATAGAACCTAGGCAGAAGGAACACTGTCCCAAAGACCAGCAGATCAAGCATAATTCAAAAGTCACCACCAAGATTGGGAGGACCTCTTCCTCCTCTAATGTCTTGAGTTCTAAACCATCCGGTCTGGTGGATATATAGCAATTTAGAGAGGGAAGCAGGAAAAAGGGGAGAAAATGAGAAAGAGTATTTTTATGAAAGAGTGACTGAGTATTACCCAGAGTGACCAAGTGACCATTGAAGTTATCAGACTCAACTGGCCTAAAGCTAGATTAAATACATGTAATTCTTCCCAATGACTTGTGCAGGGTGATTGAGAGAGAAAGCTATATAAATTATAGATAAAAATTGAGAAATGTACATTTTCTCTACACTTTAGAGTCAGTTTCAGTTTAGTTTTTCAATCTCATACACTATTATTTCTAATGTAACTTCAGGAAAGATAGGATATTTCATAAGACGTAGTTATCTATTACTACCATAACAAATTACCGTAAATTTAGCAGATTAAATAACACCCATTTATAATCTCACAATTCCTGTAGGTCTTATAAGCCTGAAATCAAGGTATTGGCAAAGGCTACAGTTCTTAACTGAGGCCCAAACTCCTTACCCAATCTCACTGGTAGTTAGCTGAATTCAGTCACTCGCAAATGTAGAAATGAGGTTCCTGTTTCCTTGACTCAGGGGTCCTGAGAGTCATCAAATCCTTATATTTCAGACTTTTCTGTCTTCTTCTGCTTTTAGCTGCTGGACTTGTGTGATAACATTGGGCACACCAAAATATCCAGAATCATCTTTTTGTCTTAAGATAAACTGATTAGTAACCTTGATTACATCTGCAAAGTTCCTTTTGCCTTGAAACATAACAGGAGTACTATCAAGAGTGCAGAAATTGTACAGACCACAATCCTTCCTACTATATCCAGTATATCTGGAATAATTTGTTTTGCTAATTTCCTGCCATTGTCCATTCAGACTTTTTGTTTCTTTGTTTATAATAAACAAGTGAGAAGTGAACACCCTTGTATAAAGCTTGTATAAGAGCACAGGGTCATACCTGGGAACTTCACAGAGGAATAGTTGCTGACCATGCCCCCGAGAAGCATGATATACATTAAGTATCACAGGCATTCACTCCTGGGGGCCTTTCACACCTGAAGATAACTAGGAATCTGTGAGGGCTGCGTGAGGCTATAGAAAGACTAAGTAAAATACTGTGCTGTCAGGCACCATGGCTGCACATTCCACTGATGTCTTACAAGCTCCAGTTCTTACAAGAGAGCACATCCTGAATACTACTGCTGCCTTTTTTGCCTGTGGCATAAATCCAGAGAAAAACATCTTTTTCAGCAGTCTCTGGTGTCCGACCATACAGAATTAAGTTAGAGCTTGGTCAGGATGCCATGGTTACAACACTTGCGCCAGAGAAAGGCAAAGCATGCTAGCCAGAAGCACCAGGGCCTAGTGGGCCCACTGGCACTGCAGCATCAGGATGCAAACATTCTGTCATTCAGGCTCGCACATTCAGGGAGCACCATGGAGGTAGCCCAGCACACAGGACTACTCAGGATCTCACACAATGTTTGAAAAAATTGGGGGAAATTTTTTCAACATCCAATTTATATAACTTCAATGAAGAAAAATCCCTTATGATCCTTCTGCCAAAATCTTTGTCAGTCCTAAATAAACAGCTTAAGCTGGAAAAATTTTTAAAGTACATATAACCAGAGATGCTGAAGAAGTTGTTATATGTAAAATGGAATTCTGTATATGACCCATTTAATAAACTTCAGACTCTCAAGAGGATAATTATACAAAAGTTTTTAAAATATAAATTATATTCAGGATTACGCAGAAACATAAATTTATCAAGTTTAGTGCATATAAATGCTATGTCAAATCATTAGGGAAATTATAAAATTCAGTAAATAGGCTGTGATAATAATTTAGTTATTTGGAAGTATTTATATTTCATCTTTACCTTACCCCATGTACTGGCATTTAGTGCAGATGGATTAAAAAGTACAATCAAATGTAAGACCATAAAGTACCAGAAGATAATAAATATGACATTTAAATAATCTTATGGCACATCTGTCCTTTCAAACCAAGTGAGAAGCAACCAAGTTACTTACAAATCCTTTTCCATCTGATGATGAAGAGAAAACTGAGTCATTTTTGTTTCACATTTCACTTAATTTTCAAAGACCATATCACATCATGGTTACAATCCTGAATCTATATCTTTGCCCATTCTTGTGTCCTTGGGCAAATTCTATAATTTATCCAAGGCTCATTTTGTGTATAATTTTCTTCAGCTATAATGGGGGGATAATAATAGCATTTACCCTGTAAGACTGTTAGGAGAATTAAGCAAGTAAATACATGTTGAGAACCTAGAACATGGTCTGGCATGTAACCACTCAGTGAACGCCTGTCTTATTATTCTCTTTCATTCTCCCTTCTCTCTTGTAGTCTATGATTCCAATGACAAATAAATGAAAAATTCCAGATATGTCCTCCATGTCATTTTAAATCTCTTCTCCCATTCATTTGCCTCATTCTTTCCTTCTGAGTCCAAAGGAATTTCTTACTTTGTCATCACATTTTATGATTTGCTTTTCTTCAGAATATAGCCTGCCTTTCTCTGTCTCCTTTAATTAACTTTAAATTTTTAGAAATCACATTTTTCATTTCTAAGCAAACGTTCTGGGTGTCAGATTATTTCACTTTTCATTTTTCTCTCATTCTCTTTAACTCATTTCAGTTAGTCTTTCTCATATTTCCTTCTTTTACATGTAGCATTCACTTCAAATGTGTCATTCACCTTGTTTCCTTGAATTACGCCAATCTTTTCAAACATGGAATGTTTTTCTCGCTGTTAATTTTTCTCTCTCTCATTGCTCATCTTTACAGAGGAGAAGGTAGGGAGAGCCTATGATTGTCAGAGAAGGTCAGTAAGATGATTGGTCTTTCAAGATCCAGAGAAAATTTACTTCACAGATACAGTCTTTCCACAACTTTTAAACCTTATGAAAACAATATCAGCTTAGTTTTTTTTTTCTTTCCTTATTGGAATTCTAAGTCACTGCATAGAGTAGGGAAGATATTTCAGTAGTTTACCAAAGGAAAGAAAGAAAAAGAGGGAGAGAGAAAGGGAGGGAGGGAGGGAGGAAGGAAAAAAGGAGGAAAGAAGGAAGGTAAAAAACCTTCTCCTAGCCTTGGCACATTTGCTCTGTACTGGGCACTCCTTCACTGCTTAGCCGGGCTATTTTTAACTCTGCCTTAGCCTTCACTTTCTGCTTGTACTGAGCCTAGAGGTCAGCCAGAGATGAAAGCTCAGGGTCTTCTCAGGCCTTTTCTGAGCATGCATGCTGCCCTGGGCATGTGTGTGACTGTAAATTCCCCAGTATACATGGACGAGTTTTATTTCTTTAATGCAGCAGTGAAACTCTTTCCCCAGTTTTTCTCCCAGGTTTTCATCATGTCTATTAATGTCAACTGTTGTCTTTAGCCCCATGTGGCAGTTGGTTGTTCTTTGCCTTACAGTGTTTTCAAGTAATGCCCTCTGCATAGCTACTTCTCTGCCTGAAAATTTCCCAGTCATGTAACCCAAGTGCCATGTATAAGTATTTCAGAGAGCCCACAAACAGTTCAAAACAAACAAAATTCTTTGAGAATCAACTCTGCTCTTCTCTCTCCAAAACCAGGGACCAAGCCCTCACAGTGGGAACCTGAGCTTCTGTCTTAAAGACCAGGGCTAATCAGAGGTGGGAGTGGGGGGTGCAGGTGCAGGTTAAACTGCCACAAAGCTTTCATACCATTTTTATGTTGCCTTTTTCTTGATTCAATGCTTGCTTGTTTTCTATAAACCTTTGACTGTTTTGTAGAGTTCTGACACAGCTGATTATGAAGACCCTCAAAGCTACGTACTGACATTTTCACTGATGCTACCAAATTTGTGATTTTAACTTAGCCATGCTGGACCTGGCTCATTTTTTTACCTTTGCATCCCAGTTTGAGATTTTTCAACAGTGTGACACTTTACTTAAGTAAAATCAACTGATTTTGAATTCCAGCCTGGCCACTTACTGGCTGTGTGAACTTCAGTGAGTCACTCCATGAACCTTGGTTTCAATATTTGTAAAAGAAATGATAACAGTCACCTTTGAAGAGGTATTATGCGTACAAATGAAATAATGTATGTGTATTTGAAAATGTTAAAATATAACATGATAAAAATAATAATTGTATTAAAATTCAAAATTTCAATAAGCTATATTTTATCTTCCATTCCCTCTGCTATTCAGTTCTATACTAAATCTTCCCAAGTATTTGATCTTTGTCTGATGACTTTTTTGTCAGTCTTTCCAAAGGTTATGATACTCTTGACACTTACTTATCATAAAAATATTTTAAATGGGAATGTATTTGTGAAAAAGATAAGCCAAAAATATCTTGTAAAATTGTAAAGTAGAATAATTCACATCTTAATATTACTTGAGGGAAAAGTGGATCAAGTATTCCTCACAATATTTGTTTCATTCAAAAACTATCAAATAACTAAAGGATTCTACTATTTCAGGAAAACAACTACATCAGAAATTTGCTTTCCCCAGTTCAGTTTCATGAGTTTAGAGTTCTTATTGTTAGGTCACACACATAAGAATCCCCCAGAGAGGTTTTTTTCCTTAAAATTAAAAAAAAAGTCCCCTTCTAAATCTGGAATGAGAATGAGGAGCCAGGCATTTTCTAAAAAGCTCCGTTGGAAATTATGGTAAGCAGTCAGGGTTGCAAACCATTGATTGGAATGTTTCTGGATTCTTATAATAAAGAGAAGCAAGAGTGATACAGACGTAACATCCCATGGGCCATAAGTACACCAGTCTTATACCTGCAAAAAACGTCATCACATCTGTTGTTTTCCTTGAGTCTGATACCAATTGAATGCCATAGATAAAGAAGTGTTTCCATTTTACCATCAACTGAATTTGAAAGCAATGAGTTATTCTTCAAGGGTCAACCAGCTAGGAAGTGAGAGCAAATCTTTGATTGTGACAGTTCTCTTCCATAGCAGCAGATGTGAGGTTTTATAATATCCTGCCTATCCAGCTTTCTTAGCCCTCATTCCCAACACTCCTCTTATTGATACTTTCTAGAAGCCCATCTTTTAACTTATTTCTGTTTTAGGGCTGTGATCTAGTCAAGGAATCATGTTTTTTTTTTATCTTATCCAGTGTAAACATTATGATTGAAAACACCAAACATGCTCTCACCATCATCTACAATGGTATTAGCTCTTAGCTGATCTTAGATTTCTGCCCTTAAGATCTTCCTCCTTGGATGAGCACAGTCTTTCCTTCCCTGGTTATTTTCATGGATGTCTGCAGACCACTAAAGAAAACCACACAGTGTGAATTGCTGCTTACTCTCCATCTTCATCAAGAACATCTATGTCACTCAGCAGTCCATTTCAGCGTTTATGCTTTCTTCACTCCCCAATGCCTGATACTTCAAAACTTATCTCACTTACTAGTCATTTTTCAACCTATTATCAGTAGGCTTCTGTCTCAATTATACCACTGAAAGGACTCATACAAAGTTCCTCTGATATCCAAATCCAGTGAATTGTGTTTATTTCTGCCCTTATTTGACCTCTCTGTGGAATTTGATGCTAGACCATACCATTTTTCTTGAAATTGCTTCTTTATGCCATTCTCAACTGTCTTATTTCTTTCTTAGTAATTTTTCAAGTTGCTCATCCCCTTCATGGTCATTGTGTAATGCTGTTTCCTCAAGAATCCCTAAGGTTTTGTCCTTAACCTCTTCTTCCTACTTTGTGTAGTCTCCCTGGGAAAAAATTGTCCACTCCTTTAATGTTAAACATCCCACATATGCCAAATAAATCTTGCGTCTGTCACTGTGACTTGAGGAGATTGAGGGGCTTGGGGACCTGATCAAGGAAAAAGATATGACCATGAGGTGGCAGTAACACACCTTTATTTTGGTAATATTTTGGAAGGTTTTATATGGGGGAAGTCCCTCACAACAGGAGACTGGAAAGAAGGATGAATGTCCTTCTTAGGGAAAAGAAGGATGAGGAGAGGGGGGACTTACATCTTAGATGGTGTGTCCCAACAGTATGGAAGGCAATCTCTGGGTCAAAGAATTCCAAAGGGCTGCCGCAGCTTGGGGCTTTAATAGCACCAGGGGTTTTATCTATCTATAGCTAACAGATGTTGGGTGCAGTTTCAGGCAGGCTCTAAATCACTAAAAATCTGCTTGTTTGGCTTATATTTAAAACAATCATATGCATAAACATTTGAATTTGGCATTGGCAGGCTTTCGTGCTAATGGGTCTCAGCCTGCTGTGAAGAAATAAACAACCTAGGGGCCAGTATACCAAGACCATCTCTGGTTCCTTTATGTAACAGTATCCCAGATTTCTGGATGAACTCCAGAAACCTCAATATCTTTCCACTAAATGTAGTTTCTCTTTCTCTTATTCTGTCTTAGTGAAAGGAATACTGTATCACTGAAGCTAAAGAAACCTTCTTTATCTTTCAAGTACTCTAACCCATGACCATGTTACTAATTCTACTCTCTTTACATATATTTCATCTCCCACATACTATTCCATCCCCAGTGCCTTAGATCAGGGCTTCTCTATATATCTTGCATAGATTATTGTCGGATTCTCTTACCCAGTCCTCTTCTCTCTAGTTCTACTATTGCCTGATATATTTTTGCATTACCATCAAGGTAATTTTTCTAAAACTCAGTTACGCTGAGGTCCATTTGCTTAACTAAGACTCCTTTTAAACTCTCCAAAGTATAGAAGAGGGATTGACAAACTATGACCTGCAGGTCAAACACAGCCCTCTGCCTGTTTTTGTAAATAAAGTTTTATTAGAACACAGCCATTCCCATCAATTATATATTGCCCATGGCTGCTTTCATGCTGCAGCAACTGAGTTGAGTAGCTATAAACAAGGCTATACAGCTCACAAAGGCAAAAATATTTACTATACACCCATTTACAGAGAAAGTTTGTCAATCCCTATTCTAAAAGGTAAAGTTCAGAAGCTTGGCATGACATACAAGCCCTTCATACGATGACCACTCTACTTCTTGTTTTTATCTTCATTACTGTATCCCTCATTACAACTCTGAATCATAGTCATACAAAACTACTAGTTGTTTCCAGAATGTACCAAATGGATAAATACAATAAATAATTATAGGGCAGAAGGAATCAGAAAGAACAGTGGCTTCAAGAATACATGGCATCCTGACAAATGATATAAACTGTCCTAAACATTTGTGTGCAGTTTGGGGGAAACATAAATTTTTATCTCTTTTGAGAAAATACAAAAGGGTACAACTGCTGAATCTTATTGTAAGTATGTGTTTAGTTTTTTAAGAAACTGTCTTCTACAATGGGCGTACTATTTTGCAATTTCAACCAGCAGTGAATGAGGGTACTCCATATCCTTACCATCATTTGGTGTTGTCAGTGTTCCAGATTTTGGTCATTCTAATAGGTGTATAGTGATATGTCTTTGTTGTTTCAATTTGCATTTCCATGATGACACATGATATTGAGCATCTTTCTATATGATTATTTTCCATCCACATACCTTACTTGGTGAAGTGTATGCTCAGATCTCCTGTCCATTTTTTAATTGGGTGGTTTGCTTTCTTTCTGTTGGACTTTACCAATAACTTCTTACTATTGTTATAATAATCATCATCAAGATTGTTAGTAATGAGATGAAACATTTGTCAGTGTTTACCAAGTACCAGATAATGTGAAAAGTGTTTTATAAAGCTTATCTCATGTAATCATCATAACACTATTATTTTGTCTAAATTAATCCATGGATAAATGGCTTAGAGAGATCAGTAAATTATATAAGATTACATAACAAGTAAGGAATAGATTCAGAATTGCTCCCCAGTCTTTGAATTTCCAGGGCCAGAACCTTAACTACTGCATGATACTCCTTGCCTTCCTTCTGCTGATTGTGACAGGTTTGCTTCTAGTTAAGCTGAGAACATCAGAAGGATAGGGAGAATAGTGTGTTGTATGTAAGGATGGACAGACACATGAATCAGTGTAACAATATATCCATACCTATATCTGATTAGAAACTTGAGATAAGAAATATACCCACCTCTAAAGAGAAAACGAAAAGCCTGGAATCAGCTCTTAATTTTTCCACTTAAAGTAGACTACTTTGGTATTTTTTTCTACTTTAGAGAAATTAAATCTCCTCCTATAGTCAAATAGGCAACAATTTAAAGTGTGAAGTTTTTCCTCTTCCAAGTCACTAATGGGCCAGTTAACAATTTCTAATTTAGTCTGCCATTCCCTTTCCTCTCAATTACTAATCCAAATAAGGCGATCATCATAATCCATTTAGCATGCTGAGGGCTTCTATTGAAGACATGCATACATCTCTGAACATTAAGGTGATTAGTAGAAATTATGTTATATACATATTATGTAAAAGATGAAAATAAGGCAGTTTATTAAACTTAGCAGAGTTCTTGTGCTTATACTAATGTAGAGTGATTGGAATTCTATTTATTGGCGTGAAAACTTTCAAAACTTCAGGCTAACACCACAGCCCTTCTGGCAGCTTCAGACTGGATGCCTGTTTTCACTTCTACACCTTTTTCTCCTCTGGCTGTGATGTATAGTTAAAATTCTACTGAAATAGCAACGAAATTCCCTTCAGCTTCCTCAGGAATGCAGGAGTAGGGATGCCTCCCCAGTGGGGTCCTGACTCTAAAAGAAGTTCCCAGCTTTTATCTCTAACCCTGCAATTTCAGGCCCAGTAGCAGGTCACCGCTTGAAGACCAGAGGCATCCTGACATCATTACAGGGTCACATCTTGGTCTCAACTCATCTTATCCCCTGTGCCTTGGGTCCTTCTCTCTCTCTCACCTGTTACCTTCGCCTTTATTCTAAGCCTTAAATCCTTCTACCCTTTTGTCTTCCCTTTCCACTAACCCTCTTTCCCTCCTTGTTCTGAAGCATAAATGCACAGAATTTAATTATGCAACACATTCATTGCTGTTCTTGCTGAGAAAAGAGGTGAAGAATCTAAAGAGAAAGTATTGAAAACCAGTGCAGGGAAATAGCAGAAGTTCTGGAAATCCACGCCATCCATGTTTTTTTTTGAGTTCTCATCTCTCATCTATGATCTCTGACCACATGACCTTACATGATGGCTTTGAATTCTCTTCTTTCCATGGGGCATATGAGTTTCCTAAACTCCCCTTACACAGACATCATCCCTTTCCTAGTTTCCACCCTAATGAACAAAAGCCGCTATTCTTGAACACCTACTAGGAATACGGAACTGAGATGTTGCTTTTTGCTTATGATTTCATATCATCCTCTTTGCATATCTCCATTGTACAGACAAGAAAACTGAGGTTCAGAAACATTAGTAATAGCCCCAAACATAAAATGATTGTATAATGCAGAGCAAGGATTTGAAGCTATGTCTTCAATTCCTCAATCTACTCTCACTTTACTATACTGTCCCTTTTCTCCAGGTATTATGTTGGAATATTAGATGAAAATAAATGGCTATTCAGATATTCATTAATCCTAAATGGGTCATTTATTCTGTGACCAGCCTGATAATGCAGTCACTCTTCACCACATCCTAACATCTCTCCTTTCACAGACAGACATGAACCAAGGACACAGTCTTGTTGAGTTCTATTTCAGCAAGGGAATCAAGTCACTTTCTCATCTATACTATGAAATAGTAAGACTCTCTAAGGTCCTATCTCATAGGTCTTAAGTCTCTCTAGAATGGAAACCATACCCAATTCATCACTCTATACATAGCACACTCTTTTTTTTTTTTTTGTCTTTTTGCCTTATCTAGGGCCGCACCCATGGCATATGGAGGTTCCCAGGCTAGGGGTCCAACAGGAGCTGTAGCTGCCAGCCTTCGCCACAGCCACAGCAACACGGGATCCGAGCCATGTCTGTAACCTACACCACAGCTCACGGCAACACCGGATCCTTAACCCACTAAGCAACACCAGGGATCGAACCCGCAACCTCATGGTTCCTAGTCGGATTCGTTATCCAGTGAGCTACAACAGGAACTCCTACATAGCACATTCTTATCTAGAGCACATAAAGAATGTTGGATGCCTAGCATATGCTCAAGCATTTTTATTAAAGAGCTGAACTGAACAATTCACATCTATAATTCAAGGATGCTATGTTTCATTATTTTCACAGTCAATAATAATAAAAACAGTAACTGGAAAGCATATTCCAAATTCAAGTGGCATCTAATTTAATGCAGACATTATGGAACACTTCAGATAAAATTTCTCATTAATTCTTCCAGCCTGTCACTTAGCAAATAAGGAAATAATAAGAAAAACGAGGTCTTACAGAATTGTCCAAAATTATGAAGTTCTGAGATATAAAGCCAAATCCATGACTTGGTTTCCTTCAACTTCTTTAACACACAGGATTTTATTACTCTGCCTCTGAGTAACATTGACAGAAAGGAAATAGAAGCATCAATACAAACTGACCTATCATACTACTCTTAGTATTAAAGAACTTTGATAACAGCAGGATGAACTCACAGATTTATCTAAAAATATGAATAAACATACATGTATATGCTTGCAACAAGTATGTTCTTTTTATTGACATATTGTTGCTGTACAATATTATATGTTACATGTATACAATTTTTAAAGGTTATACTTTACTTATTCTAAGATATTAGCTATATTCCCTGTGTTGTTCAATATATCCTTATGGCTTATTTTATAACATAATGGTATGTACCTCTTAATCCCCTACCTCTACGTTGCTCCCCCCCTTACCTCTCCTTGTTGGGAACCACCAGTTTGTTCTCTATATCTGCATGTTTGCTTCTTTTTTGATAAATTCACTATTTTGTTGTATATTTTCGATTCCACATATAAAATGATGTCATACAGAATTTGTCTTTCTCTGTCTAACTTATTTCACTTAGCATAATTACCCTCCAAATCCATCCATGTTGCTGCAAATGGCAGTATTTCATTCTTTTTTATGGTGAAGTAGTATTTCATTCACCTGTTTATCTACTCATCTGTTGATGGACACTTAGGTTTCTTCCATATCTTGGCAATTGTAAATAGTGCTGCTATGGACATTGAAGTGCATTTATCTTTTCAAATTAGTGTTTGGTGGATATATACCCAGGAGTGGAATTGCTGGTTCATATGGTAGTTACATTTTTAGTTTTTTGAGGGACCTCTATACTGTTTTCACAGTGGATGCACCAATTTACACTCCTACCAATAGTGTGCAAGCGTTCCCTTTTTGCCACATCTTCTCCAGTATTTGTTATTTGTGTTCTTTTTGATGAAAGTCATTCTCACAGGTGTGAGGTGATATCTCACTGTGGTTTTGATTTGCATTTCCCTGATGATTAGCAATGGTGAGCATCTTTTCACGTGCCTGTTGGTCATCTGCATGTCTTCAGAAAAATGTTAGTTCTGCCCATTTTTTAATTGTTTTTTTTATGAGCCATTTGTATACGTTAGCTATTTATCCCTTATTGGTTATAACATTTGCAAAACAACAAATGTGTTCTTAATCTGAAATGTTCCTTACACCTGAAAAATCAAATTGTCAAGAGTCACCAATTAAAGCGCAGCTAATGCCCTTCTGATTAAACCTTTTTATTCTCTAGCAGTTCTGAAACTTACCAACTAGTTTGTGATTTAAAACAATCACATAGAAGGCAGACAAAAAATCCTAATTAGGGATTTTTAACTTTTAGGATTTGCTCTCAGTTTACATACTTTAATGTTGTAATGTCGGGAAAGTAGTGGCTACAAGAGATGATGATACTACATAGGTCAGAATTTTTCAGTACATTCATCATCGTACCTGCAGAATCATTTCTATATTGATATTTTAGTGCAATATTTTTATATTTTTAAATTCCTTTTCTTTTAAGAAGAAACATTGTGGTCAAGATGCTGTATTTCATTTCTCTCTAAATATAAATCTCCTCAAATCCACTGTAGTTTTAAAGATAGTCTATTTAATGAGGCTTGTGTAGTGATAGCACATAGACTGCTCAGCTTTAAGAAAACACTTTCTATCCCTTATCTTTCCTGGGGATGAAAGAACGACATAATTACCTGTCTTTGTAACATTTGTTTGCCTCATGCAACAGCTTGTCTCTTCTCCAACACATTTGAGGCAGGCTGCCCAGCTCTGACTGGTGAGGTGGACTGAGGAGGCAGTGAGCTCTGAGTTTATGCAGGCCAGGCACAGCCCTCCATTGTAGGTGTGGCAGGACCCCAGTAACACTCTGGCCACCAGCTTTTCAGAAGCTCCTCCTATAGCTTCACTGTGAGCTGAGCTGCTAGCTGGGGCTGATGGGGTGGCTAGAAGTAGTAGAAAAGGCAGCTTCGAGTTCCAGTCAAGGGAAATGCTAGTGAAGCCAAAGAAAAAGACTGATGTGACCACACTTGCATGTGACCTCCAGTGTGACTCACAGGAGTAGCCAACCTTGGGGTACAAATCAGGAAGGAAGTAACAGGGTGCCATTTTATTATCAGGGATAAAATGTATACACACAAGCCCACGCACATACACACACACACAAACATACACACACATAATTCAAATGCATAGTATTTTTTTTATAACCTGTATTCTTCACCTAAACAATGTATTTTTAGCATGATGGCATTTCTACAGAAGCATTTTTTTTTTAGGGCCACATCTGTGGTATATGGAAGTTCCCAGGCTAAGGGTTGAATCGAGCTGCTGCTGGCAACCTACACCACAACCACAGGAATGTGGAATCCAAGCTGCATATGTGATCTACACCACAGCTCACGGCAATGCTGGATCCTTAACCCACTGAAGGATTAAGGCCAGGGATCAAACTCGCATCCTCATAGATACTAGTTGAATTTGTTTCTGCTGGGCCACAATGAGAATTCCTACAGCAGCATTTTTAATATCTACCTAGTATTCCATTTTATGGAGATATTTGTTTATTTGCCTATCTCAATATTTGATAATTTGGATATTTCCAGTTTGAAGTTATTTTTAAATGTCATAACAAAGGAAATGGGAAAATATATTTTATACATTTCAAAAGATTTCCTTAGATGAAACTTGTAGAAGTTGATTTGTTAGTGACAAGATTATAAGTGTGATGACACAACTGTTAACGTACTGCCATGATGCCACCTAGGAAAGTTCACATCCAGCAGCAGAGAATGATAACATGGAGTTCAAGAAAACTGCTTGTTTGACATAGTGGAATCTAGAATATCTTGGAATGAATAGAATTTTACTTGGACCTTAGTGAGACTGAATAAGATTGCATAAATTCATTAGTTATTTGTATCTCATGTTCTATTAATTCCTTGTGACTGTTACCAATATTCCGTTGGGTTTTAGCCCTATATTGATCAATAAGGATTCCATATAACATTTTTAGTAACCTTTTGTCAATGATTTTATAGCAGTATTTTGCCAGTTTTTAGTTTATCCCAAATTTTAATGGTGTTTTAGCTTAAATTTAGCTTTATGAATTTTTATGTGGTCAAATGTGTTAATAATTCCTGAATTAAATATGATATTTTTTCCTCTAATTATAGGCTTAGAAATTCCACTTAACACCAAGAAATCATATAAATAACATATCAGGCTTGTGTTTTACATGGAATTCTTTGATCAATGGAAAATTCTTTTTTATAGATATGTATGATGTGAACTATGACTCGATCCCCAAGTCTCAGGATTTTCAGAATTCAGAAGCATGAAATTTCTCTAGATTTGTTTACAAGGAAAATTCTGTTTTACATCATATAGGTCTACATCATTTCTTTCTAGATTTGTTCCTAGAGGAGAAATGAGAGATCAGCTAAGATATTTTTAAATGCTTCTTGTCCCCTTATCAATAAATGTGTTTCTTGCTCCCTGTACCCTGTCTATCATTAATTTAGTTTTGAGTCGAGATTTAGGGGGATGGAGATTTAAGACTTAGGGAGGATGAAACTAGATAAGAGAAAATAAAGGAGGGCAAAAAACACCATTGCTTTTACTCCCAATTGAATTCTACAAAGATGAGGCAGGCAGGAGGAGAAAAGGATTGGGAGAAGCCATTTCTCACTGCCTCTGCTACCCATGGAATGGCAGATAGATGGAACCAAGGCAGTTCCCTGAAATTCCTGGCTCCCTTCCATCTGAATATTCATGCAAGAGACCCAATTGTGTCCCCAAGTCTATGAGAGGACTTGGAGGTACTAAAAGTATTGGTAGACCAGAAGAAGCCTGATTTCAGTCAAAGACCATTTGAAATATGAGGACTTTTAAACCAGAGATGAGTAATAATAACTCTTGACTACAGTGGATAATTTCCTCACATCTTCTCAAAAAGTCAGATGGAACCAGTTATGCCACAAAAATCATCAGGGAGAGATCAATTCTGCTTGGTCATCCCATGACAGCCACACAAAATGAACCAAATAACCTTGTGCAGATTCAAGGAACCCAACTCTGTGTATTCACAAGTCATATCATCTAAATCACCCATCCTCCCCCAAAAAACTGCTAGCAGTGATCTTGGAAAAAGGCAAGCATGAGGATAATCATTTGCCTGAGTTATCCAAGCAGAGACTCATTTTCTTTAAAAGGCAATTTTAATTATCAGAAAGAACACAGAGTATACATTTGGACTAAATATAGTCATTTTCTTTACTCCTCCCTCCCACCCAGTGGAGTGGAACATGGGAGGAAACTCATGTAGAAAACAGGGACGGTTACAAAGGAATGAATTCTTAACTGCTTTGTATGCCTCAGTTAATGAGATTGAATTTGTTATACTAATACAGACCCATACAGACATGTATGCACACACACATTTTCCTCCTTTACATTTTTCCATTTGTTTTATAATACCATATTATATTTTCTTAGAAGAGAAGGAACATTCATTTTTGAAATCTGACACTGTCTTCTTGAAAATTCCTCAGCAACTATTTATTTCAATATACTTCAAAAGCAGTTGGAGGATTTTACTTAAAACTTTGCTCCTATGTTTTTACTTCACAATCTACTTGGTTGAATCTGAGTTTAACCAACGCAAGTATTCCTAAGTCATGGGCTGCCATTATTTAAAATGCATATCTAGGAAGATCTTCCCCAAATCTTCCATCAAAAATTGTATTTCAGAGATGAATTAGACAAGATAAGAAAGGCATATACATTTTACCTTACACTTAATTGTGATCTAATTCCATTTTTAAAAGAACATATTAGCAAATTTATTGCTGTTGAAAGAGACAGTTAAAACTTAATAAATTATTCCAAAGGACTTCAAAGTATAAAAAAACCTTTTCTGGGCCTTTTATGAGTCATTCCTAAATGGATTTATTTCCTCTTGAATTAGGCTAACAGAAAATAGTGAAGTTGAAGAGCTCACATTTATTAAGCACTTACTGTGTGCCAGGCAGTTGAAATGCCTTATAGGACTTAATCATTCTAATAACACCTTGAGGAAATTCAGTGTTTATTCATATTTTAACAGCTTTAGCAAATTAGGACTCAAGGAGGTGAATTAGCTTTCCCAGGTCTGCAGCTAGCCATTCAAGTCTGGGTTCTCCAAAACCAAAGCCCATACTGGCCCTTCCACTTTTCTCCTCGAGATATGTTTGGGTTTATGCAGCAATGCAAGCAGTGCACCTAGAGCCTGGAAACCCATGTTCATATCTTATTACCTTAGCCAGGTCTTTGTTTCATCGTGCTAAACAGTCTGTTAGATGCTTTGACAAACATGGGTTTCTGTGAATATTAAATGGATCTCCATTTCCTCCTCTAATAAAAGAAGGTAACACTACCTAACTCACAGAGTTGTTTTGAAGGTTTCGTTAGGTAAAACAGTCATCCCCCCTTATCTGTGGTCTTGTTTTCCTTGGTTTCAGTTAACTGTGGCCTACAAATATTAAATGGAAAATTCCATAAGTAAACAATTCCTAAATTTTAAGTTGCACATCGTTCCAAGTGGCATGATGAAATCTCATGCCATCTGCTCCATTCTGTTACGGGGGATGTGAATCATCCTTTTGTCCTGCGCATACCCCATTAGTCACTTAGTAGCCATCCTGATTATCAGATTGACTGTCTCAGTATCACGGAGCTTGTGTTTAAGTAATCCTTACTTTACTTAATAATAGCCCCAAAGCTCTGAGAGTGGTGATGCTGGCCATTCAGATATGCCAAAGAGAAGCCGTAAAGTGCTTCCTTTAAGTGAAAAGGTAAAAGCTATCAACTTAATAAGGAAGGAAAAAAAGTCTGAGATTGCTAAGATTGTCTGAAAAAAAGTCTAAGATTGCTAAGACCTATGTTAAGAACAAATCTTCTATCCCTGAATTGTGAAGAAGGAATAAGAAATCCATGCTAGTTTTGCTGTTATACCTCAGGCTACAAAAGTTCCAGCCACAGTGTGTGATAAGGATTTAGTTAAGATGAAAAGGCATTAAATTTGTATAATAAGATATTTTGAGAGAAAGACCACATTCACATAACATTTACTACAGTATATTATTATAATTGTTCTATTTTATCATTAATTATTGTTGTTATTTTCTTCCTATGCCTAATTATTAAATTAAACTTTGTCATAGATATGTGTATATGTGAAAAAACGTAGTATATAAGGATTCAGTACTATCCATGTTTTCAGGCATCCACTGGGGGTTTTAGAACATATCCTCCACAGATAAGGGGGGACTACTGTATGTGGACAGTTCAGCATATGATAGTTTCCACACGCAGCCAGGTCCTTATAAATGATAGCAAATTATTATTGGATTTACATATTTCAAATCACTTCAGTTCTAAAGAACTCCGTAGGTAAAAGATGGTGCTATCCTTCTAGAAGTAGGGTGTAAAACAATGAATGTATCCTTCCTGGGGATATTGAAGTACACAGACAATAATAAATAATGCATAATGCTTCCGGTGAGAGGAGCTGTGCCCTCCTGCCCTCTCTGAGGTCTACCCAACCTCATGTGCCATGACTTCCCAAGCACAAGGGTCATCCTGGACCGGGTCCCTTTCTTCCTGCTCTCCTTACCCATTGAAAAGGCTCTTCTCTGTGACAAAACCTTCTCATAGCACAAGTCATGGGGCTTTAGGAACAACAGAAGTCTGGGATCAAGATGTCTGTCTGAGGCCCCACCTCTGCCTGAACCCACATAGGAGTCCAGGAAATTCAGTGCTGCTCATCTAGTGCGGAAAAGTCTTCACACTTTGTGAGTCTTTCCCTTCAGTAATATTCAGTGGGTCTCCATAATTAATGCATGATAAAAAAATATTAATTTCAGTGCAACTCAGCCCCAGAGGACATTGAAGTAGGATTAATACAACTCTAAGTACAGATTTCTATAGAAAACATATACTTTTCTGTCAAGGTTACCCAAATTAAAATATGTGGCTCCATTCACTGAATCCACACATTCCTATGCTTTGGAAAAGAGACAAAGCCAAACATTTTTTGCAAATTTTTTAATAAAGGAAAGAAAAACATTCACTTTGGCATGCACCAGTAGTGGAACTATTCTGGAAAGCTTCCGCAGAAGTTCATTTGCACAGCCTCAAAGCACATTTTTAATATGGAAATATGACTCGACGAACACTTACTGGCACCTTGTCATTGTGCTCATGTCTAATAGCATCTGCACATGAAAGTATGCAGGGGTTCTAACTAGACACTAGACAGTTGGGAAATAAAAAGTAATAAAATATATAAGAAGGTCATTATGACATTCATGTCTTTATTCCCTTTATTATTAAAGAGAAACACACAAACCCACACATAGACTGAACTTCTGCTTGGGTTGATAAAACATGCACCAGTGTCAGACCAGATGCTTCACTTTCCTTTTCACTTTTAGAGTCAATTTTTAAAAATGTAATCTCCAGTGCTTTCCCTAAAAGATAAGAAAATAATATAATTGGTGAATATATTATGATTATTCAGGCTTATTTTTTTCATATGCCTTTGGCTGCAGTATCATGAGAAACACGACTATAAAAAGATTTCCATGCTGTTTGAGCTCTTTATAAGAAAGAAAGAAAGAAAGAAAGAAAGAAAGGGAAAGAAAGAAACTGCCCATACAAAATTTTACCTAAAATATCATGTTTTACAAACATATAAACATTTATTGGTAATTTTAATTATCTTTTTTATTCAAATATCCAAACAACACCAACATAAAATAACTATTCAACATTTCAGTTTTTCAAGGCATCAGAAATTAATATAGTGGAGAGATTGACATATTTCTACCAACAGAGTGTTCTAATATCAGATATTCCCCAAATTTACAAGTCCTAATATTTCACTAAATTTAAAGCATTCACATTCGTTGTCATCTCATTTACATAGTAATTCTTCTACATCTCATTGGGAATAATCTATGCCCCAAATAATTTTAAATTATTAACTCTCTATAAATTCATTGTTGATATATTCATTTACTCATTCAATCATTTAAGAAATATTTACCAAGTGCCTACTATATGCCAGCTCAGGCACTGAGCTAGTTGCTAGAGAGAAAGCAATGAATAAAATTAATAAGCTTAGTTCACATTCTTTAAAACAAGTTACATATTCCCTTACTCCCATCTCAATGCCTGAAACCCAATCTGTAATAGCATGAGTAAAAATGAAAGTTGCAAAACATAAAATTAAGTCAACAGTGTATGTTTTCATTATTCTGAACATAGACTCAGTGTTGAATCATATATATCAAATCTCTTATCAGTCCTAATTTTTTTGTGCTTTTATTAAATTGCCTCCTCAAGACATGTGTTATTTCATCCAGGGCAACTGGATGAAAACAGTTCAAAATCTCCTACAGAGATTACAACTGCCCATTAGAATTCTCCTATCCCAGCGAGTATTAAACATCACAACTTTTAGGCTAGGAAAGCAACTACCAAAAGGTACCAATATCTTATTCCCTAGATAGACACACTAGAAGTTAGCAGGCTTGAAACCCAGTCCTGGGGCAGTAGGGTGACTTATTTATGTACGTATGAGAGTAAATGAGAGCACTTACACCAGGAATATAGTCATAAACTAAGATATATCGTTACCCATGGGTGAATCACTTAACTTCTTTGGTCATTGTTTTTCCTGTCAACTGGTAACAATACCACACAAGTTTGTGAAAATATAAAATATGAGAATAAACATAAAAACCATTTGAAAAGTATATAGTGCTACACAAATTGTGATTTTACTTTTAATAAAAAAATAATAATTTTCAACTAGCCCTGTGAATTAACTCTGAGAATTTTTTTAAGGTAGATAATAATCCAAGAGCTACAGTAAGACACCTAGGAACATCCTTTAAAAGTTACCGAGGCCTCTACTACCTTTTCCTTGCCAATGAATTAGTAGTAGTATTATTTTCTAACCACAGCTATTTATCAGTGAGAACAAGGGAAAGAGCGAAAAGTGGCACCATGGATGGTGAAAAAAAAACTTGCATCCCAGCAAGTGGTATAAACTGAAACACTCATGACAAACAACCAAACAACACTGCAGTTCTGGATGGCTAAGTCCTTATGAATCTTTGGGGAAATTTTTCAATCTGCAGCTGTAAGTCTGACCTAGAATGTACTTTATCCAGAGAGAACAGTACAGAAGCTTTTCAGATAATAGTCAATATTTTTCCTCACCATAAATCTTCACTTTTATCCTAGGAAGTGAAAAAATGGACTTAAAGCAGACCTAAAACATTTGATTCTATTAGGAAGGGAAAAATATGATACTCACATTGCCATAATCTAAAAAATCAGGATAAAGCATTGCACAAGTGGAGTCCATATTATGATGTGCTGTAATAGTGGAATAAACTCCAGTGTGGGAAGTCTTTACAGGAGCAGTTGAGCAAAATAGATACAAGGACGATTGAAAAGGACTCTCTAAGGAGGTTAAAAAAAAAACCTGAAAGAAAAAAACGATAAAATTAGACAAAGATAAAATGATGGAAGGAAACTAAATTTCCTCGTATGAAATAAAAAGCATTCCTATTTGTAATCATCAAATTTTTTGGCAGTTTACAAGATTGCAAAGATTTTATGTGGCCTCTAGATTTATAAAATTGAAGGACTGATTAGAAAGAGATCAGAATAAGTGTACAGAACGACCTTCCAAGAAAATTGGGTGATCAAAATGGGAGAGCGTCTCTCCTCTTCACTTCTTTAAACAAGCAACTTACTGCTATCAATGCCAAAAATATGACAACGTAGAGCAAGTAGTAAAAGATACTCCCCATATCTCTATAACAATCAGTTTATCTGGGAGGAAAAACTGCTAGTTTTTGCTCCAGTGTTATTTCTCAACATCTTCCTTAGTAATAGGACCTAATTACTGGTTAGGTACATTTTAGCTGAGAATAAAATTACGTTTGCCAGCCTTCCCCGTATGTAAGTATGGTGGCTATATAACTAAATGCTAGACATTGGGTTCTAAGCAGAATTGATTCAAGAAGTGATCATAAGAGGATCTTGTCTCTTTCTCCTTCCTACTGTCTAGGATATGAATGTGAATTCTGAAGCCCATGCAGCAATGACTAGATAGATAGATAGATAGATAGATAGATAGATAGATAGATAGATATGGTTTATGTTTAAAACGATGAAGCAAAATATAGACGTTATAGTAAAGCAACCAGGATAGCCATAAACTACAAACCCTGGATGTTATTTACATGAGAGAGAATTGAACGCTATCTTACTTAAGTACTGATATTTGGGGGGTGTTGCTAACAGCTGAAAATTGCCCTAATGGTAAGGAATCATTGAATTAATATTAAAAGTTTAAATCATTTATAAGTGATTTATAAGTATAATATAGTACCAGTGGCATTTTCTAGATGAAGCTTTTTAGATATTTACACATAGTAATTTGGATTCTTCATTGAACCTTATAGACATTTGTCCCATCTACTTGTGTTCTCTCTTTCCCTCTCCCTCCCCACCTCCTTTCTGCCCTCCCCAGTGCTTTTTGATATGCATCACTCAAAACTTCATGCTACATCTTTTAGACATAGAGATATTCTTCTACATGATTAAAAATACCATCTTCATGCCTAAACTATTTAAGAGTGATTCTGTAAATCATCTAGAATACAGGCCATGATAAAATTTCGCCAACTATGCCAAAAATAATTCTTGAAAAGACTAATAAAACAGATGTCAGGCAAGCCTGATGAATCAAAAAATATACCCATAAAAAATTAACTATATTTGGAATGAAAAAAGTACTTAACTAGATATATACACTTGAGATGTAAAAAAGATAACAGAGTATTTTGAGCAACTCTATGATATTAAGTTTGAAAACTTAGATAAAATGAGAAATTTTTAAAAGAAAATTTTGTGTATCAAGAAAAAAAC
>PVHT021183726.1:5612851-5648969 GCA_004024745.2 Catagonus wagneri
ACTAGGAACCATGAGGTTGCGGGTTCGATCCCTGCCCTTGCTCAGCGGGTTAACGATCCGGCGTTGCCGTGAGCTGTGGTGTAGGTTGCAGACGCGGCTCGGATCCTGCGTTGCTGTGGCTGCGGCGCAGGCCAGTGGCCACAGCTCCGATTAGACCCCTAGCCTGGGAACCTCCACATGCCGTGGGTGCGGCCATAAAAAAAAATGACAAAAGGCAAAAAAAAAAAAAAAAAGAAAAAAACATAAAAATTTCATTAGTTCAGTAACTAATTTTGTATCCTACAGCTTTACTGAATTCATTTATTAGTTCCAACAGTTTTTTTGTTGAAGTCTTTAGGATTTTCTATATATAATATTATTTCATCAGTAAACATGTAGTTTTACTTCTGTCTTTCCAATTTAGATTCCATTTATTTCCTTTTCTTGCCTGATTGCTCTGACTAGGACCTCTGGTACTGTGTTGAATAGGAATGGTAGGAATTGGCACCCTTGGTCTTAGAGGAAAAGATTTCAACCTTTCATCATCGAATATGATGCTAGCTGTAGGCCACAACTATCTTTTAAATAGTGTAGCCTTGCTGTGAGTCAGGGTGAGACAAAGACTAAAAGAGATAGCAGAGTGTGCCTTCTAGGTTCTGATAACTCAGCAGAACATCAAAAGAGAACCAGATACTGAGAATAGGAATATTACTAAATTAAATCAAGAGAGCTTTACAGCCCTAGGTTTCCTGAATGGCTTAAGGCCCCCAGGAATTTTTTCCTCTTTCAGCATATGCAAGTGGAAGTGTATACAAAGTAAGTTATGAAAAAATTTAAAATATACAACAAAGGTGATGAGACTGCAATTTGGACTGTGATACACACTGTTGAAAAGCTGACGGCTGCTCTAAAGATACCAAGGACATTTTAGCAAGCTTTCCTTCAAATATCTTTCAGATATGGGCAGAATAAGCATATAATGGTCAGCTACACAAACTCAGGAAATCATCCTGATGTTAGAGAAAATGCAAGCACACCGAGCTCAAGTAGCAAAATTTCTCAAAGGTTATACACCCCAGCTAGGATATCCCACACAGATGGTTTATGTCCATCTGGCAGCATCTCCAGGCACTTCCACTACAGGCAGAGGGTTAAGTAATAATAGTAGGAGAACCAAACCAGGCTGTGCTGAATATTGGTACACAAATATTCTATAAACAAAAATTTTCCCACTTTCCATGACAAGATATAACAGAACTGAGTATTTCTGGATTGAATGTCTCTTATGTGGGGTACAAGATGGCAAACTCCAAAAAGAGGTGGTATGAAGGCTGAAGTACACCCTACTTCTGTAGCAGAGTTGGATCTGACCAAACAGGGCTTCTGACTTCTGCATAGTTGATATTTGGAGCCAGAAAGTTCTTTGATGTGGGAGTTGTCCTGTGCATTTTTAAGATGTTAGCAGAACCTCTGGCTTCTACTCACTAGATGCCATAGCATTTTCTCCCTAGTAGTGACAACCGAAATGTCTCCAGACATTGCCAAATGTTTTGTGGGCAGGAAAATCACCGTTGGCTGAGAACAACTGTATTTGACTGTCAACAATCTCTGGGACTATCTGCAGCCTCCAGTTGATGACAATAATTTGAGGAATGTATTTAGATAGCATTCTGCTTTATACTATTGCATGCTTGTATGCCACCACATAGAGACAATAAAAGACAGTTCCTCCACTCCAGCTGACAGGTTTCCCAGAGTTGGATGTCAGGGAAACTGAGTTTCAATTCCTTAAGCTTCAAGAGATTGTCAGCTTAGAAGCAGGAAAGTGGAGGTTAAGAGTGGAGCTTTTAGGCTAGGAGCAGTGGCGCGCTGGCACCACATCTGTTCTTGCACCTGCTTTGGAAGAGCCAATTGTGTCTCATCAATTCCATAGTTTGGCGATGTCACATTGGTAACCTGAAATTAGCCATGGTGGGAGTCTCTGTGCCACAGAAATTAGCAAAGGCTATACATTTGGTGATTGTTTGTTTGATTTGGTTTTTCCTCTCAGCCAATTGTTAAAGGTGTAGCAACACATCACTGGCTAGGAGAGAGGTGCTATGTACCCACAGGTATGATGGGAGCTGCGGAAAAGAACAATAGCATGATCAAGTTTTGCAAAATCTTAGACCTTTTATGACATGCTCTTTTAGAAGGATGGCTCTGTCATAGATTAATGCTTTTAGAGACCATATTAAATAATTTTTCATCAATAGCTTTATAGCCGAGTCTCAGAGGCCCTATGTATCCCCTGTCATGGAGGCACAGCAAATATAAAGCAAAATTAGAATTGGTGTAGATCATCGTAGGCAGAATAATTATACCAAAATAGATCAATACACTGTCCCTGGAATGTAGGCTGCTTTAGTAGTTTATGAAGGGAATCAATAGCATTCAGAATTGGATTTAAACAGTGGTTGGGTGAGGAGGATGGGGAGATACACATCATGATCAATTGAACAAGATGCCTCAGGGTATTACCAGGCCCCAGCCCCCTTCCAGTGGCTAAAAACAAAAAGAAAAAAGAAGGAAAAGAAACAGAACTTATGTTTGAATTTATAGTTCAAAAAATATTTTTCCTGAAATAAAGAAGGATTTGAATCTCAATTTTGAAAAAGCATGTAGTTAACTGTCAAAAGCAACCTAGACTGATGAACTCTAGGACATACATTAGCAAAATATTTTAAACTTTTAAAACACACAGGATGTAATAGACACATACCAAAGATCATCTTCCAAAATACCAGACTTTTCACAAACTTGTTTAAAATTTGCAGGTATAGTGCTAGAACTCTTTCCTAAGTAGGCAGAGTCCCACATTCCTCTTGACCTAAAGATGTCAAGATATATCTGTGAGCAAACACTGAGAATATTACTAGGCTCATCAGTCCTCCTTGGCTGGTTTTCTAATCCCAAAATTCTTTTACATTACATATTCGGTATGTAGGACCTTAATATAACCAAGGGAACCCTGGGGAAATAAAAATGCATCACATTGTCTTATCAAAGCTAGCAGCAAACCTTTGGATTCCATTGATAGGATAAATTCACTTATCATAAATAAATTTAAATAATATGCATGTGAAGTATCATTTCAAGGGATGACAAGCTTGAACTTCTCATCTATGCGTTGATCAGTGAACAACAGAAAAGTCGACGCCACAGAGCATCCTTTCTTGACTGTATTAAAATAGTTTGGAGATACTCTTTCATGAGACCAGCCTTAGCCTTTTATCTCTGAGATCATGCCTAGCAAGGAAGTAAGGCAATATTTTTCTCTTTAATGTTCCATGACTTTGGTCTTTTTAAATACATGACTCAAAATAAGTCATTCAATGTCCTTATTCAAGGTCAAATACGTCTATAAAACAAGTTTTATAATATCTGTAAAAGTTCATATTTTTAAATTTTAAATAGTGACTTTGAAACACCTAGAGTCTGAAAATAAAGTTTCATGAGTTGACTCAATTTAATTATCCCATCAGGTAAAGAGTAATCCCTTTCTCACATACACACGGTGGCATAGAGTGCATATACACACAAAACATGCATATTTGCATTTCTCTCTTTCATACTGATACACACACACACACACACACAATTGATCTGTTACATTTGAAAGTTATAAATATACTAAAATGATCTCTCATTACTGACTGAGACTTTATATCCCCAAAGTAAAACTTTACAGGTTATTGGTTTTAAAGCATGTTAAATTCAAAGCGACTGCTATTCTCCTGCTATTTAAAAAATAGCAGATCAGCTCATCCCAGATAACTCAAAATCCATTTTTCCCCAGATTCCCTACAGTATGAACTAACAAGTCCTATTCTGTTTCTCTCTGGGAGATTCCTTGTTACACGCCATTAGCTAAGCTATTTGTTCTCCTTTGAGATTTGACATAAACATTAGTATAGCTATTATTGCAACCATAAGATACATACATGATTTATCTGCTTTTTATCTTTCAAGGGAAAAACTTCATCTCTTAGATTAACATGATATTTGTATGTGTTTTGAATTTTAATCTTATGTCTCTCGAGGATAGTCACACTTAAAATCTGTGATGCAGAAATTAGATCACCAGATTTGGAGTCACAAACAAGGGCCTACCTCTGGCAAGCAGCTGTTTGAGCTATCCTCTAGCCAAAGTGCAAAGGGTCTGCAAAGTGAGAGCAGAGGGTACATTTCCCATACAAATGGGAAGCAGCTCTCCAGTGATGGCACCTCCCAGCCAGTTTCCTAAGCAAACAACACCTGAGAAGAAACAGGCAGTACCTTGTTTCTCTGCCATAAGAGTGTTATCTGAATGTTCATCCCCACAAGCAGAACTGGGGAAAGCCCTGCCTACAGAGGTAGAGTCCCAAGGCACAGAATAAGAAACTAGAAAAAAGACAGCATTTAAATAGAAGGCTTTATTGGAAAATTCTGCTGAACCCACCCAATTATAACCTACCCACTGGCCATTATTGATAGGTATCCATATCTCGCGGAGGATATAATTTCAGCAAGTAAAACAGGAAATGTGAAAGCTACTAGCTTTGGGTAGAAAACCACAATATTATTCAGATTGGGTGTGCAAGGCCAAAGTCTGCAGACCCTGCTTGGCTCTCTATATAGCTGCCATATCCTTCCCACCCCAGGGGATCTGATTAAATCCCTTTGGCAGCCTCACCCTGCTCCAGGCCCCAAATGCCTCACCTGTGAGGGACTTAAAGAATTCTAGATCAGCCCAGATTTTATCACACACCTCAGTGGTAGCAATTGATCAGTCCCTTGTTCCTATGCTCCAGTGACAAAAGGCCCCCTGCAAGGGGCTCCCATAGTCTTGGTATACTCTTTCCCACCAAGACTGAATACACTGTCTTATTCAATTTCCAGACATCACTCTGACATTCCTGAACACTGTCCCTTGTCTGGGCCCTGCTCTCTCTTCCAGGCTTCTCTGTGGCTGATAAACAACCACATGGTCACACCCATTCTGCCACTAGGCTCCCCAGCCCTGCTGGCTCTCATCCTCCCCTTCAGTCGGGTCTGTGCCTCTCTCTGCTAAATACCTTTCATAACATCATGGGTATGCCAAATCTTGAGGCCACAGCATCAACTCAATTCTGTACTTTAATTCCAAATAAATTATTGACCCAAGGATTGTGCCAAAAGACACACACACACATCGTCTCGCATAACCCTCACCAAATTTCAGTAAGATTCATATCTTACCCCAGCATCAAATATGAGAAACTGAGGCTTATAGGTGCCAAGTTACTTGCTGAGGGTCTTACTGTTGGAAAGCAGGATACAGGACTCAAGCCCAGTCCTGCATAGATCTCTAAGCCTAACCACTACACCACATTGCCTGCAGAGAAGTCAGGCTTGGATCCTTTCCAGGCAAAATCATTCTCCATAGACCAAGTCTCCACTCTGATTTCCCTCTGTCTTCTCAGTCGATATGGTGCTTTGTGATAGGGAACAGCTGAATTCCCCTCCTGCTTCCATATTATAAATACTGGTCAAAACATCTATAATAAAATGCAAGAAAGGTGTGTGCCGATGCTGACAGCTGGAGAGTGCCAGGAGTATACGCACTTTTAAAATGCCAAGGGGCTTTGTTTGAGGGCTGCAATTTTGAACTGGCAACTGTTTTATCTTAATGTGGAAGTAGCAACTATAAACAGGAGACCAATATCTCTACATGTACGAATGGTATTCTGGTATTCAGATCAGATCTTTTCCTTGGGCGAATACAGACTTTCTGTTTTCCAGAAGTAGTCATTGACCCAGGGAAAAATGAGAAGTTGCCAAAATAAAAAATTGAGTAGTTTAGTCAAAGACGATGAATTGGGAAATTTTTTTTCCTGTCTCTTGCAATATAAAATACAGCCTTCCTTCATCATTCATAGTATGAGTGATTTTTTTTTTTTTTTTGCTTCCTGCCAAGTATTGGGGCCAGGGAGTCAAAAATGGTTGTAGATTCTGGAATGAATGATCTAGTAAAGGAAAATGACTTCACACACACACACACACACACACACACACACACACACACACACTAAGCATATTCCCTGTGTAGAGGAGATTTGATTAAACAGTGAACTTCCAAAGGAGAATGCTATAAATAGTCATTTGGTGAAAAACCCTCCTTTTCTCACTGTGGACTTCCACTTCATCAGAGATTAGAGGTAAAGTTACCAAACTCTGTGTGTAGTGCCTTACATTGGACTGGGTTTGATTTTAAAGAAACTTCTGGTCGTTATCATACTGGGAACTTACAATTCCTCTGTGTCAGGAAGACATCCACTGGACATCCATCTCCTGCCATCCTTCAATGAGACAACAGCTCCAAAACATAAAACAAAAACCGGCAGAGAATGCCAAGGTAGAATTATTTATCAAGAATACAGTTAAACAAAAGCACCCTAAATTCTTAGACTTCCAACCAACATTCAGGGAAAGCCCTTGTCCTTTTCTCTTTATTCTTGTTTCTCATTGGGGTTCAGTTTGGATCACTTCTGTTGGCCTGTCTTCATCATTCACTGTTTCTTTCCTTGCCTGTGTCCAGTCTGTAGGGGATATGGGGAAGGGATTAAGTCAGTCTGGTGAGGCGGTGAGCAGAGTTTGGGTTTTTTGTTGCTAGGTTACCTTCCCTGCTCTAGAGATCCAAACTCCCCTGAAGGGGGCTGCTGTTACCTGAGCTTGGTGTGGGTTTAGGGTGCTCCAGGTTTTCTCAGTGCTACTTCCCTGAGGAAGCTTCAGAGGTGCTTGCCTGTCTGCCTGCCCCACACACACGGCACTCTCTTCTCTGTCTGCCCCTGCCCAGCAGCAACCTACTGGTGCCGGTGACATGAGATGCTGGCTCCTGGTGGAGCCCCAGTCTCAGGCAAACCAAGAGCACCAGGACCTCAGGAACCAGCTCCGTGACAAGCTCAAGAAAAATTAGAACCTTGTAATGATCTGGCTTTTCCTTTCTTTGCAGAGAGTGGAATGTGGTCTTTAGAATTTCCACATCCTGTTGGAAAGCTGAAGTCTTGTGTCCTTTTTAAAGTAATCTTAAAGTAATGCACTTTCCACAAGGGTTAAAAAAATCACTCTTCCTTTCTTTCAGGAGTGAGTACCTGAATGTCTCAAGACTCAAAGCCCCACAGTCTGTAAGTAAGTTTCTGTTTATAATTCTCAAAATCTCAGCTTGAGATAATGATTGAAGAGTTTTTACAAAAGCGGCATTTTCTAAAGTCTGTTCTATAGGCTTCTCTTTCCTTTGGATTATAATGGGTATTACTCTTAAATCAGAATTCAGTGGCCAGAGTCTGGTAAATGCAAGTATTTTTTTCTTTTAATTTTTAAAGGTTTCTTTACCACAAAACTCGGAACCTTACATACCATGTGTTCAGTCCTTTGGGGGCACAAAAAAAAAAAACAACTGCAGCATGCTTACACATAAATCTCTTGTATGTGTCTAATCATATCAGTAGATCAGTAGAGTCTCAGAAATAAAATTCTCGGTTCAATTGCATACTAATTTTTTTCAATTTGAATTCAGACTCATACTTCAACAAAAATGATACTCGATCCACAGAGTGCCTTAATATTCACATTTTAATACATACTCAGTGACCCTAATATTTGCTAATTTTATAGGAAAAGCATAGTGTCTCATGGCTTACATTTTCAAGTAGGCAATGTATATATGTGTGTTAGAGGGTCTTTGTTCATTTTTCTATTGGGTTAATCTGATATTTATTTGGAAAAAAATCTGTATATTTTAAAGGTGGTCTTTTTCTGTGAATCACAATTTTTCTCCTGTATTGCGCTTTGCCTTCAAACATTGTTCATGTGTTTTTTTCTTGATTATAAATATTAATTTGTATGTAGCCAGATTTAGGGATTTTCTTCTATGCATTCTGAGTTTCATGCCATTCTTAAAAAGACTTATTCCACTCTAAATTAGATTTTTAAATCACTAGTTAAACTGTTATATGTCATAAAGTTAAATTCTGCATAACTGTTAAAAACAGTAAGATAAATTTGTATGCACCTTATAGGTCCACTGTGTTAAGTTTTTAAAATCTTTTTCCTGTATTATTTCTTTTAAGCCTTAACAACACTCTATAAAACTGTTATTGCGATTTTTCTATTAAGGAAACTGAGTTATAAAGGTATTAGGTATCTTTTAACTTACCTAAAGTTTCATAGTAAGTTGAAGAAGCCACAGTTTGCTCCAGGCAGACTGACCCCAAATCCTGTGGTATTAGCCAAACTATCTGGGTCTATATGTGGAATGTAAAGAACCTGGTTTGTTTGTTTCCTATTCTTTAGTGGAATTCAGCAATTAGGAAGAAATGGAAGTCTTCCAAAAACATCTTTAGAAGTCTTTCCTTTCCGTTTGTTTGTTGAGTTTTTGTTCAGTTTTTCCCCCCAGAATGAACCTATATTGTTTTTATAATGATTATTAAAAAAAAATCCATCTACATTAGAAAAAGATAAATTGTGTCTCTATATAAGGACAGCTTTAGTATTAAATATTCTCCAAGTTTCTTTGAACCTGGAAAATAGTTTTGGAGAGCATTTGGAAGAACTAATGATCTTTTAAAAATAACACATTTGGGATAAGGAACTAAAAGAAGGAATTTTCTTTCCCACTTCCCTTCACTTTGCTGACAGCTGTGTTACCAAGCCCACTTCCTCAGTAAATAAGCCTGAAAACAACATCGCTTTATAATTCACTGAGGGTTTAATGTATGTTTTAATTAATATTTTAGCCTTGGCCCTTTTCAGCTATTTGTGCAAGAGAAAAGATTTTGTTGATGTAATCTACTTTTTTTAATGACTTAAATGCTCTTCTGGCATTTTGCATCATTCCAGTTAAGCAGTTGAGACAGTCCACATTTCGTTACAAGTTGCGCAGGTAGCAGAGGGACCTATTTCCCTCCATCTGACTCTCCCTGTTTGTTGCCAATGTACATCACTGAGAACAAGGGCCTTTTCTTCGGCTCCCTGTATATATCCCAGCTCAGCCTAAAAATGTTTATATACATTAACTATTGCAAAGTGTTTGTGCCAACAAAATCCAAAGCTTAGGTTAATTACTGAGGGAAGTCCCTTTCCCTGGGCAATCCACACACTTATTAAAAAATTCTTATGGCAGTTCATGCAAGTGCAAGCTTTTGAAGCTTTTTATAAAGGTCTTCTTCATCTGCCTTGATTAAATCCTACACAGTTAGGCTCAGTTCAAGGTCACTAAGTACAGTGATATGTTTCTACAGAAGCATTCATATTTTTTCACCTACCATTTATTTATTTCTTTTTTCTTAAATTAGCAATCGCTACATGCCCTCTGCGCTAGAGAAACTTCATAGCAGAGTCTGCAGTTCTAAGAATAAGAGCATAGTTTAAAAATATGTGACATTCATTTGCTCATCAAATAATTATTAAGAACCTACTATGTGCCGGGTCTTGAGGATTTTTTAAAAGGTAGTAATAAATATATAAGACATAGTCTCTTCCCAAAGAAATCCTCAAAATCTGGTGGAAACCAAAGGATTATAAGATATTATTGCAATTCAGGACAATTGGTGCTATAATGAACATAAAACCAACTCCATGGCACCAATGAGAACAGAAGGAAACCTGGCAAACTTTCTTTAAATGAACTGCACATGCCATGATAAGGAAACATCTCTATTCATTCAGCTTCAGAAGCAGTTTTTACCATGTTTCCAGGCCAGGCCATCAGCGAAAATACACAGTCACATATAGCACATTATTTAAACCTAAGGACTTCATAAGGTAATTTACTACTCTGTCATCATATAAGAAAGCTCATGCTCACAGAGATTAGTTTCCTCAAATCCACACTGTTGGGAAGACATTGGTTTAGAATTTAACCTAATTTTCCTGCCTCAAGACCACTGCTTATCCCGGGGTACCATGATTATGCTCTATACCACTATTACAGCATCTTTTGCATGAGTATCCCCATGGTTCAGGCTGGGAGAATATAAAGACGTGCCTGGGAAACACTCCAAGGGATACTCGAGTTTACAATTTAGTCTCCCAAAGTAAGTGGTGTTTCCTTTTACTTGTTTTGGGGTAAAACTCTTATCTAGTCACTCAGAATTGCAACCTAGCTGTATTTTCAAAGCTAAACCAATTTTCCAAATAATTATAAAAGTTTAATTATTTTTAAATTTAGTTTATTGAAGTATAGTTTATTTACAATGTTGTGTTAGTTTCTGTTGTACAGCAAAGTGATCCATATATATATATATATATATATATATATATATATATATAGTTTTTATATTCTTTTCCTTTATGGTTTATTATAGCACATTGAATATACTTCCCTATGCTATATAGTAGGATCTTGTTTCCATTCTATATAGTATAGTTTACATTTACTAAACCCAGACCCCCAATCCATAACTCCTCCACCTTTCTTCCCTCTTGGTAACCAAAAGTTTGAGTCTGTTTCTGTTTTGTGGATAATTTCATTGATGTCTTATTTTAGATTCCACATATAAGTATATCATATGGTATTTGTCTTTTTCTTTCTGACTTACTTTGCTAAGTATAACAGTATCTAGATCCATCCATGTAGCTGCAAATGGCATTACTTCATTCTTTTTTATGGCTGAGTGATATTTCATTGTTTATGTATATATATTTCACATCTTTATCCATTCATCTGTCAAAGGACATGTAGGTTGTTTCCATGTCACTACTGTAAATAGTGCTGCTTATGAACATAAGGGTGCATGTATCTTTTTAAATTATAGTTATGTCTGGGTATATGGGGAATTGCTGAGTCATACTGAAACTCTATTTTTAGTTTTTTCAGGAACCTCCATACTGTTTTCCATAGCGGCTGTACCAATTTACATTCCTACCAACAGTGTACATTCCACACCCTCTCTAGCATGTTATCTGTAGACTTATTAATGACTCATTCTGATCAGTGTGAGGTGGTACCTTATTGTTGTTTTGAGTTGCATTTCTTTAGTAATTAGTGAAGTTGAACATCATATACCTGTTGGCTATGTGTACATCTTCTTTGGAGAAATGTCTTTTTAGGTCTTCTGCTCATCTTTTTTGTTTTTTTTAATTAGGTTGTGGGGGGTTTTTTTGTTGCTGTTATTGAGTAGTATGAGCTGTTTGTATATTTTGGAAATTAAGCCCTTGTTAGTCACATCATTTGCAAATATTTTCTTCCAGTCTGTAGCCTGTCTTTTCACTTTGCTTATGGTTTCCTTTCCTGTGCAAAAGCTTATGAGTTTGATTAAGTCCCACTTGTTTATTTTTGCTTTTATTTCTATTGCCTAGGTAGACTGACCTAAGAAAACACTTGTATGATTTATGCCAGAGAATGTCTTGCCTGTGTTCACTTCTAGCAGTTTTATGGTATCCTATCTTATACTTAAGCATTTAAGACATTTTGAATTTATTTTTGTGTATAGTGTGAGGGCATGTTATAACTTCATTGTTTTGCATGCAGCCGTCCAACTTCCCTAACACCACTTGCTGAAGAGAATGTCTAAAGGTTTAATTATTCACTAGAATATAAATCAACAGGGCTTTTCATTATCATAATTTATTTCTGTTTCCTATATACCAGTCTCATAACCGTGACCCATTTTCAGAACCGGACCTCAGAACACATAACTAGAGGCAAAGGGCTTTGCACTAAATGTTATACCTCTACCTTTTCTTTTGGCCATGCCCTTGGCATGTGAAAGTTCCTGAGCCACTGCAGTGACAATGCTGCTGTGTCTCAGGGGTCAAACCTGAGACACAGCAACAACCCAAGCCACTGCAGTGACAATGCTGGATCCTCAACCCACTTAATCACAAAAGAACTCCAACATCTGATTTCTTTTACATTTATCCTAAAACCTTTTTGATCTTGATACTGTTTGCCAACCCAGTTTGTCTAGTATAATTTGTGTAGCCAGTATTCAAATAATTATATTAAAGTATCACAAAATAAAGGACGCTAACAAAAATCGCTACTGCCTGCTAAAAGACAAGTTAGCCACATAGAAAAATGGCCCACACTAAAATGGTTTAATAGGTACCTCTATCTTGGTACTTCCCTCAAAACAAGAGAGAAACTAATCTAATTGACTAAACTGCAATAATAATAATTTCTACGATATTTTGAGCACCTTTATGCTGTATTGGTTATCTATTGATGCATAACAAATTACCTAGAGCTTTGTGGTTTAAAATAAGAAACAGTTATTATCTCATAGTTTCCATGGATCGGGAATTCTGGAGTTATTAAGTTGGGTAGTTCTGCTCAGGGTCATCTGAAGGTTTGTCTGGGACTGAAAGCTACATTTCCAAATTGGCTCACTGACACGGCAATTGGAAGGAGCTATAGGTTCCCATACGTGAACCTCTCCATAAGGGCTATTTGAGTGTCCTCTACTTTCCTCCTGAACAAGTGATCCAAGAAAGCAAGATAGAAAACACAATGTTTTTTGTGATCTAGCCTCATAAATCACACTCCATCACGTCCATACTATCCTAGAGTTTACACATTTCAGCTTACTGGCCGTGAGAGGAGACTTTGTAAGGATGTAAATACAAGGAAGGGAGGATAACTGGGGCCACCATGAGGGCTGCATACCACACATACTTAGCACTTCACAGGAATGATTTCTCCTGACCTATTATAGTCTTATGAGATAGGATAGTTACTGATATGATACCCACTTGTAGATGTGAAAACTACAACTTAGAAAGTTTAGGAAAATGGACCCAAAGTCTCCAGGGAGCATGTATTAGAATTAGGTCAATCACGTCTTCTCATCTGAGCACTTAGCTGTGGACTTTCTGCCCCTAGGAGTGCATGAGTGTGGTGTTGCTGATGAAAAGCTGAAGACAATTCTTTGCAGTATAATTGTGAAATCTCTGCAGAAGTGAAGGTTAAAAAGAGGAAAGTCAAAATTCACATACATATGAGCGCTCCTTGCACAGTGCTATAGAGGAGGACATAGAATTCCCATCAGTGGAAGAGGATCCTTCTATTCCTGGCCCATATCTTGCAAGAGTAGCCCATTCTCTTTACCTGGAATCGGTTTCACTAAGGCTCTAACTGCTGACTCCTTCCCTAAGTAGAACTGCATTTCAGAAAACAAGGCTCGGGATAGTAGACCTAAGTGAATCTTAAGAATCTTCAGACTTACTTGGAATCCATAAAAGAAAACCACCCTCTATAAATTAATACATCAAGGTCTGGTACTTGCAAGTATCCCTTATTTTGGGGATCATTGGCAGCACAAAACTGAGAGCAAGATCTTGCTGGTTGACTTGGCCAAGTTCCTTCTCTAAAGCAGCCAGCCAGCTAAATATTGAAACTCCATCTTATACTTTAATGAAAACATATAGCTCTAGAAATACTTGTTCACCCTCGATCAGTTTGTAATCGTATCTCCAAAATGATATTTCTGACTTCATGTAGTACTAGAGCCCAACTAGAGGGTGTTGACCACAATCAGGAATTGTACAGGAAGAATGTTTCATCCTAAGATCAAGTTAGCATCTTCCTAGGAACAATTCCCCCTTATTTGAGCTTACTTAAGAAATTACATTTTTGAAAAATAGTTATGAACTTCAGCACCGAATCCAACTTCACTCTTGAAACCTAATCACTGCCACTTTATAAATAACAACCAAATGAGTAATACAAATGCAAATTAAACTGCAGAGGAGGACTGGTGGCTGGAGGGAAAGAAATCCTTAGAGAATTAGTTTACCTCCTAGGTAATGAAGATGATGTACTGGGGTGCAGATTAGTTTGTTCTCTCCTAAGCCATGGGGAAAGAAATGATGAGAAATGAGGGCGCATCTGTGGAATGTATCCTGAAGCCCATGCACTTGGGCTTCCAAGGTTGCTCCCCAGCTTTTGCACAATGTTTGATTACTACAGTAGCTGAGGACTGTTTTTATTTGTGTTTCCCACAATGCTGCAACAATATGCATGTTCAGCGTGGGACTGAGGGAAAATATTTAATGTGTGACTGCTCTTTTCCATAAGAATGAAGCTAACCTCACAGGGATCAGGTCCTGGAAAAGAAGGTTTTCAGAAGCAATCTAATATCTTACAGCAGCGGTCTCTGCACAGGGCTCTTTTTGCATTTTAGAGAGGCAGTTCTGAAGGTAGGAGAATGGAATTAAGAGTATAAACTACACTATGTCACTAGGACACAAAAGCAATCATTTCTGTATGTGCATTCCCTCATGGAGTGGGGATACTAGTCCTCTGGACATGTCCGAGTCTCAGTAGTAGCCAAACTAGGTTTCCACAGATACCCAAAAGAGGTCTTTGGACCCTCAGTATTCTACAAACAGGATGCAGACTAAGAAAACAAGCCTACCTTTCCTTAAAATGAAAGGATGACTCAGAGAATGGAATAAAGAGCCCAGAGAGTATAGTCAAGAGCCCTGGGGAAAAAAAAAAAAAAAAAACTCCTGGGCAGAAGTAGAACTACATTCTAATAAAGGAAACGCCATCATTTTCTCAGCAATATTTCATAATTGCTATCATCCAGTGATCTTCATGCCTTGCATGCCCCCCTTTTTTAATAGAAATGTCTGCAAAGTTTACCCTATGCCTGTGCCATCTTGAAAGTAGAGTATGTGTGAGATTAATAGCTTACCTCTGGAATTTTGCAGATCAAGAGAAATTTTACTCAAAGAATCATACTGAAAGGACTATATCCAAAGACCCTTATGCTCACCTGGACCTGGCTTAGATTATGAGATTCTGAACTTTGAGCTAATAATACCAAGCAATAGCAAGAATGTAGATAAATAAGAATCTTCATTGTTCGTTTAAAAAAAAGATAGTTTTGAGGTGAAAGTGGTGAAACTTGGTGAAATAAAAGATGTTCATGCCTACAACCTTAGCTATCTTACTCCTCAAGGGAGGAACTCACATGGGAACATAAGGAGGCATGTACAAGGATGTTCATTAAAATATTGCTTATAAAAAGTAGCTTATAGTACCAAAATTTAGAAGTAACCTGGATGCCATTACTAGAGTAATGAATAACTAAAATGTGGTGCAGATATTTGGTAGAATGTGATGTAGCAGACAGAAGAAGCTAGAGATTTACAAACAGCAAAACTTGTAAATCTTTAACAATAAGATTGAGTAAATAAAAGAAACAAAATGAGTTCTGTAACATAACACCATTTATATAAATTAAAAAGACCCACTTGTCAAATAAAACTCTATGGTTTTCACTGAAAGTATTTAAGTAGAGCATATTAAATGCTTTAGAGTGGTTTTCTATGGAAGGTAGAGAAACAAACATATATATGGATAATATATCAGAAAAAGATAAAATAAAAGAAGTTGCATGCTAATGAACTATGAACCAAGAGACACAATTAACTCAGTTTTCAACATCTCAGTCCTCAAAAAAGAAAACAGGTATAGAAAAAGCAAGAAATAAACCAATGAACCAAGAGACAAGGAGGGCAGAGAGGAGAGGGAAAGAAGACAATAAAGGCAAATTAGCTGAAAGGTAATACTTCTAGCTGAAGAGCTTGGGGAATCACAGGAAGGCATTAGCAACCCTAGGCTCTAGCCAATCTTCCATATTTGGCAACTATTCTGGCTCTTTTTCAGATTTTATGACCTGCATGGGAAAGTGTCAGGAATTATTAATTACTCAAACTGAAGAAAAGATTTTATTTCAGTTATGTTTATTGTTTTTCTAGCTCATCAATGGAAGTAAATAGTAATATAAGGAGTCTAAGATATTATTCTACTGGAGGAAAAATACTTGATAACTTTTATGCTCAATCAAGTTTCCTGGTACAAAGGTGTCTTGAGCCTCCTGGGAAATTGATCTCATACTCTATACAGAATATTGAGTCATTTGGGGTCTCTGGCTCCTAAATCCCTTTTCAGTGCATCAAATTCCCTTTGAAAACAGGTATGAGGGCATTTTAAAAGCTACTAATTAGATAAAATTCATATCACATTCAGAAATTGTTTCATTAACACAATGTGAAAAGGCTACTATTAACCACATTTATGCCATATTAGCAGTATAAAAGCATTTTAGTGACTTGCTTGGGCAGCCAGTAAGTAATACTGCTAGCTTCTCTGTTGCCCATATTAATTATGAATCCATCCTTGAAAGGCAGCATGATAAGGCTGGCTGAAGATGAATAGAAATATAGGACTATGTTTTTCCATTTCTCACAGTCCTTCTTACACTGAAATCTTGATGGTACTTAGGTAAATGATAGTCAAGAACCACCATTTCTGAGACCCTTAATGAGACCGTTAAAGCCAAGGAAGGGAAAAGTATTGTGGGTTACAAAAAACAGGCCAGGAGAGATGGCTCATGCCCAGTAAAAAAATCCGAAACTCATTGTTTGCTCAGAAAGCCAGGTGTGAGGAAGGAATTCAGGGTCCATCTGGACACTTAAATCTTAAAATAATGTGGAAGAGAAAATTCATAGAATTGAAAATAAAGAGGACAGCAACAGATGCTAGACTAGAGAGAGAATATGGGTAAACCAATGGTCCTAGCCTATGGAATAAGGAAAACATCACTGGGCTGAAAGAGCTGGAGAGATTAAAGGCAGAGAGTCGTCAAGAGCCATTTTGCATATGTGTTAATAACCATGGTGATTTTTATTGTTCATGAAACTCTTCCGTTAGTGCATGTCGGAAAAATCTAACATTCTGTATATTAATCATGTTTGGAGTGTACTTTTATGTATCTAAAGGGATGCGATCATAAGAAACAAATCAATGCATTTTAGAGGAATGCACTCGACAATGAGCAAAAATCATCTTGGTAGCTTTTCTAAGAAAGGGAAAGCTTGCATTTGAAGAGTGGGTAATAAGGCACATTCATCTAAGTTCTATTCTTCAAAGAATAAGTCAACCATCATAAAAAGCGAACCCCTTGACTCAATATACCATTGTATCTAATTTATTCATCCCAAATTGTGGAGCTTCTAGGAAGGTGGAGGAAATGACCAGAGAGGGATTTCTTACCTATAATTTTGTGGACTATATTTCAGATGTCCATGTGATATTAAAATAAGTAAATGAGAAGCCCAGTATTACAATAAGCATAAATAATAAAACTGTCCTTAACAAAACTAAAGTCATATTACAGGGGAATATAGTCTTTGCCTTGTTGAAAAGCATAGTCTTAGTCATCCCTGGAGGAATTATAATTTCTTAACCACTCATGTAAAGAGAGGCCAAAAAATCACCACAGTAAATAGGGTGGGGAGGGGTGAATACTCAGTCCAAGCAATTAAATACAAGAGGTCAGTGAAGGATACTCCGTGACCACTGACAGATGGCTAGCTTTTTTCGCAACCAGAAAAGGTAGACGTCGTTAAAAACTCTCCAGTGAATTCTCTGCCTCAGAGCTTACCAGGAGGAAAGAGATGAGCAGATGCTGCAACAATAAGCATTCCCCGTGGGTGGCAGGGACAAAACACTTAAGGAGTCAGAATCACATCACCAGAGGTGATTAAGAAATTTATTGTGAGCAGATGGATGTAACAGCTACTGTAAAGGGCAAGGGAATAGATTTGTACAGATATTAACAAAAAAGACTCTACAGTGTTCTGATGTCCTGATCCTATACAGTTTCCAAATCCAGGTCTGCTCAGTCCTTACTGGACCATAGCACCTCTAGGAGGCAGTCAAGAACGAGCACAGGATAAAGCATGGGCTGTTGAGTCAGTCCCTGGACCTAAATTGTTCAAAATGTTTTCCTGCAATTTACCAGCTCTGTGAAAACCTCCACTTTTAGCTTTGCAGAGTGAAGATAGCCTTGTCCACTTGGCAGGATTATTGTGAGGACGCCAGTAGTAAATGCAAAAAGAACTTAACCGAGTACCTGGCACATGATGTGAGCTCAGTGAATTTTCCCTAATTGTATTGTTATTATCATTACCATTAGCCATTAGTGCCTGTTCCTATAACATGCTTGAGATCAATGCTCTCATTACTTGGACTTGTGATTTGAATAATGCACATTTTTTTTGAGGGCAAACATCACAGTATTTTGAGAGCACTGTCTATATTTTGGGATAACGAGGAAAAGAAATTACCAAAATCAGGTTAAAGGAAAAAGAAACACTGAGAAGCACATCTAGAGCAGAGAAAAATGAGCTGTGAAAATTACTATCATGCCCCAAACTACCAAAATTAGCCTATGGATCCAGTAAACGACTAGAGAATAAAAACACACAAAATTTCTTCAAACGGCTCTTCTCTCAGCGTCCATGAATGACTTAGCTGGTGTGTGCAGCAGAAAGGAAGGATGCTCTGTGCAGTTCAAGCCTCTGCCTGGTATACAGCAAATGAAAAACTGAAAAAGTTCCAAAAGACCAGTATGATGATGGGTCCCTTTTTTAAAAAGCTGGAAAAGCAAAAGGTAAAGATCCCTGGGACACAATGAAAATGTTCACTTCTGTAAAAGGAAAGAAAAGATGCTGCTTCCCAATAGCACCTTTTTAGAAAAATTGTCCTGGGTGAAGAAACAACTTCCTCTACAAGTTCTCATTTTTGTCACTCAAAAAACTGACAGCAGGTAAGTTACTGCTATCTCCCTTTCACAGGTGAAGAGATGAGACTTAGCAAGTTGAGGTGAGAAAGTGAAAGACTAAGGTTTGAGGCTCAGACTTTCTGACTACCCTGCCCTGTTTCTGTTCCCTCACACTCTCCATACTCAGAGACTCAATGGAATCTCTTTATCTTGGGAATTCCAAGAATAGATTTCATATTTGAGAAATGAAGTTCTCTCTAGAGAATTAATGACTTCTCTCTCCATCAAGATTCCTTCCAGCTTCTGATTCCTCTGCATTCTGCCTCTCCGAGCCTGGGCTACTGGTTGACCTACTTTGAAAGCAGAAGAAAAGGAACCTGTAAGAGAGGAAGAAGCCAGCACTGGAATATCATAAATACTTCTGTGTTTTAATGAGGTGGATATAAAACCAAAATTTTGAATATGATGACAACATCGCAACACATTGCCAAGTGGGTTATGAAACATGTAGACTGATTGACACTATTGTCAAAAACAAACTCAGAAATAGAAAGCATATAGGTTTATGCTATATGTCAATAACAGCTTTGAAATAGGCTCCATCTCAGCTCAGCCTGTTAAATGGTTTAGCCCATATGAATCCTTCATTAATATTTTTGGGAACAAAATAGCTCTGCACCAAGTGGCATTTTCTGGGATGACTTTCCCTTTTGTCTGTCTTTCATACTTGCCTGGATTCAAATCAAGACCCAACCATTTTCTCAATCTCACTGTTCCCTAGGACTTTATCCACAAATAAGGATAATAGAATCTACCTCATAAGTTATCTATAGGAATAAATAAAATCATGTAAGTATAGGGCTTCAATGATATTGGTATAATTACCCACTAAATGTTAACTGTTACTATTAGCTATTCTCATGTGTGCCAAGCCCCTGAAACCCTCCTCTCTTCAGCTTAATTAATTCATGCCTCACCTGCCAGATCAATCTGATCCCGAGTTCTAAGAGCTAACCTGGCCTTGAAAACCACTGTCCTTCACCACAGTAGTTAATGTCACTTATCACTGGTTCCGTTGTAACCTTTGGCACCAGCTCCAATGGCTGGGCTTATTAGTTTCCTAGAGCTGACATAACAAGGTACTGTAAAGTAGGGTACTTAAAATAATAGAAATGTATTCTTTCAGAGTTCTGTAGGCTAGAACTCTGAAATTAAGGCGTCTACAAACCATGCTCCCTGTAAGACTTGGTAGACTCCTTCCTGCCTTTTCCAGCCTTCTGGTGTTGGCCGTTAATCTGTGGTGTTCCTTGGCTTACAGATGCATCACTGCAGTCTCTGCCTTAGAGGTCATGTGGCCTTCTCCTTCTGTGTCTCGGACTTCACAGGGCATTTTCTCTTCTCATAAGATTTCAATTAAGATCCACCCTAATGACCTCACTTTAACTTGGTTATAGCTGCAAAGAACTTTTTTCCAAATAAGGTCACATTCACAGTTACTGGAAGTTAAGACATTAACCTATCTTTAGAAGGGGACACAATATAACACCTTAGCACTGGGTTTCTGCCTTGTTTATTTATTCATGCAAGTAATGTTTCTTTTCTTATCACATTCCATGCAACATGCTTGTAAATGAGACAGGTGATGGTTCCTACCCTCATGGAAACACCAGTCTAGGGAGGGAAACAGACATTGAAGAAATAATTTAAAAAGTGAGTAAGTAACTACAACTGTAGTGAATGCTAAAGGTTGTAATGAAAACCCATAACAAGGAGCCTTGACCTAGTCCTTGGAAAAAGGAAGGCTTCCCAGAAAAAGGAAACTGGAAAAAAGATCAAGCTAGACAAAGGGGTTGAGCGGATTAAACAGCATTCCAGGCTCAGGTAACAATATATTCAGAGTTCCTAAAAGCAGAAAGGAGATAGATACTTGGAAAACATTAAAAGGAGGTCATATTTTGCTGAAACGGAGAGAACAAGGGGTCAGGGTATAGAAAGTAGCCAAACTTCAAGCCATAAAATGACTGAAGAACTTGATCCTGAGAGTTCCCTAGTAGCTTAGTGGGGTAAGGTCCGGCATTGTCACTGCTATGGCTCAGGTTTGATCCCTGGCCAGGGAACTTCCACATGCTGCAGGTGCAGCCAAAAAATAAATAAATAAAGCTAAATGTAATTTTAAAAAACTTAATCCTAGGAGCAATGGCATCCAAGGAAGAATTAGGTAGAGAAGAATTGTTATCAGATTGATATCAGTTATTTTTCTGCTGAATTAAACTACTAACAACTTTTCATAGCTTCATAATCCCCACATATAAGCAGGAAACACAAGAGTCTTTTTGACAAGCTTTCCCAGATTTCAAGATGTTCTTTACTTTGTTGTTGTTAGCAGTCATCATCATTGGTATCTGCTCATTCTGTCTTGCCTATGGTCTCTTTCCTTGGTTTTCTCATTCATGTCAGCCAGATTGGAATCACCAGAACACTAACCAGACCTCAAGTAAAAGAAGGTATGTAACAGTGGGCTCAAAGGCCTTTACCTTTGCAGGTGACTGACCTCACTGAACACAACTCAGATGAAAATCCAAACTAAATAAACATGGAGAAAAGTTTACACACACACACACATAAACACACACGCACATTAACTTGGGAGTTAGCCCTTCCATTAACAATATGAATGAAAAATATGAAGAAGGAGAGAAATTATGTTAAATGTCATGGTTGATCAAGATAAGCTCTCTTCATTTGATTGGAAATATCATGGAATTCTCCCAATGAATTCTACAAAACTAATTTCTTTTAAGTTTGTAATCTGGTGACAGTAGGTTTATACATTTGTGTCTTGACGCTCATTTTCTTTAAATGTTCATTTTTATTGGCTTGGAAAGCTAACAAAATGAAATCTACTTCATTTGCAACTGTCAAGCAAATAAGAAGAGAAATTGCAGTGGTTTATCCAAATGTTTGATTCACTCCGAGATCTATTTAATGTTTCAAGTGCAGTGGGATCATATTCAATTCTAGATTCTAAAATAACATTCCACTCACTCTGTAGTCTAATGCACAGTATTTCTTGTTTAACCAGGAATCAGAAATACCAGGGATTTAGTTTGAATTTGAGACCACCCAATGCCTCCTGGATTAATGCCTCTTGGTATTAAGTAGGAATATTAAATTAAGGAAAATGCCAGTCTCTTAGCTTTGCTAAATGTAATTTATAGTTTAACCATCATATTAAATCCTTTAATTGAAATCTGTAAAACAAATGGCAGTCTTAGTAATTCCTTTATCGGCTTCCTGTTCTCTGCCTGCTTAACACCAACCTCTAACCCAGGGGAATTATAGTTCTCAAATGCAATCCTTGAACTTGGAGAAACGTCATTGAATCTTCACATTGCATAACCTTAATGTTCGCTATTCCTGCAAGATAATACACTTTAATTTATCATACAAATGTGCTCATTTCCTTTTTGAGGTTCAAATGCATATTAACAAGGCCTTTCTAGCTTAATATTATCTGGACTTCTGGCTTACACTGTAATTATACATAAAAAAGAACAATAGTTCAAATGGAACAAGAAACAGAAAAACAGAGTCAAAATGGCAGCTAACAAGGTTAGCAAAACCACAGAATGAGAGAGAAGCACAGAGATGATAAAGAAAAGCCAGGATTAGCAGAATACTGTTATCTCTTTCCCAATACATTTCTCTCTGCAAAGGCCATTGCTTGTTTATTATAATGGATGCTTTCCAACTTAAGTGTGCACTGGGCTTTCTTTGTTACCGTGTGCCTAGATACTTAACAATTTCTCTGTCTAGAACAGCAAGACTTGTCTAGTTATTTAAAGGTACACACGTCCTCCCACATCCTTAAACCCAAAGCCAGACATGCCAATTAATTCTGCTAGTTAGAGAGCAGGCAGGGTCAGATTGAGGGGTGGGTCGGCCAGTCCATAATGTGTAAAGGAAAAGCCACCTGGGAAATAAGGAAAAGGACTCAAGAAGAATCCACTTACACCTATTTGCTTGAAGGAGCCAGGGCCAAAGGGGAAAGCAGCAAGGGTGAGGGAGGGGAATAGGAGGTGAGAGGACACAGACCCAATCCTGATCACCAGGTGGTCTTCAGGACTAGTACCAAGCTCCAGTGCCCATGCATAGGAAGGACCAGTGACACTCCTTGCAGTTCACTGTCAGTGAGGGCAGTGGGTGGATCCTAGAGAGCTGACCACCCCCACTGGCTGTCCTTAAGGGAAAGCTCCAGCTAGAGAGGTGAGTACCATCCCAGCATGGGGCATTCCGGCTCTCTGCTGAAGATGCCTGGGGCTTTCTACCTGTCTTACTTGGCCTATGAGTGTCCATAGGAAACTATCTTCCTTCTTGCTCTGAGGACAGTGACTCACAAATTCACTCCTTACACTGTACTAACATAGCTCTTCCTCCCTGCAATGGCATAAGACTCTCCAGGAGTATTGTTATCAGTTTCTCACCAGTTATTATTTCTGAGAAATCAAACCACCAACACATTTTCAAAGCTCCATAACCCCCATTCATAAACAGACTCTGGGTCTCTTTTCTAAAACTCTCCCAGATTCTAACCTGCTTCTCTTTCTCTTTCATTTTATTACCATCACCCTTGGTGTCTACTCATACTCTACCCTGCTTTCCTTTCCTCTTTATAAGATTCTCATTCATTTTAGCCAGAATCAAATCACCAGGACACTATCTGGATCTCAAGTAAGTGAAGGTGTGGAACCTTGACTCAAGTGTAGAAGAATCCATTCCAAAACACCTACTAAAAAGGGTAGGAAAACTAAAAAGGGTATTTGGAATGTCACTTGACACCCAAAGGATCCTGTCAAAGGGTCAAGGGCACACTCAGGGAGTAAGGGAAGGGATAGGCGAACTGGGTATGCAGAGGTGGGAGGTGGTCATAGACACCCCTGCTGGTTATCACCCTCACCCCAGGGACCTTTGTGCCTCTTCTTAGTGTGTGGTGAGGCTTATGAGAAGATGGTGGAGCCACCAGGCCAGGATGCTTCCCAGTGTAAATATCCTTCCCTGTGGTCCCTTCCCACCCCACACAGTGGCTGGGCCTCCCTGCACAGCACCCAGATTCTACGTAACCTTGATTCTGGGCTTTCTGCAAACCTCATTCATGATTGTGCTTGTGTTCGGCACCAAGGGAAAGCCCCAGAGTCCACACAAGACCCTCCTTGCTGTTGTCACCTACTGTTCAGCAGCCAGGGAACTGGGAATTAGGGCAGCCTTCCATCCAGCACCTTGATTTTCTCAAGCTTCCTTACAGGTCCCACCACTCTTATTTAGAAAGCCTTTAAATCTTTAAAAAGCCATCTACTGCTGCTACATTTACCTGACACTTGCTTCCAGCCTCCAATATGAGTGACACAGTCCCTTACATTTCATGGGCTAACATTTTTTTCTTCAACTCTCTCCTTTCTTCTAGAATGTCTGAGTTCTCTACTTGATTCCCTTGAGATCACACCACTTTCTTTAGGAGAGAGTTCAGAGTAGGTGCTCTGTGTCATTTCACCATCTGGTCCCATCTGTAGTACAGCTAGTCCTGACAACTGATGGCACCTTCTCTGACTTAAAACATATTTACATTTCCTTGGTCATTATGGTCAGGGTCACTGGAGTAGGGGTGGAAGCATATATCCCTTTGCTGCTATTGCTTTGTTTCATACTGATTTTTGATCTTGGTTTCTCACAGCCTTTTTTTTCAGGAATCTGAGACTATTTTCCCCAGAAGTAAGACATCCTAGCTTTAGTTTATCCCTGAAGCTCAGGAATATACAGCTAACAGAGGGCAGGCTTTTAAAATGCCTCTCAAACCTGCATGAGCTGAGATTCACTAGAGTGCATTTTGATGATCCCAAGTTTTCACACCACAAAACCATTTCCTCCCCTGCCCACAACCAACAATCACCCTTGGGTAAAACATAAGAACTTTCTTCTGCATTCTCAGAGCAAGTTTCCTACCCACTGAGGACAGTCCCTGAAAAATCAGGAGTAACCTTTGCCTTCTCTCCTGTTGAGTGCCTGAATCTAAGTGATCTAGACTCCGATCACAAGTTCCAGAGTTTTCTTCATCATTTCTTGGGTCATCATGTAAAATTAGAACTCTAGCAACATTTCCTGGTAAGCCAAAGTTCCCAAAATCATTTACATATTAGGCAAAACCTAAGTTAGGATTGTTACCTTAATATAGGAGATTAGAAAAGGAAGGGAGAGGAGGAAAATATGAGTTACTTCTAATGAGTTTTTTAGTTTTATTCTATTTCTTTATTTCCTCCTTTTTGACATTTTTTTTTAAACAGAACATAGAGGAATGACCACTTTTCAAGAGCCTACAATGTGCTGGGCCCTGTGCTGGCACTTTCTTGAAATTATGTCATCTAAATCTCTAAAAACCTTACTAGATAGGCATATTTGATGGCTGAACTAAGGCTAGGTCAGTAAAGGAACATGTCTAAAATCACACAACAAGTTGAAAGAATTGGAATTCAAATTTGGGTGTCTGAGTCCATAACTAATGTACCTTCCTCCATCCCACTCCATTTCTCAAAAGTTTCATTTTATTGTCAGTCTTCAATCAATACATGGATCATTGCATGTCCAAATTAAGGAGGTAGCACATTGCAGAGAAAGCCTATTGTACCCATTCCAATTCAGGAAGCCTGGGTTTTTCTTTTTTCTTTGGTTATGTGACCTTGGACTATTTGTGTGGTTTGTCTGCCTCTCTCATTACATCTATAAAATTTATTTCAATAACTGGGTTATCTCTAATGTCTTTTTGACTCTGACATCCTATGATTCCTATATATAAGTAGATAAAGCCATTTAAATAAATTAATATATTGGAAATCAAGACACAATTCTTTCTACTTCTTCCCATAATAGCCCTCCCTTGAAGAACTCAATTTCCAGACACTAGTGTTCTCATCATCATAGACATTACTGCTTTGACAATGCCATTTCATTCACCTTTAGAATTTAAAAATCATCCACCATGAGTGCATTTCAAAAATTACTTGCAGGCAAAGGTTAAAAAGTGGCAGCTACATATAATGAATTTCTGAAGAGTATTCCGTCGCCAGTCCTTCTAATACAGGTACCACTTCTCAACAATAAAAGGACGAGAATAATTGAAAACAGAGTCTTTAAAACACGCAACTCATATTCATCCTTCATCTTTGCAGTAGCCCTACCGAAACTGAACAAGAGCCTTTTCATGCTTAAAGGAAACTCATTTAGCCTCTTCGTTCAGGTTTGATCTTAAGGAAGAGAAACAATAGCCATTCGGGTGCCAACCAGAGGCCTGACTTGGATTCCTCTTTGCTAAGACGTGTGGGTGCCCTGTGGGTATTAGGCAAAGAGGGAAGAAATCTGGGGTATCTGTTTTTCTTTTATCTGCCATACACTTCCCACCATAAATTAGGGCATTTTCAGTTTTCTTAGTCCTGAGTTTCTGTGGCATTAGCATCTCCTGTCTCCGTATTCATTATCATTCCCCAAAAAACATTTCCAGAGAATATTGTTTCACTGTTGTTCTTGTAGCATTTTCTTTAAAGATACCTTTTGAAGAAACTGATGCTCCAAAAGGTGGAAAAGGAAAATATAACTTGAATGTGATAGAATTTGTATTAAACACTTATACAACAACACCACTGTATATATTTCACAGCCATATTTATGAATATAAATTTGTTGAAACATATCTGGAAGGATATACAACAAACTGATAATTGTAGTTTCCTCTCAGGAGTGGAGTGAGTACAGGGGACATGGGTGAAAGTGATGTTAGCATGGTCTGAAACATCTTAACATTTTGCAAGGAATTTTTCTTAATTTTTTAACTCTAAAATAATTGTGCAAATAAAATGAAAAATTTATACTACTATCCTTTACTTTCAATGGCTAAGATGATTCTTTGATTTCTGCAGCCCTGGACAAATTTGCTTAGCTGTCTGCCATTTGGACATGGGGTCATCTACCTCCTACCCTCCTCCAGCAAAGTCAGATTGGCAATCCTAAAGCAAGTCCAGTAACTATTTTACTTCACTTCTGATATAATAGAACATAAATAGGACAGATGCAGAATCTGACTTGGGCACATGTCAGGGATGGCACCCTTGTTCCCTCATCCACCCTGTCCTTGGTCCTGTGCCTAGGTGGAGGACCTCCTGCCCATGCATCTGGGTCTGCTGCAAATGCAGTCGTGGAATTGATGAGAGTGGCCACCAGTTTCTGCCTCTGCCTCTCACTGCCTACTTTCTCTTCTGCCACCTTCCAACACTCCCAATGATGCTTCTACTCCAATGCTAGTCTTTTTAGTCCTTCCTGACCCCATGAAGTCCCCCTCACCACCCAATCTAAGGTGGTATCCATTCCCCCACTCTTGGGATTCTGTAGATTCTCTAGCTCAGAATATCAACATGGCAAACAAGTATATGGTTAAAAAAAAAATTCTACAGTACTCATCATAGCTAATGGGGAAATACTGAACACATTCATCCTGAGGTCAAGAAGACCAAGTCGCCCATTATCATCAGTTCTATTCAACATTGCCTGAATTCACAGCCAGGACGGTAAGGCGAGAATAAAAATTAAGCCATAAATACTGAAAAAGAATAAACAAATCTCTCATTATCCTAGATGATATGATTTTGTATGTAGAAAATTCAAATGAGTCTAATTTACAAATAAATTGCTAAAATTAGAATTTAGCAGAGATTGTAGATATGAAATCAATAGGAAAAAAGTTGCATTTCTATGTAACCATGAAATAGAGATTCTGTATACATTAACATCAAAACTATGAAGCACCTTGGGAAAAATTTTATCAGAATTTTATAAGTCCAAGGAGAAAATTACAAACAGAGAAATAAAGAACATATATTATTTTTAAGTGATCTACAAAATAGTTAGGAGTACTGAATATTTAAATGAAATGTTTCAGAGGTAACACGTAAAACAGTATTCTTTAAATAACAAAAATGTCATAGGAATCACCTACTTGCTGTAGTTGATACATTTTTACATAAGCATCTGCAAAATTTCAAATTGAAAAACAAATATAACCTATTTATCTAAAACAGTTTTTGAATAATTAGTTTAGAATACTGGAAAACATGTATAAAATAAAGTGATAAATCCAACAAACCAGACAGCGAATACTACCGTATTATTGTGTATTTCATATGGGACAAACACTAATCAGTTGGTAATTGTTTAAAGTCTAATTATTTAAACACAAGTAGCATAGCAAAACAAAACAAAACAAAAAACCACAGCAAAAAACCTCTGAACATGGTTTCTAACCTCATCAATTGAAAGCTTCTATTGTAAGTTTACTCAACAACTTGAAACAAGTTCACAGCAAGTGTGACCTACTGAGGAATAATAATCACAGATACATGATAACACAGGCTTCAGGGCTGAACTCCACTTAATATGTCCATCAGCACATCATTCCCTTAGTCTTGTCTGGCAAAAACTGCCTCCACGGTCCCTGATATGGTTGGTTATTTTCGTATTTTGCAGCTGTTACTCTTTCTTTTCAGGTTGTCATTTATGTTGAGTCTTTTAAATATACTTGCCAAGGTGGACTTTCCTTTCAATAATCTAAGAAATGTAATGAGATGCCTCAGCTGTTATAAAACTATTCAACCTCGCAACACTAGAGGTATTTTAATGATTTGAATATATATTTTCAAAGGTTCAGCAAAGAAAAACGCCAGTGAGATGCCAAAGAATTTGTTGAAAAATTTGGTAAAGTCCAAATATGCCAATTCAGCTGCAATTTCGAAAAAGCACTTTGGAGTGTTTCAGTAAAACAAGTGATTAAAGAATCCTGAGTTAGATCCATATAATGGCTACCTCTTGTCAACTTTAAATTTATTGAAAACAATAGAAAGAAATTTTTGATAAAACATTAATGGAATATACAACAAAGGTGATAACTATAAGTGAAGAAATAAATAAAAATTCTTCTGCCATCAAGAGCCAGATAGTAGTGATTTTTTTCTAGGTTATACCAAGAGTGGTAAATGGTTAAGAGAAAGACATAAATTTCAGATAAAAGTAAAGAAGTGGATTCTTGGACAGCTTGAAAATGAACTTAATAAAAAGTGAAATATCTGATCACATTAAAAAAGATTTAAATGTCTTTTGACACAAAATACTGACATCTACTAAGATGACAAAAAATAATAACATGCCCCTACAACCTGGACATCAACAACAAACTAGTTAATGTGAGCCACAAATTTAAAGAGTATTTAAGATTAGTCACTACCCAGGAAACCTTGAAATGCTCTGAAATTTTGTAGCTTATATACAAAAGAAACTTGGGAGAGAATTTCCCAAACTTAGCAACCTTAAGCAGGTAGATGGCATTACCATTAATGAGGTATAAAACTTAAAGAAAATTTTCCAAGCCATCAATAATAAAATAAATTCTATCAGCCATGCTATACTGAAGACTAAATCATCTTTATGTGCCCTATATAGAAAGTTACATTACAAAATCATTGTCATATAAAGAGGCTATCAAAGCAGGCTAAAAAAAAAAAGCAGAAATAGTCTATTGAACCAGGATTTTAATAAATAAAAATAATTTATCTTTCTGGATTTGGGGATGTTTATATTTGTCAGCTTTTTAAATTTGGAGTTTGTTGTGACTCCTTTTTTCTTCCAAATAAATAGTCACATTTGTACCAAATTATGTATTTTAATTATATATTTTTTTCTCTGAATGAGCCACCTGCCCCAAATTGTGAAAACACCAACCCCACAAAACCTAGATCTACTTGCATTCAGGTGAGGTGAAAGTTGGAACTTTGAATCCCAGTAAAGGCAGACATGTGCTTATAATTTCTTGGGTTGTTTTGTTTTTTGTTTTGTTTAACCTCTTCTCAACTGGAAACCAAGATACAGCTCCTTTAGTTCCCTGGGGATGGGCTTGATTCATTTCTGGTCAACCCTTATCCCAAGATGTACCATTCTGGGGTCCGGGCTTTCTGGGGGCGGGGGGTGGTCTCCTCTTAGACTTTCCAACCCAGATGGCCACTGGGCTTCTCTCTTTCACCCAGCAAGTTCCAAAAACTGCCACTCAGTTTGCTAAGTTCAGCAAAAGCACAGGGCACCAGCCAGGGCCTTTGGTGCTCCGTTGACCCTCAAGGTTTGCCACCATTAATGATATTTTGATTTGGAAATTCCTTACCATCTTGACATTATTAAATGTTTTAAGATATGTTTAATATTGTTAATCCACCATTTCTAGTTGTTTTCAGGAGGATGGTCAGTCTGAATTATTAACAAGCCATAGCCTAGATGCAGAACCTTATCAGCCCATTTTATGCTTGATTTAGAAAAACCCTATATCCTATGAGCCATATTCTTGCTTCAAAAAAATAGTAATAATACATCTATTTGAATTACACATAGGGCTTCCCGTGTGGCTCACAACATAACTACTCAGCGTTGCTTCTACAGTGGCTGTGGCTCGACCCCTAGCTCGGGTCCATATGCCGCAGGTTTAAAAAAAAAATAAAATAAATTACACATAAATTTTTTGGAATAAAAAATACCCCCAACTTTACTAAGCAAATAAAATGAGTGTCCTCACACACCATACTAATGCTGTGCTTTTTTTCACAGTTTTGAAGTCATAGGCTAGCCAACATTTTGAATTATGCTTTCTTTTTTGTCTCTATTTTCAAGATTTTATCATAAGTATTTTCTCATATCATTAAAAATACTTGATAAACATTTTAGTTGGTCATGCAGTAAAAGTATATTGCTACTCTAAATTATACAGGAATCATGTGCAATTCAGTTAATTAAAGAATACTATCTGAGAAAAAATAAAAGATACATAGGCTTCACCAAAACTCTGCATTCCATGAAGTTCAACTCTGTGGAGCAGATTCATTTCCCAGAATGAAAGGCTTTTAGGGAATGAAAGCCTTTCACTCGTTCTCTCTCTCACTTACTCAAGACAGCCTTGAACTGAGCCAGTCCCAGTGGCCAGAGGAAATGAGTTTGCATTTCCTGATGAGCTGGACCCAGCCAGTTCTGAGGGCACACCTAGACAAATGGCAAAGGAAGTGACTCTGGAATAACCAAAACTCAGTGTTTCCTCAGACACACACACCTCTTTGAAGATTCTTTCATTTGAAAAATTCCTGTTACGTATTTTTTAATGTAGAAATACAAGTCTGTGTTTAGGAGAGTAAACACAGCACGTATGTTTCCCTCTCACCATTCCAAATCCCGCTGAAATGATAGCAAAGATGTACAGAAAGGAATTAACCTGTTACAGCTCTTGTAAGAAAATTGGAACCCACTGAAATGACTCAGACATTTTGATGAATTTCTAAGGGCAATAAAGGGGAGAGGAGTGTATCAGAGAACAGACTGCACGGAGCTACTGCCTGCAACACCCAGAGGAGGCCATCATAGCGACTCGAAAGTGACTCTGTGGGCACACCCCCTAGTCTCCAAGCAGTAATCAAGATAAATAGAGGAGGGCAAATGGGACAACTGGGGCATATCTCCTGCAACCCATGCACGGAGAGCTTGGCAATGGTTAATATCTGTCCCCACACCAAAGTCTTAATTTTCTTCTCTGATGAAATAACATGATCTGCCTGAAGAGAGCCAGACCCAGTGTTCCAGGGGTGGGTGTGGGTGCCACAGACTAAAACTCTGTTGGTTTTGACACTGTGGGGAAGAGGAAGCCTGCCTACATGCTCCCTGAACACACACCCTGAAATAAAACATGCCGGTTGTTATCTCCACGCTAGAGAGAGCTTCTGTCTGGTGAGCTATTGCTGCTTAACAATTTACCCTGAAAAGCTGTGACTTAAAATATCAACCATTTTACTATAGCTCATGATTGTTGGCACAGTAATTCAGGCAGAGTGCAGCTGGACAATTTTCTTGCTCCATGCAACATTGGCTGAGGGCATTCCTTGGTATTCAGATGGAGGGTGGCTGGTCTGGAGGGTTCAAGGCAGCTTCACTTACATCTGGCATAGCTGGAGGCAGGGCTCTGCTGGGATAGTTCTCCGGAGCACCCACACATAACCTGCCCAACATAGAACTATCTGGGTAGCTGAAGTTCTTACATAGTTACTCAGGGATTCCAGAAGCCTCCAGTCTCTCAAGGGCCAGGCCGGGGAACTAGCCCATCATCACATCCATTGTATTCTATTGGTCAAGCTTCAGAAAGCCCATCCAGATTCAAGGAGGAAACATAAATCTTGCCTCACTTTCCTGTGGGGAAGAGGGAAATAAAAATAAGCAAACTGCTAAATAGATAGGTTACAAGAAAGTGCTTTGAGTTGTAATGAAAAGGCAATTAAAAGGGGTGGAGAGTGTCAGGAAAAAAATGGGAGAATACTGTTTATATAGGTTGGTCATGAAAGTCTTCAATGTTTATATTATCTTTGAACTGGGACCTTAAGGAAGTGAGAAGGCAGAAATATGGATTTTGGCTTTTACTCTGAGTTTAGCAGGAAATCTTTAGCTTTTCAGCAGAGATTAATATTATCTAACTTGAATTTTAGAGATAACTCTTGTGCTATGTGGTTAATAGACTGAAGGGGAGATGAATGGGGAAGTAAGGATACGAACTAAGAGGCTATTTTGATAAGACAGTCAAGAAATTATGATGGCTTGAATGACAGAGAATGATACAGCTGTGGATGTATTAGGTGACCAATTCTGCAAGATACTCTTTGGATACAGACATACCTACAAATATCTTTTTGTGTTCCCGGACCTAATTCCAACATGTGTTAGTGTGGGTGTGAGTGTGTGTAAGCTTACACACACTAAAAAGCAATTCTTGGACGTGAGCAAAGTGTTTGAGAAGTCAGCTCAATTCTGAAACTATGGACCCAGATATGGCATCAGATTTCACAAGCAAAGGGCTCAGTCTGCCAAGATCCCCTCCACTTCAGACAACAATTGCAAGCCCAGGTACCTGTACTTTTAACCAACTGGCTGTAAATCAGAGGTTTCCATTACCCTCTTTGATTTTGATTAATTTGCTAGAAGAGCTAACAGAACTCAGGAAACCCCTTTAATCACTAGATGACTGATTTATTACAAAGGATATTAAACGAGAAGAATCAACAGCTAGATGAATAGATACATAGAGCAAGTTCCCAAACAAAGGTCCTTGTAGAACTTGGGGCCTGGCATGGTGGCACATGGAAACATCCGGTTCACCCACCTGGAAGCCTTCTGAATCCCATCATTTTGGGTTTTTATGGAAGCTTCATTACATAGGCATGATTGAGTAATTCACCGGCCACTGGTGACTGAACCAGTTTTCAGCCCCTCTCTCCTCCTGGAGGTCAGGGATATGGGACTGAAAGTCCCAACCCACCTAATAACATAGATGGTTCTCCTGGCAACCAGCCCCCATTCTTAAGTAGCATCTAGTAGTTGCCTCATTAACATAACAAACAACATCTTTGCTTTTCTCATCTCTTGGGATAAGAAATTCCAAGTTTTAGGAGCTCTGTGCCAGCAACGGATACAAAGACCAAATATATATTTCTTATTATAAATCACAATATCACAAAATATATTTTCAGAGAATTAATTTTTTCCATCTTATACATCATCAGAAATCTGTAGTTCCTGAATTATTGGTTAAAAACCATAGTAATATTTCTTTTTATTGAACTATAACTATATACTTTAAAGGATGCAAGTCTTTAGTGAACCATTTGATTAGTTTTCACATATGTATACCCTAATATAATTTAGAACCCCTCCCATCCCTCCCTGTCAAAATTCTCCCAAGAGTTAACCACTATTCTGACCTCTATCACTATGGATTTGTCTGTTTTATGTACTTCATATAAATGGAATAATGTAAAATATACCTCTTTATCCCTGGCATATTTCACTTCATATTATGTCTGTAAGATTCATCCATGTTATTCACATACACAGTGAGTTCATTCCTTTTCATTGAATATGGTATGATTTATTTAAAAAGATATAGCTGAGAATATTTGCTAATGGTTTGGAAATAGGATCTGAGAGAAGGATAGGAATCGTTTCTGCCTGAGCTTCTAGAAGATTTGGAACTGCAATGAGGAAGGCTACAGAAAGCAAGTTTAGCTATGGGGCATGGGAAAGAGTTTTGTTTGGGGCAAGCTTTCTATGAGATGCAATTAAACATCTGGTGGAGAAACTGAGGAGGCAGTTAATCTAAGATTATGTTAATCTAAGATTATGAGCTGAAGATCTCAAATGGGAAGTCATCGGCATGTACAAATGTTATTTAAGCACCAAGTTAAGAACCAGATTAGTATCCATGAGGATGAGGGCTCCATACCTGGCCTTGCTTAGTGAATTAAGGATCCTGTGTTGCTGCAAGCTGTGGCATAGGTTACAGATGTGGCTCAGATCTGACATTGCTCTGGCTGTGTGGTGTAGGCTGGCAGTAGTCACTCCATTTGACCTCTAGCCTGGGAAGTTTCATACACCATAGTTGCAGCAGTAAAAGGAAAACAAAAAAGAAGTATAAGAACTTGACATGTGGTACTTAGAGGTGCTTTTGTTTTTACTTAATTACAGGCCAAATTCTACCTATTACAGGACTAAATTATTTAAAGTCCATGAATTTTTCCTGAGGGTTTTCCAGGCAACTCCCTAAATTTAAAATGTTTTATTCATTTTTTAAAATTTTGTGTAAATAGTGGATTAAGATGGCAAAATAGAAGGACTGGAGCTCAACTTCTCTCACAAAAAACAGCAACCAATACTACAACCAAATGCCGAGCAGCCTTCAACCAAATGGACTGTAAACTTCCAAAAAAGATATTCTGCTCCAGAAGACAAAGAGGAGACCACATCAAGAGGTAGGAGGGGTGATTACGCGATAGAAGCAACCCCATACCTCCCGGGTGCGAAGCCCCACAGACTGGAAAATAACTGCATCACAGAGACTCAACTACATGACTGAGAGTTCTGAGCCCCACGTCAAAACCCCACGCCTGGGGATCGGGCACAGGGAGAAAGAGCCCCCGGAGCATCTGGCATTGAAGACCAGCAGGGCTTGTGTGCAGGAGCTCCACAGGACTGGGGGAAACAGAGACCCCATTCTTGAAAGGCACACACAGACTTTCACATGCACTGGGTCCCAGGGCAAAGCAGTCTCCATAGGAATCTGGGTGGAACCGTGCTGCAATTCTTGGAGGATCTCCTAGGAAAATAGGGGTGACTGTGGCATGTAGTGGGAGAAGGGCATTGGAGGCGAAGCTCTTGGGAACATTCATCAGCCTGCATTTCTCTGGAGGGGGCCATTTCTGAGAAAATCTGGTCCCTCCCATCAGTGCTGAGAATCCCCAGGCCAAACAATAATCCAGGTGGGATCACAGCCCCACCCATCAGGAAACAGGCTGCCTAAAGACCCCTCAGGCACACAGCCAGCCTCTAATCTCATCCAGAGACAAAGCCCCACCCATCAGAGGGAAAGGAATCAGCCCCACCTACCAGTGGGCAGGCATCAGTCCCTCCCATCGGGAAGCCTACAGCAAGCCCTGCCCATACCAACTTTAGTCACAGGGGAGGCAAACACCTGAACTAAGAGAGGCTACAACTCTATTGTCCACACAAAGGTCACCACACCAAAAACCTATAAAAATGAAAAGACAGAAAACTCTAACTCAGATAAGGGAGAAAGAGAAAAGCACAGAAAAACAGCTCAGTGATGAGGAGATTATCAGCCTCTCAGAAAGAGACTTAGACTGTTGATGCTGAAGATGAAACAAGGCATTGGAAACAAACTGGAGGCAAAGATTGATAATTTACAGGAAACACTGAGCAAAGAAATACAAGCTGTAAAAATTAAACAAGAAGAGATGCAAAATACAATCACTGAAATAAAAAATTCATTAGAAGCAGCCAGCAGTAGAATACAGGAGGCAGAAGAACGAATCAGCAAGGTGGAGGACAGATTAGTGGAAACCACTAATGCGGAAGAGAAAAGAGATAAAAGATTGAAAGGAAATGAGCTGAGTCTCAGAGAACTCTGGGACAATGTTAAACACACCAATATCCGTATTATAGGGGTGCCAGAGGAAGAAGAGAGAAGGGGACAGAAAAAATATTTGAGGAGATAATAGCCAAAAACTTCCCTAATATGGGAAAGGAACCACTCAGTCAAATTCAGGAAGCACAGTGAGTACCATATAAAATAAACCCAAGGAGGAACACTCTGAGACGCATATTAATCAAAATGACCAAAACTAAAGACAAAGAGAAAATTTTGAAAGCAGCTAGGGAAAAAAAACAAATGACATACAAGGGAACACCAATAAGGTTATCAGCAGATTTTTCAGCTGAAACTCTACAGGCCAGAAGGGAGTGGCATGATATACTTAATGTGATGAAAGGGAAAAACTTCCAACCAAGATTGCTTTACCCTGCAAGGCTCACATTCAGATTTGAAGGAGAGATCAAAACCTTTACAGATAAGCAAAAGCTAAGAGATTTCTGCAACACTAAACCAG
>PVHT021183726.1:5649969-5672617 GCA_004024745.2 Catagonus wagneri
AAATACCTAGAAGCAAATGACAACAAAGACACGACACTCCAAAACCTCTGGGATGCAGCAAAAGCAGTTCTAAGAGGAAACTATATAGCAATACAAGCATACCTCAGGAAACAAGAAAAAGTTCAAATAAGCAACCTAACCTTACATCTAAAGCAGCTAGAGAGGGAAGAAGCCAGGTCATGGAAACAACCTAAATGCCCATGGACAGAGGAGTGGATAGGGAAGATATGGTACATACACACAATGGAATATTACTCAGCCATTAAAAGGAACGGAATAACAACATTTATAGCAACATGGATGAACCTAGAAATTATTATACTAAGTGAAACCAGTCAGACAATTAGACAGCAGTACCCAATGCTACCGCTTACATGTGGAAACTAACGAGACACAATGAACTTCTTTGAAGAATAGACAATGAGTCACAGATTTTGGAAAACCTTGGTTTTTCAAATACAATTCAGGGGGTGGGGGGATGCACTGTGGGTTTGGGACACAAAATCTATCACATTGACTTATGATATTTGTACACCTATAACTGAAATAAAATTCATTGTTAATAAGAAAAAAATAAAATAAAATAAAATTTTGTGTAAATAATAATTCAACTTTTCACAGACTCTAACCCCACCTGTCCCCACATTGTTTTTCATTTTGAAATCGAAAAGGAAGTAGAGAGCATCTGCACTGTTTGGAATTATATGACTAATCAAAGACTGGCCCAATAGCCTAAATTAAAAGAAACAACTCACTAAATAGCATAAATCATCTTGCAAATAAAAATACAAGACACAGAAAGCTGATAAAGCAAGTAGAGAAAAATCCTGTTTTTTCTAAGTTCCCTGTTAAAATGGAATTTTTAAACCCACAGATGTTTAGAGGAGGTAAAAATATACTTCCTTGTTTGATGGAACTGCTACAATTCCAAATATATAAATCCACCCACAGCATTAATTAAAGTTTAAAATTTCTTCTTTCTCTGATGTAACATAGTGTTTTTACCTGAATAAGGCATTGCTTTTCTTCCTTGTTCTTCCAGATAAGATACAGGACTCTTTTAAATACATATTTTTTTCCCAGAGGGAGCAGCTTGGGGAGAAACATCTAGAATTCTATTTGAGACTTGTTATCTTTGAGATGCCTACTAGACATCCCAATGGAGATGTTAAGTAACAAGCTGGTTATACAAGTCTAGAGTCCAGGGAAATGGTATGAGCTAGAGATATAATGTTGGGAGTCATCAGCATTTAGTGTAATTTAAAGGCATGAAACTGGATAAGATCATCTAGGGATTTAGTATATACAGGGGAAAAAATATAGCTTCTTAATCTGAGCGCCAGGGTACAACATTAGAGTTAGGAAAAAAAATCAGTAAAAGAGACTGAGAAGGAGCAGCTGGTGAGTTGGAAGGAAAAACAGGAAGAGTGCTATCCTGAAGGCTAGAGAAGAAAATGTCTAAGAAGAGATGTATCTATTTTGATTAATAAGAGGAAAGTGGGAGTTCTCTTGTGGTGCAGTGGGTTAAGGATCTGGCATTGTCATTCCAGTGACTTGGGTTTGATCCCTGGCCCAGGAATGTCTGCATGCCTCAGGTATAGCCCCAGAACCCCAAAAAAGGATAAAAGTGAAGATGTGACATTGGATTGTGTAAATGACATTGGAAGTCATTAGTGATTCTGATAAGAGTATTTAGAGTGAAGGGCAGGAGTGAACACACACTTGGAGTGGATTCAAGAGACAATTGAAGCGAAACTGGAGCAACAGGAATAAACAACTCTTTCTGGAGCTTTGCTGCTAATGGGAAGAGAAAGAAATCAGGCGATGAGGTCATGGAAGTCTGTTTGTTTTTAAGTTAAAGGAAATAACAGCATGTTACTACACTTCTGGGAATGACCTAGAAGAGAGAGGAAGGCTGATGATGCAGGAGAGAGATGGGAAACTTACTGGAGGGATGTAAGCTAGAGAGGATGGGATCTGTTGCACAGGAATAAAGCTGGACTTTAGCTGGGAGCATCAACAGTTCATTCAGAATGACCAAGAAATGTTAGGATATATAGACACCAATGTAAATTAAGGAGTTAGATATGCTAGTGGCAGTTTGTGAAGCACTTTCTGATTTATATACTTTTCTTGATATTCTCAGCTAAGTGAGGATAGGGAGAAAATATGAGAGGTTTCAGGAGAGTAGGAAAGTAAGAAATATATAATGTTGATCACCTGGCAGCTTTAAAGGTCCACTTGAGGTTATTGATCATCAGTGTAAGGGGAGAGCAGTCAGCCTAGTTGTATGTTTTACTACAGCCCTTTTCAGCTGTGGATCCAGGTCTGGGAGGAGTTTCATCAGTGGTTTCTCCAAGTAGTATAAAAAGCAGAAAAGGGTAAAGAAAGTTGAGAGTGTGTGTGTAAGGCAATGGTGAAAATAATTGACCATAGAATTTAAGATGAGATCACAAAGGAGAGGAAGACATGAAGGGGGGTGGAGAATATAAAGATGCTAATATAGTGAATTAAAGGTCCAAGTAGAGTCAAAAGATATTGAAGTCGGGTGCTAAAAGGGATGAGCAGGAAAGATGGCATAAGAGTTGTAGTGTACTCAATATTGACTTTTTGGAGGAGACATGGTTTCAGGATAAGAGCGAGGCTCACTGTGAAAGTGAGCGTGGAGGCAGGATAAAGGGCAAGATCACTGAAGGAGAGCTTAAGGAACCACAGGCCCAGGAATTAGACCATCCAAGTGTACATGTAAACCACTAAGACTTAGAATAGCATAACGTTGGCAAGAATGAAAGTGAAGCATAAGTCAATACCTTCATTGAAGATCAGCCATAGACTGCAGTGAGGATGAGTACTGACTGTCTAATCTCATAGTCTAGTGGTATGAGATGCAAAGCCTCAGGGATTTTATGGAGGAAGCAAGGAGAATGGTAGAAAATGCCAAAAGGAGCAAACAGCCCATATCACTACCTATACCAGCCACCATGGGAGGGCTGCAGGGAAAACGCAGCCTGAAGCCAAGTCTAGGCTTCAGTTTTAACAGGAACACTTTGATTTGGGTGTTGGGAATGGATTGAAGGAGAGCAAAGAGTGGAAGTAGAATGAAAAGTTAGGAGGCTACTGCAAAAATGTAGGCAAAAGATGATGGAGGTTTATCCCATAAAGAGAGTAATAAAGGTGTTAAGATATGGTCAGAGTCTGAGTATTTTAAAATATGTCATATTTCATTGCACCATTGATTTTAAGATGCCCCATTATTTCATGTACCATGAATAACGAAAGCAATGCTGCCAATTAAACAGTGATATAACTTTTTTTGATTTCAATTTTAAGATGCATCCAAATTCGAGATGTTAAAATAATAAAATGTGCATCTCAAAATGGATGAAAGATAGTATATTGGTTGAATATATTCAGGAAAAACTCTTTTACCTCCCCCAAAATTAAGAATTAAACAAACGGAGTATTCAGCATCTTTGAGAGCTTGCTAGAGAAACTCCCTAACAGTTGCTTGAAGAAAAGCAAGGTTGTGCTCCTGTTAGGTGACCTTCACTGGACACATTTTGCCACCTGTTTACTAATTGCCTCCTGTCAGAGAATAGCTCCATGTTCCTTAGTACATCTAATTAATAGCAACACATCGATTTACTTATCATTTGTGTATCCATATACTGCTTGTTATTTCTAGTTAATGGTTCATGTCTGATCATTATGGGAAGGTACCTCAGATTCATTCATGCTGCAAATTTATCCCTGTCACTGATGAATATTACATTATGGCCGTAGGAAGTAAAAAAGCAAAACAGCAGTCTTCGCTAAGTTATAAGTCCTATGTTTGTAGCCTCTCTTCTCTCATGTTGTAACAGACTGGCATGTCTTCCTCATTGGATCATCATCCTGAATGCATATTAGAAATAATTCAGGGTGCTTTTAACAAATGCTTATTCCTGGAACTCTAGGCATCCATATTTTTTATAAAAATACAGGTGGCTCAATTATCCCACCACCATTGAAGGCCATGGGTGTTTGGCAGTTTCCTCATTTGATGAGCTCAGATCAATTTGTCTAACAAATATTGCTTTAACTGTATAAGCCATGCAATAGTATATAGCAGGCCTCAGAAATGAATGTGGAATGATGTAGAGACTTACAAAGTGTCACTAGTGAAAAATAAAACTATTTAGAGTATTATCTTAATTGAAATGTTTTGTCTACATATTTGTGTGTGTGTATATATGTCTAATTAATAGCCATAGATCAATTTACCTATTAATTTCTTCTCTATATATTGCTTATTATTTCCAGTTAATGGCTCAGGTCTGACTATTATGGAAAGATGATTCTGGATTGTATATGATTCAGGTTTCACCTTATTATTCAACTTGATGAATATGACATACACACACATTGGTATGTATACACATAAACATATGTATCTATACACACATATGATACACATATATGATGATAGAGTATTTTTAAACGTTTACAATTTTAAATGCTCAAGATTATAGGAGATCTTAGTTTTTTTCTCTTTTTCCTCTCTTTTTTTTTTTTCCTGGCCACACTACAACATATGGAAGTTCCCAGGCCAGGGATCAAATCCAAGAAGCAGCTGAGACCTATGCCACAACAGCAGCAACACCAGATCCTTAACCCACTGCACTGGGCCAGGGATCAAACTCAGGCTATGTCAGAGACAATGCCAGATCCTTAGCCTGCTTCATCACAGCAGGAACTCCCTTAACCTCATTTTTTGCAGTGTAAATGTTTTCACTTTGTAGCAGAAATTCATTCAGAAACAATAGCAATATCTATTCATTGGAGAAAATTTGGAAAACTCATAAAAACGTAAGTGAGAAAATGTAAATGGTTCATGATTCCATCATCTAGGAATAATCACCTTAGATATTTTGGATCATTCTTTCCAAAAAATTTTTTTTCTATATATGAGAGTGTGTGTATGTCTGTGTATACGAAATTACAATGGAAAAAATTTTAAGTTTTTAGCCATTTTCGTTCTCTTAATAAAAGATTTTACCATGTCATCAAAAATTCTCAAAAAACATATATCGTAATGAACTACATGGTATTATACAAAAAAACTGAGTACATGCAGTCTAGATAGGCCTCAAGCCAGAAAAGCACAACAATCCAGAAGAGTCTGGAAGGTTAGAGAGCTATAAGCCTTAGCAGGCAGTACTGTGTATTTTTGTCTTGAGTAGACACTGCATAACTCTCTCAAGAATTTGAGCAAGGAGGACTGTGAAGCAGGCGGCACTGAGATTTGTGAGTTGTAGTGCTGGCTGTTTCACCAAATCATTACAGTGACTATCTGAGCAAATTTATCGAAGTGAGGTGAGTTAATGATAAAATATAAAGATGTGTGAAATGAACTTAGGTAATCAGGATGTATTCATTTCTAAGTCATTCCTAAGGCCAGAATAGCAATAACTGCACCATATCTGGTCATCAGCACCAGTGAAAAGTAAGAGACTCACCAATAAATTTAGCAAATGTGTACTGTATTTGGGAAGGGGGGAGCAAGGTCTTTTAGTGGTGTCATGCCCTGGTGGATGGAAACATTTTTTCTACCCCAGGTCTTTCTTCATTAACCTATTTCTCAGCCATGGACCAGCATCATGATGAAAATAAGGCCATAAGTTTGCTATGGGTTATCAGTTACTAGTATGGGATATTTTTCCCTTTTGACAGCAGGGGTTGCCTTTGCAGAAAAATCCCCAACAAGATAGGACTGGGATTCCGGAACCAAAATGGAATGAACAGGAGCGAAAATTTATACAAAAAGGGATAAGTAGAAAGAAACAAAAATAGAATAAGATGGATTTTTCAAGAAAATTCTAGGAGTCCCTGTTGTGGCTCATCAGAAACAAATGTGACTAGTATCCATGAGGATGCAGGTTCAATCCCTGGCCTTGCTCCTTGTCGCCGTGAGCTGTGGTCTAGGTCGCAGATGCGGCTTGGATCTGGCATTGCTATGGATGTAGTGTAGGCCAGCAGCTATAGCTCCTATTCTACCGCTAGCCTGGGAACCTCCATAGAAAGATTAAAAAAAAAAAGGGAAGGAAGGAAGGAGAGAAAATTCTGGAGAGTGAGAGTGAAATCATTATGAATTTCTAAATTGTGGTGTTATATAAACTCTTAAAGAGAAAGCATCTGGTTAGACTGAGGATTTTCCTTGATATGGAAACTTTAGCTTCCCAATTACACCTCAGTGGGAGACTTCTTGTAATTGAGTTTTAAGTTCACAGATGGTAGAGTCTGGAAAACTGTCACAAATTGACCAACACTAACAGAACTGAAAATCACCAATCTTTTCTTTTTTCTACTCCATTTTCTCTACCCTGTTTCTTTCTCTCATGACACTAAATCTCTGTCAATGTTTGTGTGGGAACAAAATGTGAATCTGGGCTTCAAGATACACTGAACTCTGGAAACACTACTTTTCCTTGGTTAATATAACTTATAAAGACAACACTGGTTGAAGAGTTGGGTACTAGGAGTACTCAGGTTTTGTTTGAGGATTTTTGTCATCTGTTTATGGTATTATGTTATGGTCACTGGCACATTTTTAACACTAAATATCATACGTGTTGGCTGTTGGCCTTATATCCCTTATTCCTTATGCCTCTTCAGAAGTTTAGAAGAAAGAGTCTATAAAAGACACAGGATTTAAGTAATATAGCTTTGCAGATGCTAAGGGAATATGGGGTGAAAGATGCCCCAGAATACAGTTCCTGAAGAGACCCCACCACCACCTACCATGGAAATCTAGCTGAGACTGAGGAGAAAAAGAAGTAAAGAGTAAAATATCACACATTTGTTTTTTGTTTTTGTTTTTGTTTTTTGAGGAAATAAGAAACCACCATTGGGAAGGGATACTTGTAAGTGGTTAATTATATATGGTGTATCTCTAGCAAAGTGCCATCATCTGGGACTTTATATAAGTCTATTAGCTGAATTTGGACAATATAGCTGAGAGTTCTTTAAGACTGGGAAATAAAATAGGATATGATTTATTGGCTTGGTATACAAGGTGGTACTGAAATTAAATTGATTTAAGCATTTTTTAGATCACATTTCAGAAGCATTTGATAGCAACTTCCAAAAAACAGCCTTGAAAGTCTGCATTTCCCACAGCTTTGGTCTCAGAAGGATAGAGAAAAAGTAATAACCTTAGGAAAGTATTGTAATGACACTCTTCCCATCCTTTTCCTTAAGAGGAATTATATCACCACTGTTTCACATCTTACTGTTGTCTCTTTAATTAACAAGGGGAGAACACCTGCATAATCTAGCTACACAATCCAGCATCCACCAAGAATTCAGACCTTTTTCTCCGTTTGCACTACTGTCCTAGCTCCACCAAGAGGAAAGCTTGTGATATGGGCCAAGCCAACTGTCATTCCCTTTCCTTCTGCTACTGAAATTCATGAAGCATTTGGGGGCTCATCCTGTTGGAGAGGAGGAATCTCATCAAAGGAGACCCCTGGCAGGATGGAGGGAGAGGCAAAGGAGTCAAGCAGAGTTCACCAGGGTAGGCCTCACCTCTTAATGAAGATCAGTAAGTAGTATGCACGTGTGTGTGTGTGTGTGTGTGTGTGTGTGTGTGTGTGTGTGTGTTCTGTTTTGGATTCTATAATATGATATAATTTCTTTGTCAGGCAACATGTTTTCCTTCTAGTGGAAGATGAATGCTACAGGAGAGAGATTAGTCTCTGTCCACATCATATAAAAAAAAAGGGAAGGAAAAAGTTATATGATCATCTCAATAGATGCAGAAAAGTCTTTTAACAAAATTCAACATCCATACATGATAAAAACTCTCATTGAAGTTGATACAGAGGGAACATATCTTGACAAAGTAAAGGCCATTTATGACTAATCCTCAGCTAACATCATACTCAGTGATGAAAAGCTGAAAGCCTTTCCTCTAAGATCAGGGACAAGACAAGGATACCCACTCTCACCACATCTATATAACACAGTATTGGAAGTCCTAGCCACAGCAATCAAGAAATATAAATTAACTTAGTTATTTGTTATCTATCAGTACTGAATACCTTCTAACTCTCTTTAAAATGTATTTATTTAATGAGATACTTCCCATCATATGCCTATCTTTGCAACCTTGTTTTAGAGTCAGATAATGGAGTAACCCATTCTTGATGACTTTCTCCTATCCGTTACAGGCTTGCTGTAATGTACATTTCTCTGTCCTTGAGACTTCCTCTGTCTTCTGCACTTAATATCTCAGCTCAACTTTGCTTCTAGGTTCTGAATACAGGTACATTTCTGAGCCTCCTTAATGTTGCCTTTCCATCATCACTTCATAATTTTCTAATTTAAAAAAAAATAAATATAGTTTCATATCATCCATGTTAACAAACTCATCAACTTTCTCTTTGGGAGAGCTCAGTTGCATGCTAACTACATACTCATCTTGTCCAATTAAGAAATTATTAAAAACGAATAATAGACTATGATATAAAATGAATTCTCTCTTAAGATAAAAGCTATAAAGAGTAACTAGGCTGGGAGGGTGGAATAGGATTGGGGTACCTTAATATTTAATTTTCTCTCATGATTTTTCAAACTTAAAATAATCAACAGGAATTTGCTGGTCTATTTGTTTTATTCCAGAAGAGTATATGTCAATAGATAAAAAGCAACTTAGTAGCAAGTGAATTGTTCACCTTCACCAGGTAAACTTTTTTGAACATTCTTTTATGTTTATCCATTATTATAGTACATAAGAAAATGTCAGATATTCCAAATTACATTTCTAAAATTACAGAGTACTTGTACTGCATTTGTTTTCTTCCAGCATTTTTCAGCATGACTCAAAAATCACATGCTTCTAGGTAACATTTTTGTAGTTAATGCCATTGAAGATTTCATTGGAAATAGTTTCCTAATGCCTGCAGATGTTTTATTCCTGGCCTTTGACCTCCAGGATTAAATTTCAGACACACATCTTTCTTTGTATAATCAGTAATGTGTAATATGGTAAGACATTCATAGTAACAAGTAGATCAAATATTTCCCGAGTAGTAAATAAGAAGTAATGTTTTGAGGGGAAGAGAGCTCAGTGCAATTAAATTACAAACATTATATATGCTCTAGAGCACATAACTAGGCCTTTTTTCCATCTTCCTCAACTACTCACAATCTCATAGGCTGTTGGAAATTAATAAATATTCATCAATGATTGATGTCATTGAGTACACTCTACTCAGAGTCTCATACTGTCAGATATTTACCAAGTGGCCAACATCAGTGAAATTTTCATCACATTGCTCAACTGGTTCCCTGCCTCTGGGATCTCCCTGCTGCAATCTGCCCTGTGTTCTAACACTGAATTAATCTTTCTGAAGCTCTACTTCTATCATATCACTCCCTTGTTTAAAAATATGTAATGTATGCTCTTTGCCAGCTGAACTATGTCCACACTCCTTGACATTACTGACCAAAGCTTTCATTTTCTGACCCCATCTCCTGCCAGGCGCCTAACCACTGCTACCCTCTCAAGTCTACACACTAGCCATACTCAAAGCGGTCAAGCCTTCAAATGTGCCAGATGGCTCAAGCATCCCTTTGTCCAAGTCTTTGCTCCAGCAAGTCATTGCTTTGAACAGTCTTCCACCTAACTCCCTCCCCTGGTCCCCTTTGCCAAGATAATTTCTGTTTGTCATGAGAATTTCACCTTTAATATTTCTTCTTGGGAAGTGTCTGGAAGGGGGAAACATCCCCTTCTACCCCTCTTGAGTTCTTGTGGCTGAGCTAATAATAAAATTGGCCCAAGGCAAATTAACAGGAGAAAAAGAAATTTTAATTCATGCACACAGAAGTCTCAAAGAAATTGGGACCTAAGAATTGGCCAATGTAGGCAGCTTTTATACCTTTGAGAAAAGAAGCAATAAATTTGTGAGGAATTGGCAGGACAAAGAAATTTAGGTTTAGGGTACTCAATTAGTGAAGAGTTTTGGCTTGGGGTAGTAAATTAAAGAAGTAACAAGATTTGTTTACATACGCTTCTCTGCCCGAATTTCTTCTCTCTTGTGATAAGGGTGTCCTACCTCTGGATGCTACCTGCGCGTGCACCTTTCACGTGAAAGATTTATTTCCTGCTTTCAATGAGTCAGAAAAGAGGGTCAGAGTGTCCTTGAACTGGCCATTTCTTAATTAACTTTAATTCAAAGTAATCAATATACCACTGAGGCGTATCTGGGGGTAGCCTACCCTGAGCCCCAAAGGAAGACATACCTGGACCAACTAGACTAGTTGAGTGTCTCTGCTTGTTCTTCCCTAGCAGCAGCTGTACTTCCATGTCTGCAGTAGGCTGAATGATGACCTCTCAAATCTATCAGATCCTAATCTCCAGAACCTGTCAAGATTACCTTATAAGCAAAAAAGATCTTTGCAGATGTGATTAGATTAAGGATTTTCAGATGAAGAGATTATCCCAGATTATCTACATGAGAGCCCTGGATGCAATCACAAGTGTCCCCATAAGAGGAAAGTCAAAGAATATCTCATACAGACAGAAAAGTAAAAGACATGCAGAAGAAAAAATGGTGTGAAGATGGAAGCTGGAAGAGGGAAGAAACAGCTTCTCCCCGAGAGTTTCTGGAAGGACCACAACCTTACAGCACCTAGATTTCAGCCCAGTAATGCTATTTCTGACTTTTGGCCTCCAGGACTATAATAGAACACATTTCTGCTGTTTTAAGATAACAGATTTGTGGTAATTTGTCGCAGCAGACGTGGGAAACTAATACACTATCATAGTCCTGTCAGTCAGGGGCCATCAAACAGCAGATGGCATAGTCAAGCTGGCAAAAAAGAGTTAAATAAAGGGAGGGTGTAGTAACCCAAGGCTAATAATAAGCTGCCCTTATCATTTCTGAGATGATGAGGTAAGGGAACAGTTGCCAGAACTCAACAATAGCTGAATGGAGAGGGTGTCCCAGTGGGAGCCATGGCCTTTAGTTCCCAGTCAACTTAAAGTGACTCAGGAGGAAGAAAACCAGGGTAGTAAATATCCCAACCTCACCCACTGTCCACCTTCTGATTTCTGTCATTTTGGTTAAACCCAGAAGCCAGGGATAAGGGAGTCTTTTCCTACATCCACAAAATGTATGAGTCTCTTAGAGCAGAGAGCCACGTGGAAGGAGGTGGTAGAAAGCATGGTAGGGGAATTGTCCCATTCAATCCCAGTGGCTCATTTAATTACCTGACACCCTCCCTCTGCCTTAAATGCCGGGAGTGCAACTACTTCGTCTGTCCTTATTATTATGAATCCCAGGGCCTGACATGGTATATAGCACAGACTAGGAACTTGATAAAATATTTATCAATAAAATTAAAGAATAAAATAACACCCTGTAGAAGAATTAGAGACCCTTCCCATTTGGGATGTGGTCTATTTCCAGTTTCTTTTTCCACTGTTTTGTCTTTATGAACCCTCCGCTAGAGGCCAGAATGGACCACAAAATAACAACCAACCTTGCTTTACTTTCTCCCACCTCTACACGTCTGCTTATGCTGTTTCTTCTTCCTAAACCACCCTCACCACCTCTGTTGAATTTCTCATTCTTTGAAGTCCATGTTTTAAGCTGCTTGCACCATGATGTCTGTCTGGATCACCTGTTGAAAACAATCCCCTCCTTCTCGAACTCTTTCAGCACTCATTTGTATCTCCCTTGCAGCAGTAACATTTTATTGTTATATTCTGTTGACATGGATACATGTGTCATAACTCAACTCGAAGATTGTCATTTCCTTGAGAGCTACCTCTTCATCTCATGAAATGACACATTTTAAACAGAATTTAGTCAGTGACTTTTAAAGACAAGTGCACCCAAAAAAATTGTTGAATAAATATATTAACTGTAAAGTTTTTGTTAATTAGCATATTTCATGATCACTTAGTTATCCTAGTCTCACCTTATTTTTCATACTGAAAGCCAAAAGAATCTTCTTGGAAAGTCAACTATCTCTTTCCATAATAGTAGTTTCCTCATTTGATAAAAGTCACACAAGAAAAGGCTTGTGGGAGTTTCCATAGTGGCTCAGCTGGTTAAAAACCCAACCAGTATCCATGAGGTTGTGGGTTCAATTCTGGCCTCGCTCACTGGGTTAAGGATCCAGTATTGCCTCAAGCTGTGGTATAGGGTCACCAGTGCAGCTCAGATTTGGTATTGCTGTGGCTGTGTATAGGCCTGCAGCTACAGCTCTGATTCAACCCCTAGCCTGGGAACTTTCATATGCTATAGTTGTGGCTATAAAAATAACAAATATTTTAAAATTAAATTTAATTTTAAAATTTAAAAACAGGAAGAAAAGACTTTTGAACAAAGTTTAGGCCCCCACTCTTGTCTTATTAAGCTAGTAATTCATAATAGTGCCATGTTGTACTATGAAGCATCATTATGATTTTCCCCAGAGGTGATGAGGGGTAGTAATAGATGTTTAGGAATCCCTCTGGCATTTATGAAGTTTGTCTTGAGGTGTGAATTTACCAGTTTTGGCATTCCTCAGAACTCAGAGCAAATTAAAACTGATTTTAATATAACCACTTATAAAAAGGGAAAAATAGAAAGAAAACAGCCATCAGGATTCAAAGGAGTGGCATCTACACTAACCAAATTATATATTTTAATAAAAGTCACATTAGAGGAACAAATACTAGATTTAAGAAAGCTAAAGTGAAACATCCTGATGCAAATTTATGTACCTCTTAAGATCAGAATAAAACATTTAAAACAATCTTTATTCACAATTACCAGGAATATTTAAGACCACTTTTCAGAGTTTGTGAAATTTACTGTCCCATTTCACTGTATCACCTAAAAAGAGAATATAGAGCTGAGTATAGCTCCCAAGGACTGTTATGAAGGATGGTATGAATACCTCACATACTGACTTTACAGCTGTCAGAAATAAACACATACTTTCATACGTAAAAGCTATGTAGTTCGGTAACTATATTTTGCAAATGATTGCAGCACTGTAACAACATCCCAGAAAAACTCATATGTGAATGTCTTTCGAAATATTTTAGCTCTTTAATATTTGAATTGCTTATAAATGTTTATCTGTGTTGTGTTTTTCTTCCAAAACCTACCAAACTTACATCGTTGCAATGCATAAGTCAATATTTGCATATGGATGTGGGTAAACACAGCTTTGCAGTAGATTCGTTTAGATGCAATGGGCAGAATAAAATATGTATTTTCTAAAGGAATTGCTCCTCTTGGCTATTCACATAGAGCTTAAAAGCAACTGAATGTTCAGTGTTTCACAGCTACTTAAACCACTGGGGACTTAATAGCCTAATTCCTAAAGGAAAAAAGGTATTGAAAAAGACAAGATTTTGGTAAAAATCCTAGAAGGCCTTTGTTTGCAGATGACATAATTTTCTAAAAGAATCAACAAGGAAACTCATGAAACTAATAAGCAATTATAGAAAGGTTGCAGGATACAAGGTTAACATATAAAAGTCAATCGCTTTGATATGTCCTAGCAATGAACAAGTGAAGCTTGAAACTAAACGTAATACTATTTACATTACAACCCCCCAAAATGAGATACTTAGGTTTAAATCTAACAAAATATGTGTGATATCTATATGAGGAAAACTATAAAAATCTGATAAAAGAAATAAAAGAACTAAATAAATGTGGACATTTCCATATTCATAAATAGGAAGACTCAATATTGTTAAGATGTTAGTCTTCCTAACTATAGACTCAATCCCAAATAAAAATTCCAAAAAGTTATTTTGTGGATGTCTACAAACTGATTATAAAGTTTATATGAAAGGGTAAAAGACCCCAAATAGCCAACACAATATTAAAAGAGAAGAACAAAGTAAGAGAGTTGACAGTACCCAATATTAAGACTTACTAAAAAGCTGCAGTAATTTAGACAGTATAGTACTAGTGAAAGAACAGACAAATAGGTCAGTGGAATGGAAAGAAACCCACACTTTGCATCCTATAAATGGTAGCTATCCACTGTGAGATGACTGCAGAGCTTCTGTGCTGCCTTGTTCCCATGCCAGCACAGTGAGCATGCTCACACGAAAGGCTTGTCCATTCCTCTGTCTATGTTTCAGTATTTAGTCCAGAAGTATCCTAAATAGTTGCACTGAAATCACTGTGGAAAATATATGGTTACTTATTCACTCAAACTGTCAGTCTCAGAGGAACAGTTGTACATGTGCTTTTTTGATCTCTGTTGCTCCCACCTGCAGGCTTGCTCATTCTGTCACCTGTTCATAGGTTGCTTTCTCACTGTCAGTGATTGCCTCTTTGCTGTTGTGTTTATAGTTTGCATTTTGAATGATCAGTTGAGGTTACCAAACATCTTTAAAATAAAGATTATCAATAAATACTTTTTAATTCCAAATTAAAAAAAAAAAAAGACCCAGAGTTCCCTTCATGGCTCAGTGGTTAATGAATCCGACTAAAAACCATAAGGTTGCGTGTTCGATCCCTGGCCTTGCTCAGTGGGTTAAGGATCCAGCGTTGCCGTGAGCGGTGGTAAAGGCTGCAGACGCGGCTTGGATCTCACGTTGCTGTGGCTGTGGCGAAGGCCGGCAGCTACAGCTCCTGTTAGACCCCCTAGCCTGGGAACCTCCATATGCCACGGGTGTGGCTCTACATTAAAAAAAAAAGACCCACTTACATGACAAGGATGGTTGAATATCCACAAGTCAATCAATTTGTTACACCACATTAATAGAACAATAGATAAAAAGCATATGATCATCTCAGTAGATTCAGGAAAACTTTTGACAAAATTCAGTATCCATTTATGATTGAAAATTCTCAACACAGTGAGTATGGGGGCCTCAGCAGGTTAAGGACCTAATGTTGTCTCTGTGAGGATGTGGGTTTGATCTCTGGCCTCGCTCGGTGGGTTAAGGATCCAACATTGCCACAAGCTGAGGTGTAGGTCACAGATGCAGCTTGGATCCGGTGTTGCTGTGGCTGTGGCATAGACTGATTAGAACCCTGGCCTGGAAACTTTCCTATCCACAGGTGAAACTGTAAAAAGAAAAAACAATGTTAGTATAGGGGGACTATACCTCAACATAATAAAGACCATGTATGACAATCCCACAGCTAACATCATACTCAATGATGAAAAGCCGAAAGCATTTTCTCTAAGATCAGGAATAACACAAGGATGTGCACTCTTTTTTTCCTGTTCAAAAAGCATTTATTAAGAACTTGGTTATTCATTGTATTGCAATGAAATCATGGTTGCAGAGTGGATTAGTGTAAAAAGGCTGTATTCTTTGTTACTGAAGAAAGTCCAACAACTTTGTTTAACTTATATATTTTTTTATTTTTTTCTAGGTCAACAAATATTTAATACATACCTAATACATTTTCAATTGCATTAATGTACCACACATACGTTGCTTCGTTACGCAGTTATAGGTGTTTACCTACACTAATTTTCACTAGTATAAATGCTGCAATGAATGTCTCCTAGTAAAATCTTTGTGCAGATGAATAATTATTTTCTTTGGATACATTTTAAAAAGTAGATTCACTTGTTTCAAAGGCTAGATGTCTTTTGAAGACAGTGGAAACATGCCCTCCAGAAGGGCTATGAAAATAAACACAGTAGTCACTTCACGGCAAGTTCACCCAAACTGAATATTCTGGTATTTAATAAAAAAAATTAAAAAAAAACAACTTTGCCAGTTAGATAAAGAGAAATGACATTGTATTTTTTCTCCTAATTTGGATTTTATATGTACTTTCTTAGAGGTATATTTGCAGATCTTTTCTTTTTTTAGTATGCCCGTACTCTTTCCACTTTTATTCAATGTAGTATAAGACAGCCTTTTCACCAAATAATGCTAGAAGAGCTGGATATCCACATGCAAAAAAAAAAAAAAAAAAAGAATCTAGACTTTATATTCTTCATAAAAATCATCTCAAAACATTCCTAGAAAGCCTGCTGATAATACTTGATTCATAAAGAACAGTGATCCATAGAAGATTTCTATAAACAGGAGCAGCTCGAACTCTGTTTCCAAAGGTTAATCGGGGGCATAGTACAAGAAGGATGAGAAGCAACCTAGGGAGAAAGAAGCCAAATCCCATGTGATTGCTCACTGAGTGATATATTTGGAAGACAGCAAAGGGCTTGACAATGGGAAGAGAGGGAAGGAAAGAGATCAACACTGTTATGGTGAAGGGGCATACCTGCCTTGGCATATGGTTAGATGTCACCATTTGTTAGATGCTATTTGTAGATGAAGATGAGAGGATACGTAGAAACAAAACATCCTAAGGGACCAGAAGAAAGGTGAAGCCATTAAAAGAGTTTTGGAACACTGAAGAAAACAAGAGTAGGAAGGATCTAGTATAGTTCCAGAAAGTAGCATGCATTCTACAAAAGACCTCTAGAGCATAATTCTAAATTTAAACACTTAAATGACATTGCCACAGTTTACAGACAAGCTTTGCAGATATTTTCAATGACTGCCTAACAGGCAACAACACTCTAGCAAGAATCCCTGGAAACAGCCTGTGATGTTCTAGAGGAACAAGTTCCCCTGCCTTGGAGAGAGAAAATTGGTTAAATCAATCACACTCAACCAACCTAAGAAGCTATATTCAGGAAGAAAGCTATGCCGTCATGGAAAAGGGCTTGGATTTTAAATCAAGAACCTGGGTTTTGTGTGCCATTGCTGCCACTTAATGAATTTTAACCTGGAAGAAATTATCCTTCTCTTCAGTTTTCTATTTAAAATGTGGTCACTGGAGTTCCTGTCGTGGCTCAGTGGTAACAAACCCGACTATGATCCATGAGGATGCGGGTTTGATCCCTGGCCTTGCTCAGTGGGTTATGGATCTGGCATCGCCATGAGCTGTGGTGTAGGTCACAGGTCCAGCTCAGGCAGCTACAGTTCCTATTTGGCCCCTAGTCTGGGATCTTCCATAGGACAGGGGTGAGGCCCTAAAAGGGCAAAAAATAAAATAAAATGTGGACACTAATGTGCCTCATAGAATTTTAACAAGAATAAAAATGGTAATCTATGTGAAGCAGTTTTGTAAATTGCTCTGCAAAAGTGAAGGATATAAAGTTATTTATACTCAGCGGAATGAGAATCCAATAGTTGATTATAAACTCTGGGTGGAAAAGATTTTACCAAAAGGAGGGAAATAAGTTTTATACTCACCAAAGTAATTTCAAGTTACTAAATTCCATCTTAGGAATTATAAGGTATATGTGATAAGCCCAAGAACATGCATTTACACGAAATCCTCCAATTCCTTTAGAAGGAACTGTAAGAACACTTAGAGATTTGGGCCCAAATTCCAAATTAGCACCCAGAAGCCAATATTGAAGCCAGTTTCACCCACAATGCAGGGCAAATTCCTATGGTTCTAACTGTCTTAGCAAAGGGAGATGTAAAAGTGTAGTTTATCTCCTGAAAAACCTGTTCTTGGCTGGCAAGTTCAATTTTTGGTAATGGGAGTGATAACATGTGGCAGGTAGCCACGGGGACCAGATAAAAAGTGGACCCTGGATTAAAGCTGCCCCATCCCAGGCATAGAGTCCTATCCTCTGGTCTGAGCCAGCTCTCCTGGTATCCACATCATGACTGCTTAGCTGGTGCTCCTGCCTCTCTTTTTACTGTTGGATCATCTACAAATTTAGATTTCAGAACCATCAGTCCAAACCATCCAATTCAATTAGCATCAGTTGATGCACAACGAACTGCCCCAAAACTTAATGGCTGAAAACAGCAAGCATTCACTACTTCTCACAGATCTGTGAATCAGGGAGCAGGTCTGCCAATGGAGGCAGGGCTCAAGATGCTATCAGCAGGGGTCACCAGTGCCGTAGGATTCAACTGGAGTGTTGCTGGGCCCTGACTGGTCCTTGACTAGAACACCTTGGCCCTCTTACACATCTAACATCCCTCTGGCAGGCTAGCCTGCGTGTTTTTTCATGCCAGGGTCAAGGATCCAGGACATGTAGACATTTCAAGAAGAAATGTGCATGCATTTTTTTCAAGTCTCAGCTTGTGCCACGTTTTCCACTGTCTAATTTTCACTTGTACACGCTGCTCTCTGGAACTGAGTCCTGATTTCCTCTCCTCTTCAGCCCAGGCCCTACTACATCTCTTAAGTTTTCATTTGGAAATGGGGATAATACTGTACCTCTTGCTTCATAATGTATTTTATCATTTATCAATACGTAACAAAATTATTTGCTGTGACAAAATATGCCTCTATAGCAAGGATCAAATCCTGCCTGCTGCACTTTTTGTACAACCTGTAAACGAAGAATGGCTTTTACATTTTTAAGTGGCTGGGGGAAATTCAAAAGAAATATTTTTTATGACACAATAAAGTTGTATAAAATTCCAACTTCAAGGTCCATAACTAAAGTTCTCTTGGGATACAGCCACACTTATTATGCATTATCTGTGGCTGCTTCTGTATTACAGCAGAAAAATTAAATTGTTGCAATAGAGACTGTATACCCCCCCCAAAGTCTAAAATATTTACTAGCTGACTCTTTACATAAGGAGTTTGCCAAGCCCTGTTCTATAGTATGACATCCAAAGGCTGAACAGTGATTATTTCCTGCAGCCATACTGTCAAGATCTAAGGTATAAATATTGAATATGGAAGTCATGCTCAATTTTTAGTATTACAGATAACAACTTTGAAAAAGAAATATTGTGTGCATTTCTGAATTACTCCTTAGATCAATTTTTAGAAATGAAATTGCTGAGGCAAAAGATAAGCATACTTTTAAGACTTTGATACATATTGCCAATTTGTTATACTTTTCATACCTTTAAAGTATATAAAATATCATTTAGAGCATAATTTTATGCCCAGTTTTTGAGTTATTTTTATTAGAAATGGGTATGGAATTTGCTCAAAGAATATTGTGATCTTTAATTGAGATAATCATTTGACTTTTTCTTTCCTTAATGATGTAATTAATTTTGTGAATGTTCTCTTGGTCATACTGGTCGCATAGGAATTCCCAAGCTCTTCAGCGGAAGAAATCAAAGATAGATATCAGATCCCACTGTCTCCCTAAATGTATGTACACTAAATAATAAAACATTCTCTTTTTCAAAAAAGCAAAATTTTCTTAAAAACTCATTATATGTCTATGAGACTTAAGCACAGAAAGGGAAAAGTTTCTTTTGCCTTTGTAGGCCAGGCACCACTGTTCACATACTGATGTTCTGCCTGATACCAAGAGTCCTCTACATCTTTGACTCAAGTTCCAAGTGTTTTATTTTATTTTTCTGGTCCACCCAGTTATAGATATTATCCCCTTATGTTTGCATTACGAAACCCTTTACTTTTTTTTCCCCGTAATGATTTGTTTTATTTGTCAATTTTGTCAATTTGTACTAAGCCATGGTACCCAGATATTTGGTCAAACATTATTCTAGATGTAGCTACAAAGTGTTCTTTGTGATTTTTTTATGATTTTTATTTTTGCCATTATAGTTGATTTACAGTGTTCTGTCAATTTCTACTCTATAGCAAAGTGACCCAGTCATTCATATATATATTCTTTTTCTCACATTATCCTCCACCATGCTCCATCACAAGTGACTAGATATAGTGCCCTGTGATATACAACAGAATTTCATTGCTTATCCACTCTGGATGCAGTAGTTTGGATCTATTAACCCCAGACTCCCAGTCGATCCCACTCCCTCCCACTCACCCTCCCACTTGGCAACAAGTCTGTTCTCCAAGTCCATGAGTGTCTTTTCTGTGAAAAGTTTCATTTGTTCCATTTATTAGATTCCATATGTAAGTGATATCATATGGTATTTGTCTTTCTCTTTCTGATTTATTTCACTTAGTATGAGAATCTCTAGTTCCATCCATGTTTCTGCAAATGGCATCATTTTGTTCTTTTTTATGACTGAGTAGTATTCCACTGTGTTTATATACCACGTCTTCTTAATCCACTCAACCGTAGATGGACATTTAGGATGTTTCCATGTCTTGCTACTGTGAATAGTGCTGCAACGAACATACAGTGCATGTATCTTTTTCAGTTAAAGTTTTCGCTCAGTATATGCCCAAGACTGGGCTTGCTGGGTCATATGGTAGTTCTATATTTAGTTTTCTCAGGTACCTCCATACTGTTTTCCATAGTGGTTGTACCAGTTTACATTCCCACCAACAATACAGGACGGTTCCCTTTTCTCCACACCCTCTCCAGCATTTGTCATTTGTTGACTTGTTAATGATGACTATTCTGACTGGCATGAGGTGGTACCTCATAGTATTTTGATTTGCATTTCTCGAATAATTAGTGATATTGTGCATTTTTTCATGTGCTTGTTGCCCATCCGTATATCCTCTTTTGATAAATGTCTATTCAGGTCTTTCACCCATTTTTCAGTTGGGTTTTTGCTTTTTTTTGCTGTTGAGTTGTATATGTTGTTTGTACATTTTAGAAATCAAGCCCTTGTCAGTTGCATCATTTGGAACTATTTTCTCTCATTCTCTAAGTTGTCTTTTTGGGTTTTTTATGGTTTCCTTTGCTGTGCAAAAGCTTGTTACTTTGATTAGGTCTCATTGGTTTATTTCAGTTGCCTTGAGAGACTGACCTAAGAAAACAATCGTACAGTTGATGTTATAGAGTGTTTTGCCTATGTTCTCTTCTAGGAGTTTTATGGTGTCTTGTCTTAAGTTTAAGTCTTTAAGACATTTTGAGTTAATTTCTGTGCATAGTGTGAGGATATGTTCTAGTTTCATTGATTTACATGTGGCTGTCCAGTTTTCCCAGCACCACTTGCTGAAAAGACTTTTTCCCATTTTATATTCATGCCTCTTTTATCAAAGATTAATTGACCATAGGTTTCTTTCTGGGTTCTCTATTCTGTTCCATTGGTCTGTATGTTTCTTTTGGTACCAGCACCACACTGTCTTGATTACCGTAGCTTTGTTATAGTACATTCACAAAAACTAAAAAGAAAAGAATACAAGCATAAAATAAAAGGAAATCATCCAACCAAAAAAAGAAAAGAACAAAGGAGAAACATAGAATCAACTGGAAAACAATGTTTAAAATGGCAATAACTACATATTTATCAATAATTACCTTAAATGTTGATGGACTAAATGTTCTAAGCAAAAGACATAGAGTGGCAGATTGGATTAAAAAGCAAGAGCCTACAATATGCTGTCTATAAGAGACTCACCTTAGGACAAAGGATACATATAAGCTGAAAGTGAGGGGATGGGAAAAGATATTTCATCCCAGTGGAAGAGACAGGAAACCAGGAGTTTCAGTACTCATATCAGACAAAATAGACATTAAAACGAAGGTCATAAAGAAAGACAAAGAAGAACACTATTTAATGATAAAAGGATCCATTCAAGAAGAGGATATTACAATCATCCATATATTTGCCCCTAATATAGGAGCACTCAGATACATACAACAAATACTAACAGACATAAAGGAGAAATTTATAGGAATACAATATTAGTAGGAGACTGTAACACTCCACTCACATCAATGGACAGCACCCATAGACAGAAAATCAATAAGGCAACAGAGATCCTAAATGACACGATAGAAACGTTAGACTTAATCAACATTTTCAGGACATTACATCCAAAAAAATCATAGTATTAATTTTTTTCAACTGCACATGGAACATTCTCAAGGATTGACCACATACTGGGGCACAAAACTAACCTCAACAAATTTAAGGAGTATGGAAAGTATTTCAGGTATCTTCTCTGACTACGATGGCCTGAAACTGGAAATCAACCATAGGAAAAGAAATGAGAAAAAACTAACTACATGAAGACTAAACAATATGCTACTAAAAACCAATGCATCAGCAAGGAAATCAAAAGGGAAATTAAAAAATACCTGGAGAAAAATGATAATGAAAACAAAACTATTCAAAAATCTGTGGGATCTTGCAAAAGCAGAGCTTAGAGGGAAGTTCATAGCAATACAGGCCTTCCTCAGAAAAGAAGAAAAATCTCAAATCAACAGCTTAACCTTCCACCTAAAAGAATTAGAGAGATTGGATTAAGATGGCGGAATAGAAGGACTGGAGCTCAACTTCTCTCCCAAATAACAGCAAAAATACAGCCAAATGCCGAGCAACCTTCAACCAAATGGACTGTAAACTTCCAAAAAAAGATACTCTGCTCCAGAAGACACAGCGGAGACCACATCAAGAGGTAGGAGGGGCGATTACGTGATAGAAGCAACCCCATACATCCCGGGTGGGAAGCCCCACAGACTGGAAAGTAACTGCATCACAGAGACTCAGCTACAGGACTGAGAGTTCTGAGCCTCACGTCAAAACCCCACCCCTAGGGATCGGGCACAGGGAGAAAGAGCCCCCGGAGCATCTGGCATTGAAGGCCATCAGGCTTGTGTGCAGGAGCTCCACAGGACTGGGGGAAACAGAGACCCCACTCTTGAAAGGCACACACAGACTTTCACGTGCACCGGGTCCCAGGGCAAAGCAGTCTCCAGAGGAATCTGGGTGGAACCTGACTGCAATTCCTGGAGGATCTCCTGGGAAAACAGGGGTGACTGTGCCTTGTTGTGGGGGAAGGACATTGGA
>PVHT021183726.1:5676165-5828776 GCA_004024745.2 Catagonus wagneri
AATTACCAACATTTATAGCAACATGGATGGACTTAGAAATTATCATGCAAAGTGAAACCAGTCAGACAATTAGACAGCAACACCCAATGATACCGCTTACATGTGGAAACTAAAAAGACACAGTGAACCTTCTTACAGAACAGACAATGACTCACAGACTTTGGAAAACCTTGGTTTTTCAAATAAGACAATCTGGGGGTGTGGGGGGATGCACTGGGGGTTTGGGAATACAAAATCTGTAAAATTGACTTGTGATGATTTATGCACACCTATAATTGAAATAAAATCCATTAAGAGAAAAAAAATAAAAGAATTAGAAAAAGAACAAACAAAATCCAAAGTCAGCAGAAGGGACGAAATCGTAAAGATCAGAGAGGAAACCAGCCAAATAGAGATTTACCTGCTGTACAGAACAGGGAACTATATCTAGTCACTCATGATGGAACATGATGGAGGATAATGTGAGAAAAAGAATGTATATGTGTGTGTGACTGGGTCACTTTGCTGTACAGTAGAAAATGACAACATTGTAAACCAACTATAATGGAAAAAATAAAAATCATTAAAAAAACAGCAAAAAAATAAGAGTTTAGTAAAAAATAGATAAATGAAATAAAATAAAATAGAGATTCAAAAAGACAATAGAAAAAAATCAATAAAACGAAGAGCTGGTTCTTTGAAAGGGTGAACAAAATTGACAAACCCCTGGCCAGACTCACCAAGAAGAGGAGAGAAAGAACTCAGATAGAAAAGTAAGAAATGAAAAAGGAGAAACCTCAGAAATACAAAATAAATAAAGGAATACTATTAACAATTAAATGCCAACAAATTTGACAACCTGAAGAAATGGACAACTTTCTAGAGACTTACAGCCTACTAAAACTGAATCAAGAAGAAATAGATCAACTGAACAGACTGATCACTAGAAATGAAATTTAATAAGTAATAAAAACACTCCCTATAAACAAAAGCCCGGGATCAGATGACTTCACAGGCAAATTCTACAACACATATAAAGAAGCCATCCTCCTTAAACTTTTCCAAAAGTTTGAAGAAGCCACCATCACCCTAATACCAAAACCAAAGATACTACCAAAAGAAAAAATTATAGACCAATATGTTTGATGAATAGAGATGCAAAAATTCTCAACAAAATTTTAGCAACCGAATCCAACAGCTTATAAAAAAGATCATACACCACAACCAAGTGGGATTCATCACAGGTTCACAAGGATGGTTCAGTGTATGCAAATCAATCAACGTCATACACCACATTAACAAAAGAAAAGTTTTGTCAATGAGTATCTCAATAGATGCAGAAAAAGCATTTGACAAAGTCCAACATCCAACATCCATTCATGATCAAAACTCTTACAAAGTGGGTATAGCAGGAACATACAATAAAAGCCATTTACGACAAACCCACAGCAAATATAGTACTCAAAGGAGAAAAGCTGAAAGCCTTCCCACTAAAATCTGGAACAAGATAAAGATGCCCACTCTCACCACTGTTGTTCAACATAGTATTGGAAGCCCTAGCTACAGCAATCAGACAAATAAAAGAAATAAAATGTATCCAAATTGGAAGAGAAGAGGTAAAATTGTCACTGTATACAGAAGACATGATCCTATATCTAGAAAATCCTAAGGACTCAACCCAAAAACTACTCGAACTGATCAATAATTCAGCAAAGTAACAGGATATAAGATTAATATTCAGAAATCAGTCGCATTTCTGTATACTAACAATGAAATATTAGAAAAGGAATACAAAAATACAATGACTTTTAAAATTGCACACCAAAAAATCAAATACCTAGGAATAAACCTGACCAAGGAGGTGAAAGGCTTATATTCTGAGAACAATAAAACACTAATCAAGGAAATTAAAGAAGATTCAAAGAAATGGGAAGATATTCCATGCTCCTGGGTTGGAAAAAATAATATCATAAAAATGGCCATACCACCCAAAGCAATCTACAGATTCAATGCAATCTATGTCAAATTACCCATGACATTTTCCGCAGAACTAGAACAATCCAAAAATTTATATAGAACCACAAAAGACCCAGAATTTCCAAAACAATCCTGAGGAACAAAAACCAAGCTGGAGGCATAACTCTCCCAGACTTCAGACAAAACTCTTTACTTTTTCTACAGTACTCTGTAGGTTATTTACAGATGTCCTCTCCTTAGTCTGGGTATGTAGTAGACATGCTCTGAAATCATTTCTCTGTTTGCCCTAAATAAGAAAGAGGTAGATCCAACTGGGACATTTGTTGGAAAAATGGATATCAGAATCCAAAATAGAAAACAAGCATATCTGAGCTGAAAAATCATGAAAAGAAGCCCAGAATCAAAATCTGATGAGGTCATATACAAATGCCAAATCCAAAAGGCAGTCTCAAAATCACAAATGGGACTTTTTTTATTTTTTGTCTTTTTGCCTTTATGTAGAGCTGCACCCGCGGCATATGGAGGTTCCCAGACTAGGGGTCTAACAGGAGCTGTAGCTGCCAGCCTTCACCACAGGCACAGCAACGCAGGATATGAGCTGCATCTGCAACCTACACCACAGCTCACAGCAACGCCAGATCCTTAACCCACTGAGCAAGGCCAGGGATCGAACCCGCAACCTCATGGTTCTTAGTCAGATTCGTTAACCACTGAGCCACGAAGGGAACTCCACAAATGGGACTTTTTTTATGGCCACACCCAGGGCATGTGGAATTTCCCAGGCCAAGGATTGAATCTCAGCTACAGCTGCAACCTACACCACAGCTGTGTCAATGCCAGATTTTTAACCCATGGCACCCAGCTGGGGATCAAACCTGAGCATCCGCAGTGTACCAAGCCCCACTGCGCCAGAGCGGGAACTCCTGCAAGTGGAATTTTAAGGCAAGATTCAGTAGTCAGACAGAAAGCAATAAGAATGGGAGGCATCCCTCCCATTCATATAGTCCAGGTCAATTTCTGTTACCATCTTTAGAGAGAATATAGCTTGTGTTTTTTTGGGTACTGGGGATGTCAGACTATTTTAAGAGTAAAGACAGAGAAGAGCCACAAATGTTCAACTAAATATAATATTTAATGCATTCCAAAAAAATTTATAACTTGGAATAATTAATAAATTGCCATCTATCATATGGATTAAAATTTATTTTGGGAAAATTTTGTACAGAAAAGTCCTTTTCCACCTTCTCTTAGCCCACATGGAAATTATATGTTTGCTGTCCTTATATAGTGTAAGAGGTTGAAGAGTCAAATACCACCTTTGAGTTCATCAACTAAAAATTAAGTATGTATATTAGAACCAACTATTAATGATGTAATTGTTCCATTTAATAATCTGAAGAATGCAGTGCATAGAGGACTCCGCTTCCTTAAAGATCAGTCATAAGTATAACAACAGGCTTGCTTAGAAAATTAGAGAAAACATTGAACTCTTTAACACTATCTACTTAAAAAGAGCACCACATGGAGTACCTGTCATGGCTCAGCAGTAACGAACCCAACTAGTATCCGTGAGGACGTGTATTCAGTCCCTGGTCTCACTCAGTGGGTTAGGGATCTGGTGTTGCCATGAGCTGTGGTGTAAGTCACAGATGGGGTTCAGATCCCGTGTTGCTGGTGCTGTGGTGTAGGCCAGCAGCTACCACTCCGATTTGCCCCTTAGCTGGGAACTTCCATATGCCACGGGTACAGCCCTAAGAAGAGAAAAATAAATAAATAAAAGAGCACTGCAAATAAGGCTATGTAGGGGGAAGAGACAACAAAAAACAATCCAAGCCAGCTAAAATGATGTCACATGTGGAAGGATGTGCCAAAGCCAGATTTCTTCATACCTCTCTCCTCCCCCTCTCCACCACTCTAACCTCCCCCACATACACACTAATTATAGAAAATAGCCTGGGAGTAATAAAGGTGATCATTTCAAATACATTCTTCACATTTCCTCCCAGGAACCGATTAAAATAGGGCAAAATAAAATCAAATATAAGAGAAGCACTTATATGCAATGTAAACAAACAGTGTTATTTACATACTACAACCTTGGAAAAACTTCAGCTAGTTATAATGAATGGCTTAACTTGCAAGAAGAAAATGCACAAGACATAAATTCATTTCTCAAGATAATATTGCTGTGGAAAATAAATGAAAAAATTCTGGAAAACAACTAATTGCTTCAATTTAGAGACAGAAGAAGAGATATGGATAGTAAAAGAAAATGTGGGACTATTCTGCCTGGGGCCTGCTTCTTCACTGTAGATTACTGGAAGTCCATTAGTGGGAAGCTAAAAGATAGAGTGGTTGGCCCTGCTTTATAGATTCTGTCCAGCCTGAATGCTTGTAGTTCATGAACTCTATCAGCTGGGGAGAGGCCTGCAGCACCGAGAGGCAGGGTTTTTGTAACATAGGTAAGGTTAGATCAGGGGAAGAGCTTGAAACGTGTATTTTTTGAAGCTACATCCCAAATGTGCTGTGAAGAAATGAAAACAACCCCCCCGAATGGGAAAAAAAAAACAACTTACTTCTCAGGGATTTTCTATAATCTGATTTTTCAGAAATGAAACAAGTACTCCCAGACAAAACAAAAAAAAGCACTTTGTAAAATCTTCCTCAAATCCTCCATCCACTTCCATCCATCTACGAGTTAATTCTTGTGTATGGTACGAGGTAAGGATAAAGGTTTATCTTTTTGCACGTGAATACCCGATTGTCCCAGCACCACATGTTGAAAAGACTTTTATTTCCACAATGCATTGTTTTCTGTTTTTGTTTTTGTTTTTTTGTCTTTTTGCCTTATCTGGGGCCACACCCGCAGCATATGAAAGTTCCCAGGCTAGGGTTCTAACAGTAGCTGTAGCTGCCAGCCTTCGCCACATCCACAGCAATGCGGGATCCAAGCCATGTCTGCAACCTACACCACAGCTCATGGCAACGCCAGATCCTTAACCCACTGAGCAAGGCCAGGGATTGAACCCACAACCTCATGGTTCCTAGTCGGATTTGTTAACCACTGAGCCACGATGGGCACTCCAACAATGCATTGTCTTGATACCTTCCTCAAAAGTCATAAACAATGATTTTTTTCTGGTCTCAATTCTGTTACATTGATCTTTATGTCTAACCTTACACTGATAGCACACTGTTTTAACAACTGTTACTTTTCTTATTGAAATATTGTTAATTTACAATGTTGTGTTATTTCTGGTATAAGCAAAGTGATTCCAATAGACGTGTATATACTTCTTTTCCGTGGTTTATTATAGGATATTGAATATAGTTTCCTGTGCTATACAGTAGGACCTTATTCTTTATCTATTTTATATAAAATATTTGCATACACTCATCTCAAACTCCTAATTTAGTCCTCCCTCACCCCCTTTTCCCTTTTATAACCGTAAGGTTGCTTTCTATGTCTATGGGTCTATTTCTGTTTCATAAATAAGTTCATTTTTGTCATATTTTAGATTCCACAAACAGGTCATATCATATGATATTTGTCGTTGTTTGACTTACTTCGCTTAGTATGATAATCTCTAGGTCCATTCATGTAACTGCAAATGTCATTATTTCATTCTTTTTTATGGCTGAGTAATAGTCATTGTATGTATGTACCACATCTTCTTTATCTATTCCTCTGTTGATGGACATTTAAGTTGCTTCCATGTCTTGGCTATTGTAAACAGTGCTGCTGTGAACATTGGGGTGCATGTGTATTTTCAAATGATAGTTTTGTCCAGATGTATGCCTAGGAGTGGGACTGCTGGATCACAAGGCAACTGTGTCTTTAGTTTTTTGAGGGTCCTCCATACTGTTGTTCGTAGTGGCTGCACCAGTTTACATTCCCACCAACAGTGTAGGAACTTCTCTTTCTCCACACTCTCTCCAGTATTTGAATAACTGTAGCTTTACAATAATTTTTAAAACAGGGAAGTGAAAGTCCACCAACTTTTTCTTCAATATTTTTTGGCTATTCTAGGTCTTTTGCATATTTATATAAATTTGGGAATCTGCTTGTTAATTCTGCCTCCCAAAAAAATCTTCTGAAATTTTGATAAGAAGTGCATTGCATTATAAATTTGGGGAAAACAATATTTTACTGATTTTGAGTCTTCCAATCCACATAGAATATGTCTCCATTTATTTAGATCGTCTTAATTTTTCTCAGCGAAGTTTTCTCATTTTCAGTGCACAAGTCTTATACTCCTTTTGTTAAATTTATTGCTAAGTATTTATTCATATTTATGCTACAGTGAATATAAATATACTCTAAATTTCCCTTTATGATCATACCAGATCATTTTATGAGATTTTGAGGGGGACAAGTGGCATGAAGGAGGCATTAGTTCTTATCCCATTCAAGATTAAGATATGGATGCTAATTAGCTCAAGATGTCAGTAAATATTATTAGAGTTTAAATATGTATATTAAAAATTTGAATAATCTTAAAAATACTTGAAATAGAGCGTGTAATATCCAAATTACCAACAAGAACAAAAAAAATAAATGGAGCAAAGCCATACCTTTCAAAAGATGGGACAAGAGGAAAGAAATAAAAAGTAAGAAAGAATAAGTGAATGCTTTACCACTAAGATCGGGAACAATGCTGCTCTTACCATTCATATTCAGCATAATACTGGAAGTTCTAGGCGTGACAATCAGGCAAAGAAAAAGGAAAAGAAAGGAAAGGAAGGAAGGGAGAAAGAAAGGAAGCAGGGAGGGACGAAGGAAGGAAAATACAGATTGGAAGAGAAGAAGAAAACTGTCTCTATTTGCAAATGATATGATTCTGTATATATGTAGAAATTCTCAGAGAATCTCCAAAAAAAACTCCAGAACTAATAAGTTCATCAAAGTCACAGGATAAAGAATCAACACAAAAAAAGTTGGAAGAATGATTCCCACTCTTATCTAGCCAAGTAATCCTAACAATGTGCATTGGCAGGTGGATAGACACTTAGATAAATGAAACAAAAGAGAGAGCCTAGCAATAGAGCCCCAAGAATACGCTCAACTGATTTCTTACAAAAGTGCAAAAAGCAATTCAAAGGAAAAAGAATATGTTTTCAGCCAACGGTGCTAGGTCAATTAGATATTCATTAGCAAAAATAAGAAACTCAATCTAAACACCACAATTTATACAGATATTAACTCAAAATGGATCTTAAACAAGTGTAAACTATAAAACTGAAAGTTTTAGGGAGAAATAGAGATAGTCTTTAAGATCTAGGGATTGGTTGGCAAAGAGTTCTTAGACTTGACACCCAAAGCGCAAGGAAAAATTGATAAACTGGGTCTCATGGAAGCTAAAAATTTTTGCCCTCTGAAAGTTCATGAGAAGAAAATTGAAAAGATAAGCCATGGACATGGAGAAAATATTTACAAACCACATATCTGACAAAAGATTAGTATCTAGAAAACATAAAGAACCCTTAAAATTAAATAGTGAAAAAACAATGAAATTAGAAAATGGGTTAAACACATAAAGAGACATTTCATCAAAGTGGATTAAGAACATTGATAATAAAATGTGTTACAAAATAAAATAAAATACTTAGAAATAAAAATAATGTGGTAAAATATTTTGAAAGATTTGCTAATTTTGAACCATCCTTCCATGCCTAAAATCTGATAATGAATTAAATTTGTACAGAGCTTAGATATAAACTAAATATATGAAAATCAAGTTTTCTCTATGCTGTTAATATTAAATTGGAAATGAAAATATATATTTGTAGGTGTTTACTTCTGAAGCATATACTGATGAATTCTCAAGAAAAGTAGACAATTTATAGAAATGTAAAATACAGCCTAAATAAAGCCATTAAAACTGGAGAGTAATCAGTAAAATTAAAAATGCCAGTCTTCCAAAAGTAATATATATATATGTAATGCAATTTTAATCAAAACCTCAAAATTCTACTGTATCTTGCCTGGTTTGCTTTGGGTAAAATTGATTTATGGCAATTTTCAGAATTAGTCCCAGTTCTGAAATTATGTCTGTGTGTGTATGCACGTGTGTGTTATTTGTGTGTGTGTGTGTGTGTGTGTGTGTGTGTGTGTTTCTTCAAGTGAAAAGTGGTATACATTGGGTTGTAATATGTTAACTTGGAAACGTATATTTTTGAGAAAAGAGTAGATAGGATATTATTACTTTTTTAAATATAGAATGCCATTGTCTTACTGCAAATATGAATTCCTTTTTAAATTAAAAGGAAACATTGTTAATAAAATGTGTTACAAAATAAAATAAAATACTTAGAAATAAAAATGATGTGGTATAACAATTCAGTTACAACAAAAACCATGAATTTCATAGGTTTTTTTTTTTTTGGCTTTTGTCTTTTTAGGGCCACACCTGCGGCATATGGAGTTTCCCAGGCTAGGGGTCTAATCGGAGCTATAGCTGCCATCCTACACCACAGCCACAGCAATGCTAGATCCAAGCTGCGTCTGTGACCTACACCACAGCTCACAGCAACGCCAGATCCTTAACCCATTGAGCGAGGCCAGGAATTGAACCTGCAACCTCATGGTTCCTAGTTGGATTCGTTTCTGCTGCGCCACAACAGGAACGCCCAGATTTTTTTAATTTACTAAGTTAATTTAAATTTCACTCAGAATAGTAAACAGATGAGAACAGATAACAAAATACTTTCTATTCACAGTGGAAGATTTTTGTTTGTTTGTTTGTTTGTTTTGCTTTTTAGGGCCGTACTCATAGCACATGGAGGTTCCCAGGCTAGGGATCGAATCTGAGCTATAGCAGTCAGCCTACACCACAGCCAGTGCAACACCCGATCTGAGCCACGTCTTTGACCTACACCACAGCTCCGGGCAATGCTGGATCCTTAACCCACTGAGCAAGACCAAGGATCAAGCTTGCATCCTCCTGGATGCTAGTTAGATTGTTTCCCCTGAGCCATGATGGGAACTCCCACCCATCGTGGGAGTGATGAAGAAAATTCAGCATTCATCGTAATTCAATGTGGTGTAAGATTTTTAACTTGATCCTATTTTATTAATTAAAGCTAAATAGCATTGATGCTGAAAGAGACAGATTAATGAACCTATACATAAAACATGTAATAGACCCAATTGCATCTAAGCATTTTTTGATATGGTAATCTTGTCATTCCAAATTAGTGAGGAAATATAATTACTAGTATATGTTCCAAATGTATAGGCAAAAAAAAAAAAACCTATAAGTACTTTGTACCTAAATAGTCAACAATAAAAAATTTATACAAATCATGACCCATTCATAACCCACCACACCACTCGGCATTAAAATTATGTGGTAGAATATTCACAAAAATGTCCTCAATAAACAGTTAAGTAATTTTTAAAAAGAAAATAAACAATATTTTGCTGTATTAATTTTCTATGTATAGAGTGATGTAGAGGATGGGCAATGCATAGAAAAAAGATTAAAAGAATATGAAATGTAAAAATAACAATGTTATTTTAAGGAAACATAGTTACAGCTAATTTTTATTTTTGCTGTACTTTTCTGTGTTTTCTGAATTTGTACTTATAAAATAAATTTTAGATTAAATATCTTAGCTAACATGATAACTGCTTTCTGAATAGGAGAGAAAAAAATTACACATATCTCATGAAATATGTAAGAGTTTATTATTGTATTCATTCAAAATTATGCCCCATGGAGTTCCCATTGTTGGTCAGCGGAAATGAGTCTGACTGGTGTCCCTGAGGGCATGTGTTCGATCCCTGGCCTCATTCAATGGGTTGGGAATCCGGTGTTGCCATGGGCTGTGGTGTGGGTTGCAGACATGGCTCGGATCTGGCATTGCTGTGGTTAAGGTGTAGGCCAGCAGCTGTAGCTCTACTTCAGTCCCTAGCCTAGGAACCTCCATGTGCCACAGGTGCAGTCCTAAAAAAGACAAAAAAAAAAATGCCTCATAAGATAAACTAACCAAAGAGTCTTTAACAAAATTTTAGGGTAGATATAAGATACCATTATATCCTGGGTCTCTATGCTGGTCAGAAATTTGTTAAAAAATATGCCTTATTAAGAGTCAACAGAACAGATTTGTGAAAACATAATTAGCATCACAAGAAAAACAAAACATAAAAGCAATCAGAGGTCTTCTTGATCCTTTGCACAGAAGTAGAAATGCTATTGTTTTCCCTGGGAAATGTTTAAAGGCCTATTGTGTCTGCAAGGCTACTGAGTCTCAACTTGTTTGGTACACCAGGCTGACAATGAAAAGCAGGATGTCATTCCAAGGGAGCCAACTGACTTCTGTGCAGAAATCTGCTGAGTTGACAGAGAGGGACTGCACTGGCACCAGCAAGCTGGCCATCAAAAGCCACATCTGTTAGTACTCAAGGTAGGAGGTAGTCAATTAGTTATAGCATGCGTTTCTCTAATTTCTAAGTTTTCTTCATCCTCTAGTCTATTACCACTTAAGAAAAACTGAGAGATTTTAACAGAAATAGCACTGGGGAAAAATCAAAACTAGTCTTATGGGCTGAATTATGTTCCCCACAATTCATATGTTGAAGAAGTTCCTAACCCCTAGTACCTCAGAATATGCCTGTATTTGGTGATAGAGCCTTTAAAAAGGTGATCAAGGTAAAGTGAAGTCATGTAGGTGGGCCCTAATCCATTAGGACTGTTTTGCCTTTTTTTTTTTCAATGACTTCACCTACAGCACATGGACATTCCTGGGCCAGAGTTACACAACTCTAGATCCTTAAGCCTGCTGTGCCAGGCCGGGATGGGGATGGAACCTTCGCATCCACAGTGACCTGAGATGCTGTAGTTAGATTCTTAACCTATTGTGCCACTGAGGGAACTTCAGGACTGGTGTTCTTTTAAGAAGAGGTTGAGATGAAGATAACACATAAATCAAGGGAACACAGCAAGAAGGTGGCCATCTGTAAGCTCAGGAGAGAGGCTTCAGAAGGAACTAAACCTATTGAAACCTTGATCTTGGGCTTCTGTCCTCTAAAACTGTGAGAAAAATAATTTCTGTTGTTTAAACCCAGTCTCTGGTATTTTATTATCGCAACCCTAGCAAACTGATACACCTAAGAACACTCAAATTTCGGGAAGCTCCTCCTCTAGTCCTTTCTTCAAAAGAAGAAAAGAATTCTAATCAACACGTATCAAAGAAAAAGGGGATCTTAATCTACTCTGACTAATTATTTTTGGAAGACATCTAGGTTTCTTGAAAATAAGATAGCAAAAAAATAGATTATACACACAGACATACACATATCAAAAGGATGTATTTTATACTTAGAAAGCAATTTTCCCTCCCTTTCTCATAAAACATGGAGTGCCATGAACCTTGCTGAGTGCAAACTGTTATTCCCAAAGCCAACCATGAGACTCGAAACCCCAGAAAACCCCCAGGCAAAGCTGTGCCATGGTCTTTGAAGTTTTGCTTAGAAGGGACCCAAGAAGTCACATTATCCAACATCTCAGAAGTGGGAGAATCTTTCAGGAGTGCCCCTGACAGATTGATATCTCAGAGTATGCAGGTGTCCAAAACCCTGCACCCAAAATTCAAAACCCAGGGGACAGCTCATGCATTACCAGAATTCTGGCTGTTGGAGAGTTCATCCTAATATCCAGCTGAAAACTATAGTGATTACCCCAAGTTCTACCTCAGATTTGCACTTGAAAATGTCTACCTATCCTTCATGTCCAGTCTCCCAGCTCTTCACACGTATTATCTACCTTTCTCCAAGTACATTCTCCTTTGACTCTATCCTGCCTAGGGAAGTGTCCACAGCCATCTACTACATATCCATTGAAGTCCTCTGATGAAAAGGAAGCATGGGATCAACTTCCAGCATGACAACATGGGGAGCTCAATTGATCTGCTCTTTGGTGAAAGTTATTGAAAAAAAAATTTTTTTTAAGCCTCCAGAAAGGTCCTTAGAGCAAAATCTATTGAAGGTAATCTATGAAAATTTGATAAGAAAAGTGAGTCTGTGATATTCAAAATAAGACAACTCCTGCCCATCCTTCTACCAACTCAATGAGGCTGAGACTCCATTATGTTTCAGGGAGAAACACAGAGTTCCCTCTACCTCCAGCTCTCAGATGTAGGGCTTTCTTCATGCGAGGAGCAGGACTTCAGTGTTTCTCTGAGACTAAGTCCCAGGTGAGTTCAGTCAAGAGCTCCCTTCTCCCACCCACACCCCCACTTGTGGAATGGAGGCTCTATTTCTGGCCCAGGGCACTGAGGATACTAGGGCTCTGAGAGTCCTTACCTCAGCCCATAAAACAGTGGTTCCACAACAGAAGAGGCAAGCTGAGAGGATCTCAGGCTGCTACCCCTCCTCCAGTTAGTTCTCAGCTTTTAGAAAGGGATGTCACCAAGAATTGCTATAATATATTATCTATCATGCCCACTTTCCAACAAAAAACTTAGGAAGCATGCAAAGAAACAGGAAGATCTAACCCATACTCCAGAAAAAAAGCAGGCACTATAAATGGCCGATGAGAAGGACCAGATGTTGTCTATAAAAGAAAAAAAAAAAGAACTTTAAAATAGCCATTATAAATATGTTCACAAAACTAAAGGAAAGCCTGATTAAAGAAGTAACAAAATGTTTCATGACAGTGTTGCATCAAATAGATAATATCAGTAAACTCTAGATACAAATTACTAAAAACAGCCAAATGGAAGTCCTAGAGTTGAAAAGTACAATAACTTTAAAAAAACAAGGAGAGGAATGAAAGTTGTCTACAGAGGATAAGAAAAAGATCAAAACTGGAGTTCCCCTTGTGGCTCAGAGGGTTACGAATCCAATTAGTATCCATGAAGATGAGAGTTCGATCCTGGCCTTGCTTAGTGGGTTAAGGATACAGCATTACCTCAAACTGTAGCATAAGTCACAGACATGGTTCGGATCCCATGTTGCTGTGGATATAGTGTACGCCAAGAGCTGAAGCTCTGATTTGACCCCGATCTGGGAACTCATATGCCACAGATGCAGCCTTAAAAAGCAAAATAAATAAATAAATAAATAAAATCAAACCCTAAATGAGAAGCTCACTAGTACATAGCAATGAGAAACTATTGAATACTTGAGATGATGCGAGTCCTCAATAACTTAGGGCAGAGAAAATAAAGGCAACTGATATTTATGCATGACTCCTTTTCCCAAGCAATGTGAGTCTTACTCAGACCACAACTGCATTAGGCATCAATGGCTTCAGTGCAGTGTCTTCCAGGTACTCCTGATGGTATCCTAAGATCTAAGTAAGTGGAGAAACATCACATGTTCATGGATCAGAAGACTTAATACTGTTAGGATGAACATATTCCTCAAACTAGTCTACAGATATTCCATATAATGTCCATAAAAATTTACTGACTTTTTTGTAGAAGTCGATCAGCCAATTCTTAAGTTCATATGGAATTGAAAGGACTCTGAATAACCAAACAACCCTGAAAAAAAAAAAAAGTAGGACTCATACTACCCAATTTCAAAACTTTAAAAAAAAATGATAATCAAGACATTGTGGTATGGGCATAAAGATAGACATAAATTAAAGGAATAGAATTGTGAGTCAAAAAATTAACTTGTACATCTACAGTCAACTGATTTTTTTGTTTTTGTTTTTGTCTTTTTTCCTTTATGTAGAGCCGCACCCACGGCATGTGGAGGTCCCCAGGCTAGGGGTCTAACAGGAGCTGTAGCTGCCAGTCTTTGCCACAGCCACAGCAACGCGGGATCCGAGCCGCGTCTGCGACCTACACCACAGCTCAGGGCAACGCCAGATCCTTAACCCACTGAGCAAGGCCAGGGATCGAACCCTCAACCTCATGGCTCTTAGTCGGATTCGTTAACCACTGAGCCACGAAGGGAACTCCTACAGTCAACTGATTTTTAACAAGAATTCTAAGAGCATACAATGGGGAAATAATTGATTTTTCAATAAATATTACTGGGACAACTAGATATCCATATGCCAATAAAATAATAATTGCATTGCACTTTTACCTCACATCATATACAAAAATTAACTCAAAGTGTATCAAAGACCTAGGTAAATCTAAAACTGTAAAACTCTTAGAAGAAAACGCAGGGGTGAATCTTCACTACCTTGGATTTGGCAATAAAGTCTTAGGTATAAAATCCAAAACACAGGCAAAAGAAAATAAACTAGATATCATCAAACTCTAAAAGTTTTGTATTTCAAGTACATCATCAAGAAAGTGAAAACTTAACCAAGATAATGGGAGAAAATATTTATGTGCAAATAATATATCTGATAAGGGACTTGTAACTAGAATACATAAAGAACTCTTACAATTCAATAGTAAGACAACTCAATTAAATAATTGTCAAAGGATCAGAATAGACACTTTTCCAAGGAAGATATACAAATGGCTAAGTACATGAAAAGGTGCTCATATCATCTATCATCAAAGAAATCAAAACCATAGTGAAATACTACTTCACATCTACCAGGATGGCTAGGATCAAAATGTCATACAATGAGTGCTTGTGAAGCTGTAGAAGAATAGGAGCCCTCATACATTGCTAGTGGGAATGTAAAATGAGGTAGCCACTTTAGAAAACAGTCTAGCAGTTCCTTAAACAGAAAGTTATCACATGACCCTGTACTTCTGCCCCTGGGTATTCATCCAATAGAAATAAAAGCATATGTACACATAAAAACTTGTGTATAAAAATTTATAGCAGCACTATTTTTAATAGCCAAAAAGTGGAAACAACCCAAATATCTACCAACTGATGAACAGAGAAACAAAGTGTGATGTTCCTATACAATGGAATACAGTTCAGCCATAAGTAGGAATAAAAATACTGATGCATGCTTAGACGAACCTTGAAAACATATGTCAAATGAAAGAAGCCAACCATAAAAGTCCATATACTTAAATCATTCAGAATAGAGAAATCTATAGAGACAGAAAGCAGATTAGCTATAATGCAGGGGTAGGGAAGTAATAAGAGTGATAGATAAAGAGTATAGAGGGTATAGTTTCTTTTTGAGGAGGTGAAAATATACTAAAATGGACCATGGTGACAGTCTCACACATCTGGGAGTATATTAAAAACCACTTAATTGTGCACTTTAAATTTGCAAATCATTGTAGTATAGAAATTATACCTCAGTAGAGCTGTTCCAAAAAGGAAACATACCCAACCTTGAAAGAGACCATTCCCAGGTTCTAAACCCTTCAAAAATGTTTACTTTCCTGTACAGGATATTAAATTGAGCAGTAATCTCATTTTAACCCCCAAACAAGGATCTCCCCAAACAATTAACTGAACCTGTAAAGCTTAACTATGCATTTGTGCCACATTTACAATGTCCCATCCGTGTTGGGTCTATACAAGAACCACCACCTCTTGACAGGGCCACGGTACTTCATGACACTGCTGTTAACATGCATGCAACATCCCTGGGCCTCTGTTTCCTCATCCATGTGCACAAGTTCATCTGTGCTCCAGCAAGTGCTCCTATTTGTTGTAAAGATCAAATGAAATCATGAAAAGCACTTTGAAAGGATGAAGGCATTATAAAAACAGAGGAGATTAATCCTGAGCATTCCTCTCAAAAAGCTTTTAACAACTGGCCCCCTGGGGACCGCAGATTAAGTACAAATTAAAAGTAAAGCTCCAACTAGCATTTCTATCCAAATTCAGAAGGTGTTTTACATTCATTAAGCTTTGAAATTCATAAACTAGTACATTATTTGACTATTTCCATTAGTCCTATAAAACGAGAAATCAAGTCACAGCCTTTGTCAGAGGATTGAATCTTTCCAAGTGACATATCTCATGGATATAGGACAGAAAAGTAATGAGAAATATCAAACTGTTTTTTTCTTTTGTAGTATACTAATACCAAGGAAAAAAATCTTTTAAAATTAAAAAAAAATATTGGTTAGTCTTTGAACATACTTCACATTCTTTTTAAAGCAGTTTCTCTGCTGGCAGTGGATTTTAGAGTTGTAATGCCTTAAGCTGCAAAAGCAAGTCTTGAAAAGGAAAAAACCAAGCAAACAAGCTTGATGCAGTCAGTTGTAAGTAATCACTTTACAAAGGGAATTATAAAGAAGGGCTGGCCGTTTTGCCTTCAGAGTGCCTCCCTTGAAGGACCTGACCATTTATGCTACTACATAAATTCACAACATGAGAGGAATCCAAGTTCTCCAATTACGATTTTCAGTACTAAAAATAATTATTTCAATTTTCCAAGTCCTTTTACATATATTATCCCTTTTGATCATCACAACATGAGGGAAGCAATGTTTTTCCTGCTCATAAATTATAGATTTAGGAGCAGTACCCAGCATTCCAACTCTTCACCCTCTGTGCTGTCCTGTGTCCTGTGCCCTGTGCAGAGGCTGAGAACCACAAAAAAATCTTGTTATCGAGGTACTCCATCCAAACTCCTGCATGAAGAGGGCTGACCAACCTTGCAAGGCTTCTACCAGCCCAAGGCCACGTCCCTGAGAAGACTTAAGATCCCCTCCCCCTGCACTTTGAGTTCCCATCTAAAAAAGCTCAAGGCTATTAACATTTATTCTAACCAACACCTGACCGTAGGCCCCTGACCTCTGCTCCTTTCTTAGAGAATTTACAAATTTTAGAAAAAAAGTAAGAAAGAAAGCTTATAATTGTAAATACTTCCTCCATCCCTTTAAGATGTACGTGTGTGTATCCCCCACAACCTAGGAGGGACTTTCTCAAGGACCTTAAAACCATTCTTTTTAAATGCTGTTATCAGGAAGGATAGGGCCTCTATCTCCCTATATCTGTGCATAGATTCCTAACTCAAACACTGTCCCAGTGACGCTCACAGCAATCAGCCCTCTCACTGGCTTCTTGTAATTTTTTTTTATTTCTTTTATTCTACTTGAGCCCAGCTCCTCTCCCTACTTCCTCATTCTCCCTTTAAAACACCCAGTCACCTCTACACAAATAGAATGGAACTCAGCTCTTTCCCGTACTGTCAGTAGTTAATAAAATCTGCTTTCACCCTTTGGCATCTAAGCTCGCTCATCTTTGACAACACACTCGCACCCCCGCTTCCAATAAAATGTGGTCAGGTCCTGCCACATCTCCTCTTTATTTTGTCCTGTACCTAACAAAGTCCCCATCTCTGCTCTCTCCCCTCCATCTTCAAGTCTTTCCACCTGTACCAATGGAATAACTTACTTTACATCTCTCTGCCTCAAATCTGTCTCCCAGGCAATCCACTCTGCATCTTCCTCCCAAGGTTTAGGTTGCATCATATCTGCCTCTCTTTAAAAACACCTGCAGTATTTACAAGCTAATTAGCATTCAGTACTCTGCAATGACTGGTCCAAGCCTTAATTTCATTTACATTCCTTAGCTAATATGCCAAGTGAATGTAGGGGCAGGAAGAAGCAAGTCTTTCACATGCTGCGCCACGTGAAGACAACCTCACAGAAGAGCATGGAAGAGTTGTGAAAATCACTAGTCAGCCATTCGCAGAAAACCTCAGCCCTATTCCAGCAATTGTCTGAAAATGTTCCACAATAAAAGTCATTATCTCCTGAGAAGACCCAGCATCCCAGAAAATCATGCCTCAGATAGACAAAATTTTGTCATTCTTTATCCTTACTTTCTTCTCTGGGCTTGTACAAAACAGAATAAAAACCAGAATTAATACTATTGATAACCAATATCTATCAAGCGCCTTCTGTGAACCAAGTATCTCCCTAAAAGCTTACCTGCATTTTCTCATTGAGTCTTCATAAAGACATAACCATGAGGAAGCTACTGTATTTATTCCCATTGAATGGATGAAGAAATTGAGGCTTAATGTGGCTCTCCATCATTCCCATAAGTGGACAGGCTGGAATGTGAATCCAGGTCCCTGTGTTCTCAAAGCTTGAGTTCCTAACTACTACAAAACATGCTGACAAGCATCCAAACATTTTAAACATCCCCCATTCAGTCTCATGGTCTTCAAGCAACTTCTCACAGCCTGGACCATGATCCTTTTGTCAACCAAGGCATTGTCCTCTGAACTTGAACCAGTAAGTCTAGAAGGAAATAGAAAATAGCACTCCTATGGAGATCTGGGGAGACAGACTCTGTCCTCACTCATTTTACATCATGTTCTCATTGAGTCTTTACTTTCCTGTGTTCAATTTGAGAAACTTGACACTACCTTGTCTCATTTCACCAAGATAGACTTCAAATAGATTAAAGAGTTAAATATTTTCCTTGAAAAAAAATCAATGAAAAAACTAGAAAAAAAACAGAGTGATATGTTTTTCAAAGCTCTTTTAAAAAGACTTTTTTCTAAATGTAGCAGCAACCCAAGAAAGGACAAAGGAAAATATTGAAGACCTGACTACAAAAAAAATTGAAAACTTCTACACACAGAAAGCAACTAAATATAAAGACAAACAGCAGACTGAAAAAATGTTTGCAGGAATTATGACAAGGGTAAATGCCCTTATTAAACAGAGAGAGTATGCCAATCAATAAAAAAAAATTAAGATAAATGGCCATCAACAGGAAATTAGGTACCACTTTACACCGGCCAGAATGGCCATCATCAAAAAGTCTACAAACAATAAGTGATGGAGAGGGTGTGGAAAAAAAGGAACCCTGTTACACTGCTGGTGGGAATGTAAATTGGTGCAACCACTGTGGAAAACAGTATGGAGATTCCTCAGAAAACTAAAAATAGAATTACCATTTGATCCAGCAATCCCACTCCTGGGCATCTATCCAGAGAAAACCATGACTTAAAAAGACACATGTACTCCAATGTTCATTGCAACACTCTATACAATAGCCAAGACATGGAAACAACCTAAATGTCCATCAACAGAGGAGTGGATAAAGAAGATGTGGTACATATATATAATGGAATATTACTCAGCCATTAAAAGGAAAGAAATAACGGCATTTGCAGCAACATAGATGGACCTTGAAATTATCATACTAAGTGAAGTCAGTCAGACAATGAGACACCAACGTCAAACGCTATCACTTACATGTGGAGTCTAAAAAAAGGACACAGTGAATTTCTTTGCAGAACAGATACTGACTCACAGACTGAAAAACTTACGGTTTCTAAATGAGACAGGTTGGGGCATGAGGGATGCACCGAGGGTTGGGATGGAAATGCTATAAAAATTTGGTTGTAATGACTGTATACCTATAAATGTAATAAAATTCATTAAGTTAAAAAATTTGCTTCTGATGATTGTTGTACAATTATAAATGTAATAAAATTCATTGAGTAATTTAAAAAATAAACCAAAAAAAAATAATGAGATAGATATGATGAAAGAAAAAAGATTGCAAAAATGTAATAAGTGAATGTTATCAAAAGAAATATAGTATGGCTATATTCATATCAGATTAGGTAAACTTCAGAGCAAAGAAAACGAACAGTGAAAAAGAGGGACATGATATTATGATAAAAGGGTCAATTCATCAAGAAGACATAGCAATCCTTAATGTATATGCAGCAAATGTCAAAGGAATATGTGAAGTAAAAACTGAGAGAACTAAAAGGAGAAGAGACAAATCAGGAATAATACTCGGAGACCAATACTCCTTTCACAAGGGACAGAACAAGTAGACAGAAAATCAGCAAGGATATAGAAGAAGTCAACACCACCTTCAACCAACAGGATCTAATTGGCATTTCTAGAGCACACCACCTTAAAACAGCAGAATGCACATTATTTTCAAGTGCTTACAAAATGTATATCAAGATAGACCACATTCTGGGCCACAAAATAGACCTAAAATAAATTTTGAACAATTATAAATACAATGTGTTCTCCAACCACAAGAAGACAATAACTGAATAACAACAGGAAAATCTCCAAACACTTAGGAGCTCACCAAATCCTAACCACTAGACCACAAGGGAAGGTCTTCAAACACTTGGAAACTAAACAACACACTTTTAGATAATCCATGGGTCAAAGGGAAACTTTTAAAACACATTGGATTGAATGGAAATGAAAACACAGCCTATGAATTTGTATGACATAGCTACAGCAGTGCTGAAGGAACATTGTAGCCCTAAATACACGTATTTAAAAAGAAGCTTCAAATCAATAATCTAAGCTCCCACCTTAGGAACCTAGAAAAGAAAAGCACATAAACCCAAAGCAAGCCAATAGAGGAAATTAATAAAGAGCAAAACTGAATAAAAATTTTTAAAAAACGAAATGGATGAAACAAAAAGTAGGTTTTATAGTTTTCAGCATAAGTCCTATAGGTGTTCCAATAGATTTTACTGAAGGAGCAGATTATGCATGAGATTGGGCCTCCACCTGCAAGATCTCACAGTCCATTAGGGCAGATGTACAAGCAAGGGGAAAAAAAAATCACAAAACCATGATGAGACAAAGATAAATCCATGAGACATAAAGAAGTGGTGATGTTCCATCTCCCTCTGCATCTCAAGATGAATGCTAGGACCAAAATAACTGAAGAATTGGAGAAACTGCTCCAGGATTCGAAATTAAGGGGAAAAAAAATTCCCACATGGCATACATCTTGAGGAATTTCTGCTGGATATGTTGACAACAGGAGCAGTTTAAGTGGACACACAAGAGGTGATGTCCCGGCCAGTTTGTGGAGGTCATCACAGAGAAACTCAGGTATATCATGGGCCAAGGGATCAAAGTCTCCAGTGCAGCGTACCAGAGGGCAAGGGAGAAAGCAAACAAAAGAGGGGCCAGGGTCTCATGTATGTGTGTCTCTCTCTAGATGGGGCCCTCAGCTCTGAGGAGACCGAGGGTGATGACAAGCATACTGCTTCAAAAGTTGTCTCATCCATGCACAGCTCAGCAGCCAGCCTGGAAATTATCCCAAAGGCTTTTTTTTTTTCCTTTTGTTTGTTCTACTCACATCTTAATGCTAAATTTGATGAATGTTTATGTAAGTAAATATTATGAAAGACATAATTTATTTTAGTAAAGGAACAAATACAATAAGACAGCAGCACACAGCACTCAAATGCAAACAAAAATGTATTGCAGCCAAAGTTTTTAAGAAAAGAAGTTGAGAAATTCTGAAAATAAACTTCCTATTTTTTAAGTTCAGGGTGTCCCCTACCCCCTTTCTTTCCCACAGACTGCTCCAAACCTCTTGCTACCCATGGAAAAGGGTGGAGGAGGGCTCCATTCTATACTGGAGGGACAGAGGCTAGGGTCCATGGCAGACACCCACAGTCACACTCATTTGTCATCCTGTACTGCCTCAGATTCTGCTATGGGAAATTTGGGCCCAGGATCTGTGTCATACCACATAGAGCCACCACTGTGCCCTGCCACAACTGATCCTCAAAGTTACCAAACACTTGAAAACCCTCTCAGCCAACTGTCATCAGTCACAGTTGTCAGAGTCCATTCTGGTTGCTATAACAAAATATCACAGACTGCCTGGCTATAGACAACTTACATCTCACAGTTCTAGTGGCTAGTAAGCATAAGAGCAAAGAGCCAATAGATTCAGTGTCTGGAGAGAGCCCACTTTCTGGACAACCATCTTTTCACTATAGCTTCATATGGGGGAAGGGGCAAGGCAACTTTCTAGGCCAATTTTGTAAAGACACTAATCCCATTCATGAGGTCTCCACCCTCATGACCTAATTACCTCCCAAAGGCCCACCTCCTAATATCATCCCCTTGAGGGTTAGGTTTCAACATATGAATTAAGGGGGACACAAACATTCAGCCCATTGCATGAGCACCCATGCCTGATCTTCCCCTGAATTCACACACATTTTATAGCTTTACTATGTGTCTAACCCTTGAAGAAGTTACATAGTGTCATCTGCATTCTACCAAGGAACAAACTGAAACCCAGGTGTAAAGCAGTTAATTGTTCCCACATTTTAATCTGTAACTGCTAAACCACAGCTTAGATTTTCATTGTCAAAAGCATATGTGGTCATTTATAAAACAATTCAGGCACTGATACAATGAGGTTTATTTAAGGAATAATAAAGAAATCTGTGTGTATGTATGTAATTTCTTTTTTCTACTGACATTTTGGATATTTACAAAATGAAAAAATACCCAACTTTAACTTGATGTTTCTATGCTCATCATGGCATATTCTGTTCTTTAAGCACTCTCTTTAAAGATGAACTGGACATGTTGTATTGGATTCCTTCAAGGAACGCTGTAGCAAAGCATGGCTGGTCACTATGGCACTGTAGCATTCAGACTTCGGTGGTAAATTTTACAGAAACTGCGAAGCGAATGTCAACAGCTTTCCTTCATTTTTACCCCCTCTTACTCTTGTCAAAATATCACCAAACTCAACTGGAAAATAAAAGAAAAATGGCCCATATCAGCCTTTATCTGTCCTTTAAAAACCTCTGTTTTTTTCCATTTAAAATAAGATTGTTTTAAAATAAGATTGTTTTAAAACTTTCCTTCATACAAATTAGCTTGTAACTTGGTGGTTGCAGAACCCAGAATTCTAATTGTGTACAAACCATACACCAAGACAGTCCTCCATAATCCCAAAACATGTTTCTTACAAAGGATTTGAGGGGAAACCTGGGAAGTTAACTCCATGAAGTATTTCATCAGAAAATGGAGAACTTCCTTTCTTTCTCTTTTATTCCTATACCTTTAAATCCCAAGATCAACAAATTTATAGTGTTTAATTTTTTTAAATAAACTAAAATTCAAAGAATCAGTGTGTATAGAAAGATGTGGGACCAGAAACCCTGGATTTGAATTCTAGGTCAGTTATTGACAAGCTAACCTTGTGAACAATCTTATTCTTTAGAATCTGCCCTGCCTGCCTCCCAAAAGATGACAAAAGTGGAAAAAGAAGCAAGGATTTGGGGCCAGGGGGAGGGAATTGGTGCTGAATCAATGAGTTTTACTTTAGACATTTGTGATTTTTGGTAAAATATATTTGATATACTTTAAGACATGCAAGGATCAGCTAGATATGCCAATGAAGAAGTTAAGAAAAGGGGAGAAGCTAACAACAGGGTGGACACAAGATGCACAGTCTATTGTAATCAATGCAGAAAGGAAAACTTCCCAATGAGTAAACACACACACACACACACACACACACACACACTACATATTTGTTAAAAGATAAACTCCCCCCCCCAAAATGAAGCATAAATTTTATTTTGATTTTGGTGACAGTTCTGTTTCTTTGACCCTGCACCCAGGTAGCTAACTGCTGCCAGAGAACTCAAGCATCAGGACAAACAGGAATTACCATCAATTCAGAATTGCTTCCCTCAGAAGGCCCATGGCACTCCACGCTCTCAGACTACATGTCCCTGCTCCATCGTCTCTCCTGTGAACACCTCAGAACTCATCCTACCTGCACCATAGTTATGGCTAATTTTACCTGTCATCTTGATTCTGTTTCTCTGGAAAACCCTGACAACTACAACCATTCTCCCAACTCCCTGCTACCATCTTCTATACACATAGCCTCCCAACATGACCTGATCCTTTATTTCACATAGACATCAATGCTGTGAAATTCAAAGTATATTTTTCAGTTTCTTCCTACTTGGCTTTCCAGTGGCATTTAATAACAACATTTCTTTCTTGAAACCCTCACGTCTGGGCATCCAAAATACTCCACAATCCTGATATTGCTCCTCCCTCTCTGGAAGCTCTTCTCACATTCCTTTGCAGTTCTTTCCTTATCGGAACAATCCTTCTCAATGCTGTAATTCTCTTGGGCTCAGCTCTAGACTCTCTCTTTGCAGGGTCTACTCACTCCCCAAGTGACTTCATCCACAAATACCATTTTAATTACCACCCATGTACTATTGACTTCAGCCCAGATTTCTCAGGTCCAGATTCACGTAGTCAGCTTCTCCTCTGAAAGCTGCACCTGGATACTCAAATGCTGTCTGTAATTTTATTTTGTCAGATCAGAAGATGAGTTTTCTCTGGGGAGAAGGAAGCTATCATCCAAAAGAGGCAGTTGGGTAACATTTTGCTTCACCTTTGTGCAGAGGGTTAATTCTCCTTTTTTATCATTGCAATCTGAATTTCTCTGTGGTCATTCTATAACTTGGACAGCACCCATCTGAAAATTTAGTCATCCCTATGGCCTCCAGTTCACACAGAACCCCAGCTGAAATGACTGAGAATGAGCCCCAAATCCAACCATCTCATGTATCTCCACCAGTGAGAGTCTGCCTTAGAATTTTCAAACAGAATTGCAAATTGCCTCCCACTGTACCACATGCTCCACTTACCTCTAGTTCCTCTACTCTGGTCTTTGTCTACTATTAAAGAGTTTCTAGTAGAAATCCCATTCATTAATTCTCAGGCCGACTTTATTTTTGATGCTGCATCGCACAAATTAGTGAGATTCTCTCTACGTGGTCTTGGCTACACTTTATCATGCAAAAATTCACCAACATTCTGGCAGATGGGCAGCACCTTTTGATGATTTTCTGTATCCTATTAGTCATTCAATGGAATCTGCGATTCAGGGAGAATTCATTGAAAGGATTCATCTGCCATCTTGAATTAGAAATTCAAATTTGCTTTCTAAAGATAATCCTCACTCTGAATTCTCTGAGCCAATAATTCTTCTAACTCTTTCAATCCCAGTTACCTTTCAGAGGTCCCCCATTTTACTTAACCCAGGGATGTACCCATTAGCTGGAACATTGATGTCTGGGAAAACACAAATCACAAAGCATTTCTAGAAAATGTTATGAGAAAAGACACTGATTACCTTTAGCTTTAAAGCTCTTTGCATAGTAGGCAAAGCGCAGTAGTCAATAGCCGTTGCTTAGCATTCTCCCTTCTGCTACAATCTCCTAGCCTAGGGCTAGAGATATTAGCTGTGTGCATCTCCTCACTGCTTTCTGCTTGTAACTTTCCAAAGCATCTACATGTTTCAAGAAGTGAAGTCTCTGTAAAGTGGTAAGATCTTTAGTACATGAGGAGATATGAAATTTTTTTAATATAAAACTGTTGATCACTCTTACCCAATACTTACAATAAATGTACAATATACAGTTCAGTAACATTCTGATTACTACGGTGGTACTGTTTTTCCTGACTTGTGCTGGACCAGTAATCCAAATACTGAGAAGACTGAGCCTACATTTGAAGAATGGGTTGTGGTAAAGAAAAAACATGCAAGTCAAGTTTAGATCACCAAATTTCTTTATTCCATTTATTCTTGCTGGTCCGCAATTGCCAGCATCTCTTAACTATCTGATTAGGTTTCCATGAGCAAGCCTTATAAATTCCATGTATTACGGAATTGCAGTCAATATAGCACAGGGATTTTAACTTCTTGTAAAGGAATAGTTCAACAGAAGGAATCTTTAAATGTCCATTTAACTAAGTCTTGCTTGGCTCTTTAAAACACAATAGAATTTTTCTAGTTTTTTCATTTGGGTGGGGAGATTGTTGGTAGTGGTAAAATTTTCCTTCCAGGGATTTTGCATATAAAACTGCATTTACATGATTGTAGATATCGATACAGACTCTAATATGGCTGCTTAAAAAATTGTCCAGTTTAAATTGTTTACATTTAACTTGTCCAATTAATTACAAAATTATTTAATTTGAAATGTTAAGACTTCAAAAATTTCAATTTAACTTGAAGCGATTTCTTAGATTGCTTAAAATAATGGAATCCCAGAAACATGGGCTTATGCATTGTTGTGAAATGCTGTTTTTGTTTTGGTAAATGTATTAAAAAAGCACCCCAAAATAACAACAAAGAACCCCAAGCCACATAACATATGTATTTTATGTGTACACACATGAAAAACCCAGAATGGTCTTTAGGCATTTATGAGTTAAATGCAAATTCTAAATTCTAATTGAGCAATGACTATGGAGATTTTCCTCAACATTTCTGATCTCTAATGCAGATGAAATAATATGCCATGGTATCAAATGTTATTTCCTGCTAAAGGAAGCAACTACAGAAAGCTTTTATTTGTTCAAAGTAACCAGTGCTACAGATGAAAAAACAAAAAACCCCAACTTGCTCAATACTACTTCAAAGCGAACATATCAGAATTGGTTTTCATTAGAATGTAGTTATTTCTTCACACTAATAAGTCAAAAAAAAAAAAACTGAGACCCAGATTTTATATATCTGTTTAAATATATATAAAAATCAATGCAAATAATTATTGAGCTTCACCTTCTGGAAAAGAATGCCAAGGTAGTCTGTCTTTAAAAAAGCAGTTACAATTTGAGGACACTTCGTATTTGCCTCTTTTGCCAGCACCAAGTCTGCCTCATCTGAATCTTTCCATTCATGAAAAACATTAATTCTCTGCTGTTATCTGTGGCACCAATTATTTGTTCCAGATCAAGACCTCTGGCACAACCTCTTGGTTTATCAACAGCATCTCTTTTGATTTACTGCCATCATTTTTGATTTACTATCATCAGATTCACTGTCAGGTAATGACTTTCTTTTTATTCCATTTTTTTCTTTACCAGCTTTTTGAGAATTAAGAATTGCTTCAGTTAACTCTGGACAATCTAAATTTTCTTCAGGTGCCCAAGTATCATCTGCATCTGTAAACCCCTTGCATTTTAGGAAATATTCCTCTTCCCCATTCACTACATGTCGATCCAGTACTTTTTCTACAACACATTCTTCAGGCTCTGCCTCTTCGACTTTTTTAGTTTTTCCATTCTGTTTCTTTGCCACTTTTGGCAATGTAGTTATATTGGAGGTCATTTTTTGTTGCAGACTTGAAGAGCTATTATTCGTCACCTCAGAGCTGCTCTGGGTCCCAGGTCTGCTGCGTCTTCAGACCTGTGCTCCAGCCACATCTGAGGGCGAGGGGGCTGGGGAGCTATGGAGATATGAAATTATCTGGTCTGGGTAGATGGGGAATCATGATTGGGAGAGGTAGCAGCAGTAATGAGTGTCTGTTGAGTCCCACATAGAAAGCCCCGGTAACTGCTAAGAGCACATCATAAATAGCAAGCCTTTACCTTCACCCTTTAGGACTATCTTGCGTCCTTAGGCAACCTATGAAGATGATTGAGATTTCCCAAGACTGATGTTAGTTTTCAGTTTCTATGTATAAAATGCAAACAATTTTTACTCTTTTTAAATTTTCTTATTTCTTTTTAATCATCAAGTAACACAGGGATATATTCTAATCCCCCCCCCTTTTTTTTTGGCCTCCTTGTGGCATATGGAGTTCCCAGGCCAGTGCCAGAGATTGAACCTGTGTCCCAGAACTCCAGAGACGCTGCCAATCCTGTTGTGCCACAGTAGTAACCCCAATTTTTACTCTTAACTACACCTTTCAAGTCCCTTTTTTCCATAATAAAATATCAAGGAATGTTATGGAAATTAACCTGCATTGTATTGGTCAATAATAACCTCGAGATAGTCACAAGTATCTTCTTATTTTTTTTTGTATCTGTAGCTTTGGTTTTAGATTTGAAAAGTAGCTCTGCAGCAAGTTTTGAAATTGGAAGCATGAAGCCTTTAACTTTGTTAGTCTAAGTGTATTGTATGCTGTAATATCCTGTAGACTTAGAGAATGGCTGATTTATCAAGCTCAGTCATCAGGATTTCTGTTGAATGTTATCTGTGAAGATACTTTGCTCTTAGAATGCTTAGCCTCTAGCTCTTTTTTGGTAGAAGGAGAGAATGTTTATTTGTCTCATATATTATTTTTTTAACCCCACACTTTCATGAAGACAAAGAAAATGTTCTATTTAGAGTCTTGCTACTCAAAGTATAGCTTGCAGAACAGCAGTATCAGCATCATCTGGGACCTTGTTAAACCGTCTGCTCTCAGGCCCACCCAGTTCTGCTGAATCAGAAGCTCTCCTTTTAATAAGAACCTTAGGTGGTTTTTGCTACACTGAAGTTGGAGAAAAACTGAAATTAAAGCATTAAGCATCTTCTGAATCTCTGTATTGTGTATCTGGAAAAAAACAGGGTTAAAATCAGTGGTGTCTAATGTGAAATCAAATTTAAAAAAATGATGCAGAGGAACTTGTTTATAGAACAAAAACAGACTCACAGATTTCAAAAGCAATCTTATGGTTACCACAGGGGAAACCGTGGAGGAGAGGGAGGCATAAGAATGGATGATTAACAGGAACTTACTGTATAGCTCAGGGAAATCTACTCAATAGTATGTAATAACCTATATGGGGAAAAATGGATAAAATGGATATGTATGGCCCATTCACTTTGCTATACACTTGAAAGTAATACAACATTGTAATTTAACAATACTCCAATAAAATTAGAACAACTAATGGAGTCTGTTGTAGAGTATTATGAGATTGAAATAATATGGAATGTGGCAGTGTTATCCAGCTGACAAGTATTAGTGTCAATGAATTAAGAACTTACAAGATTAGGAGTTCTCTTTGTGGCTTAGCAGTTAACAAACGCGACTAGCTTCCATGAGGATTCAGGTTTGATCTCTGAACCCACTAAGTGAGCTGTGGTGATCGTGAGCTGTGGTGCAGGTTGCAGATGCAGCTCAGATCCTGCATTGCTATGGCTGTGGCATAGGCTGGAAGCTATAACTCCAATTCAACCCTAGCCTGAGAACTTCCATATGCCATGGGTGCAGCCCTAAAAAGAAAAAAAAAAAAAACTTACAGGATTATAGTACAAATTAGGTGAACTGTGCATGGAACAGTACTTGGAATAATGCAAGATTTAATCACAGAATTAATCATCCATTTACTTAATCCAATACATGTTTATAAAACTCCTATGAGATACCAGGTACTGATCCTACCTTTGCTCTTAAACATGTTACAAGTGACAAATAGATAAGAGGTCCATAGCTAGGGAAATTCTTCAGGGTGGTTAGAGGCCAGATTCTGTGGTCCAAAGCCCTTTTACCCATCAAGAGCCTAAAAAGCTGTGCTTATAGCCTAGTAAAAGTGACTTTGAACATACTTCAGTCGGATTTCCCTTCCCTTCTCAGAACTGGCAAATCTTATTTACATTTAACCCTTCTGTAGTGATTCAGAGACAGCTTAATTTTAATAATGCAAACCAACATTCAATCCTGGGAATATAAAACATCTATTATCCCTTGACACTTGTTTTACTCTTGTGATGCATGAAGTGACAAAAGTCCATGAGGCACGGACACAGCCTTAGTTAACAGGCATGTTCACAGATACAAACATATAGGCATGCAAGCAAGACAACAGTGGAACAAACTAAGTAGAGCCAATAATTGAAAATGACTTACAGGAGAAATGCTATATATTTTTTAAAAAGAAGGCTTGCTCAGAATGTTATCCCTTCACTGAATCATAGTCTTCAAAAACCCTAAGGATCATGAGAAAAGATCGAGTCCAGGCAGTAGCAGAACAAATGTGATGGGGTTGGGGGAGACAAAACAAAACAAGGGAGGAGTTCCCTTTGTGGCTCAGTGGTTAACGAATCCGACTAAGAACCATGAGGTTGCGGGTTCGACCCCTGGCCTTGCTCAGTGGGTTAAGGATCCGGCGTTGCCGTGAGCTGTGGTGAAGGTTGCAGACGCGGCTCGGATCCCGCGTTGCTGTGGTTGTGGTGTAGGCCGGCAGCTGCAGCTCCTGTTAGACCCCTAGCCTGGGAACCTCCATATGCCGCGGGTGCGGCTCTACATAAAGGAAAAAAGAAAAAAAAAACAAGGGAAAGCCCGCAGCTTGTAATTACTATTGGGGGGAGAAGATGGAACAAATGGTAAATCTCTGACTGGTCAGTCCACACACTTCCCACCCCTTCATTCATAGTAGGGGAACTAAGTCAAGAAATTAAATTTCTAGGTTGTCTGTTTCACTAGTGAATTGAAAGCTACTCTAAATACACTGAAAAATTCACCATCTACTTTATAAATAATTCATATTAACAAAAAACACGTCAGGGGGTACCTGTGGCCAGGGGCAGGGGGTAGGAGAAGATGTCAAGAGGTGGCTTCTGCAGAGACTGAAAAGCTGATTGTAAAATTCAAATGAAAATTCATATGGACTCAAAGGAGCCAAAATAATCTTGAAAAAGAACAAAATTGGAGGATTAAAACTTCCCGATTTTAAAATTTAGTACAAATCTACACAGAGTGTTTGTAATGCTAGCATAAGTGTAGGCCAGTAGACCAATGGAATAGAATTGAGAGCCTAGAAATAAACCCTTACATATATATAGGTAATTGATTTTTGACAAAGGTGCCAGGACAATTAAATGGAGGAAGAATATGCTCTTTTCAAAAAATGGTGCTGGGATATTGAATACCCACGTGCAAAAGGATGAGGCTGGACCCCTAACTTACACCAGTTAATTCAAAACAGATCATAGACCCAGATGTAAAAGCTAAAACTATAAAACTCTTAGGAGAAAATGTAAAAGTAAATCTTTGTAATCTTGGTTTAGGCAAAGGTTTCTTAGATACAGCATCAAAAGCCCAAAAGAAAAAAAAAAAGGAAAAAAATGGCAAATTGAACATTGTTAAAATTAAAATGTGCTTAATAGTGATCTCCAAATTCAAGACTAACTGCATCAGATTACCCTGGGGAAAAGGAAAGGAAGACTCTTTTAAAAAATATGGAATATCAAGTTATCCCCTCAGAGAGTATGGAAAGTTGTGCTTTTTAAAACTTCCAAAATATTATTGAATAATGTACAACAAGAGTTGGAACTCATGATCTAGAGATAGAAGTAAAACATATAAAACAAAATGATGGGAATATATAGGGGAATATTTTCTAATTTCAGTATGAGGGAACATTTTAAATGCATAAAAACAAAGAAATAAGTTATTCATCGATTCATTAAATAAATATTTTTGGGACTACCAGGCACATGCATTTTGGCTACATGAAATGGTTAAACTTGTGAATATCAAAAGTCATCACATACAATATTTAAAAACAAACTTGGAAGAATTATTTTTAATGCCCATGGTAAAGGAAAGATATCCTTAATACGCTAAAAAAAAAACCCTTAAAATTCACTAAGAAAAAGCAAGTAATAAAATAAAAAATAAGAAGTTGACATAATCCACAAGAAAAAAATAAATTCCCCAAATTAAAATGCAAATATGTGAAAAACTGTTTGACTTTTCTAATAGTCATAGGAATGGAGACTACTTGGATAAAATACTATGTGTGTCTGTCAAGATGCTAAATCAGAATCAAATGGAATGACAGCAAGGTTGGCAAGAGTACAGTTAAAGGAGTTATTTCTTGCATTGCTCTTAGCAGTTAAAATTGTCACATATATGAGTCTCATTTTCTTTTTCTGCCAGCTTTCATTGTTACACCATGGTAGCAAACTATCCCTAAATTTTGTGGCCCACAATAATAAATTTTTTTTATCATTTTAGCGGTAGACTGATTGTGGCGTTGTTCCACATGTCTTCTTTACTGTAGGTTCCTGACTGGTAATAGTGACATGCTGTTATTTGGCATGGAAAAAACACAGAACCGGAAATAGCAATGGTTCTCAAAGTTTCTACCAGGAAGTAGCACCTGTGACTTCTACTCATGTTCCATTAGCCATTGAAAATCACATGTCCAAGCCTGGTATAAATGGGATGCAAGAACACAAGAAAAGGGCTCTGAAAGAATGGCCCAAAAGGAAGACAGCAAATACGATAAACAAATTATATAACCTTCCATGGTCTTCCACCCTTTTACATCAAAACTACACTCCACACCCCAGGGAAAAGTATGTCTCAAAGACCTATCTAGTTATGGCTTCAAACCCAAAACCAAGATATCCTTGATAGTTTCTATACCTGGACTTCATATGGCTCACCTTAATATGGAGACCTGTGAACTAAAGAAACAAGTTATCTGCACCACCACCCTCCCCTGTGCACGCACACACATGCCCCCCACACACACACACACAAGGAGAGGATAATCAAAACAGATACTCTCACACAGCAAAGGAATAGATGATATTGCAACAGCAGCAGTTCTGGGAGGGAGGAGAGAAAGCTGTTGACCCAGGACCAGCTAGTGGGTGTGCAATAACTCTAATATCAGCATGAGATGACAGGGTTGCATTTGAGGTTCCATTTGACCAGATGGAGACAATCACAGAACTTCTGGGCAGGGAAAAGGGAGTACAGAGAGAGGGAAAACAAAAACCTTCACTCAGAGGAAACCAAAACTCCAACTCATACAGAAGAAAGTGAACACTTAGAAGGATGACCAACAAAATCAACATTACAGGGATGCATGCACTTTCAACAAAATGCAAAAACTTAAAACAATCACACGTTGACATTACAATTGGTATATTAGAGATCCTCAAAGAGTTAAAGAATAACATCCATTTTGAACAAAAAAAAAAAATTGTAACACAAAATAGAACAAGTCACCATAGATGAGAAATGGCAAAAGTGTCCAAGAAAAGAATCCTCCATCCTGGTTCAAAGTCCCCACAGAAAACTCACCTCCCCAGCCTAGACGTGGATGAATTTGAGCTCCCTTTGGGGACGCCTTGTCTTCCAGCTCACGCTATGTAGTGCTCATCCCTGAGCAGACCAGTTCCATGGCAGTCAAAGGACCATCTTGCCAAATCATGTCCCGCAGAGTCATGCCAAGTTTCACCTGATTGAATTTTTATCACGGGCAATAAAATTTGAAAATATTCACCCTTCTCCTTACACGTCAGATGTCCTAAACATGAAGAGAAATGATCATTACCTGATTTTCATTCAGGAGGGTTACTGATATGGATCTGGTCCCCTGAAGCCCACCCTAAGATAGGGATGGTGAGCAAGTGATTTGTTCAGGATGTACTCCATGGAGACCTCACAAGGGAGTCAGGGGGAGCAGCGAGAAAACAAAAAGCCACAAGACTAGGCTACAGTTTCAGGCAGAGTTTCAGCCTGCTCTCATGTAAAATGCATATAAGAGTTGTGCCTACTCTGAAGCAAAGGAACTGGACTTTCACACTCCTGCACCTGTCAGTCACTGGCGTAAACTCCCAGCACTTTCCCCTCTCCATGCCTATAGGTAAAGCAGCTACCAGAGCCCGCAGGGAGGTCTCCAAAGAAATCCCAAGCACTGGCCATCAGAAAAAAAAAGTGCCCAGAAGCCCAGGGAAAGGGTTACAGAAACGGTAAAAGACAGCTCAAGGGATTTAGCAGAGCTCAGATATTTGTCTGCTGCAGTTACCTTATTTTATGGTCAGCAACTGGGATAGTTTGTGATGATTTTACACTTCTAGAAGGTGAACTGGGCCAAGAATAGAAAGAAAACTGCAACATAAAATGTATATGCTTTCTTCATGTGTGAGTGAAGGGTGTGTCATGGCCATAAAGCATGAATGTTAATTAGTAGGAGGACATCAGGAAGGAACAAATCTTTAGGTCTAGATGAACTATAGAACTTAAATTTCATTGAAATTATCACCCAAACTATGGTTTTCACAAGCAATCTCAACTGTTTCTGAGTTATTTGAAAATAATGCAAGATTAGTTTTAGAAGCAGTTGATAGTTTTATAAATCATTAAGATACAAAGTCCTTTATTAATTTTGCTGATGTACTTCCAATAACACTTGTAATTTAGAAATCTGACAAAATAACTTTAGTAAATGTGCTTCATTGCTTATCAAATTATGATATTTTTAGCTAAGACTAATCTAAGTCTTAAGATTTTAATCAAAATAATCTAGTCTAATAATATCGATATCTATAGATAAAATTAGTGTGAAGCAGTTTGAGGCTTCATAACTTAGAGTAAGCAGATTTATGGATTGGAGTGTTCGTGGTTTCAATTTGCATGTTCCAAGCATCCTTCCTAAAATAAAAGAGAGCAAAAGGAAAAAACTTATCAAAATATGTGAGTTTTTTTGTTGACCGTGAACAACTCCCTATAGCCCCTTTGCCAAAGTATTGGCATGATTAATACACACTTATGTTCCGGCCTATGGCTAACAGAAGAACAGTGACAACAGAGAAGGGATGTTCCCAAGTCACACTGTAGAGAGGATACAAGGAACTGTGATGAAGGTGATTGGTCAAGGTTTTCACTTGAGGCTTTTATAATCCTACTAAAAAGTAAACCTTTTTTGTTTTAAAAAAAAATGCAGAAGAGATTAATATAAAAGAGAACCAATTGAAGTCCTGGGAAATTTAAAAAAAAAAGATCAGTGAAATTGTTTTAATAAAATGGATTCATTCAGGTTCATTAAAGTCCAGATAGGAGAGAATTCAGCTGAACCAGTGAATTAAAAGGGACATCAATTAATTGGAAGTTCTCTGAAGGTTTTACCTAGAGAGAGATCAGAAGATTAGAAAGAGTGAAGAATAAGGTAAGAGATATGGAGAATAGATTAAAAGGCTCCAACGTATGTCTAATAAAATTTCCAAAGTAAAAAATAGAGGGAATGGAGAATCAATATAAAAAACAATGGCCGGGGAGTTTCCATTTTGGCTCAGTGGGTTACAACTGAGCTTAGTAGTATCCACGGGGATGCGAGTTTGATCCCTGGCCCTACTTAACAGGTTAAGGATTCAGCGTTGCCATGAGCTGTGGTGTAGGCCAGCAGCTGCAGCTCCAATTCTACCCCCAGCCTGAAAAAAAAGGGAGTTCCTGTCATGGCTCAGCAGTAACAAAGCCAACTAGTATCCATGGGTTTAATCCTTGGCCTTGCTCAGTGGGTTAAGGATCCAGCCTTGTGATGAGCTATGGTGGAGGTCACAGATGTGGTTTGAATCCCGAGTTGCTATGGCTGTGATGTAGTGTGGCAGTTATAGCTCTGATTTGACACCTCACCTGGAAACTTCCATATGCCCCAAGTGCAGCCCTCAAAAGACAAAAAAAAAAAAAGAGGTCAAGAATTTTCTGACATTACAAAAGACAGGAGGGGAGTTCCCTGGTGGCTCAGAAGGTTAAGGATCTGGCATTATCACTACCTGATTTGGTTTGGTTGCAGTTCCTGGCCCAGGAAATTCCATGTGCTGCAGGTGTGGCCAAAAGAAAAGGAATTTTTAAAAATCAAGAGAAAAACAAGAGGAATAGAAATAAACCCACAATCAGATAAGCTGCAGTGATGATGCAAAAATCAAGAATACAGAGAAGGCATAAAAGCTATAAGAAAAGACAACTAAATTGCTCTCAAATTCTCATAAACAGCAACAGATCTCGGAAAACAATAGGATGGCATCTCACAGTGCTGAAGGGATGTAATTGTCACCTGAAATTATATATTTATAAATCTTCAGTCATAAGTTATTACAAAATAAATACATTTCAAGACTTACAAAACAGAAAGTTTACCACTCACACACCCTCGCTGAAAGAACTGTTGAATAATATATTTCAACAAGGAAAAAAATAGTGGATGCAGAGAAAAGTTTACTATATAAAAAACAATAGTGAATAAAGAAAGTGGCCAAAATTTTCTGTAAATACAGTAATAATACTAAAATATTTATATATAAAATAAGGAAGCAAACCATTAGAAAACAATAACAAGAGTGGCAGAAACATAAAAACAGCATGTAATGAGGTGTGCTAAAGCCTTTTTCTACATTTTTATGTTTGAAAGTGTAGAGAGATACTAAAATTCATAAAAATATAATTAATAGATGTGTTCAAATTTAAGAGAACTGTTATAAGAAATATAACCAATAGTGGCTTGCCAACCAGAGGGAAATTAAGAGAAAATTAAGAAAATTTCATCAATTGAGATGGTAGAAAAGGAGATAAAAATAAATCCAAAAGGAGTATGATAAGCAAAAAAAATAAAAAGTAGATGTAAAAATAAGGGTAAGCAGTTCAATAGTCATCCAAAAAAAATTTCTTTATAATCTGTATATACATTGCCTATTAGAGGCACACATAAAATATAATGAAAAAGTCCAAACCTAGCAGGAAAGATGAGTCATTAACATAAATACAAGGCAAAAAATAAGAATATCAGAAATAGAGATAAGGCTTTGTGAAAGCTCAAAAAAAGAGGGAGACTAGAAAGAGAGAACCTGCAAAATAAGAAACTGGATCAGGAAAGACTTCCTGGAAGAGGAGACATTTGAGTTGAGTTTTAAGGAATGGATTGAAGCAGGCTTGGTACAGCTGAAGAGCATCCACCCTGAAGATCATGGGGTTTGTAAGTGGAGGGGTTGACAGCCGTATGGGACTTGCCACATTAGTTTAAGGCAGAGCGAGTCACTGAAAGGTTTTGCACGGAGGAATAACATTATATTCTCAAATCCCAAAGATTCAGGTGTCAAAGAGTATATGGAAGGAGGACTATGCAAAAAATAAATACACACTTCATGATGTTCCCAATATCACAGACTGCCAGTACCAGTTTGGGAGATTAACATGCTTACAGGTCCACTTGAAAGTAACCTGTTTTCCTAGAACTTCATTTTGCAGCAGTACAGTTGGGATCCTGGGTTCTAGTCTTGTTCTACCAGTATGGTAGAGAGTATGAACCAGATTCCCATTCTTAGGAAATCACTGCCATGTGGTATTTCCCATGCAATTCCTCCTTGCTCTAGCTTTGGTTGGGGTAGGGTGACATAGAAAAATAAAATTCAAGGAGCAGAGAACTATACATCTTAATCTCCTACTATCTTCAGGAAACCGTGGTATGCACTTCACTTCTGTATTGTCGGAGAACTAAGATTGTTCTCCGCAACGGTGATCATGATTTTTAAGTGTTGTTTCTGTTCCCCATAGTCCACAACCAGATTTTTCATTTGGCTTTGCATTTTTATTTTCCTGGAAGTTATTTTTTTCTTTATCCTTTTATTATGAAATTTTTTCAATACATGCAAAAGTAGAGATATTTCATCTATAAGTATTAATGTTTTGCTATGTATCTCTAAGAGGTGACTCCTCATAAAGAAATACCATCAATTCCACAATCATATTAAAACAATTCCTGATGATGCCTTAGCATAAACACGTACAATCAGTGTTCAGATTTTTCCAAGTATCTTAACATCTTAAAAAAAAAAAAAAAAACAGTTGGTTTGAAACAGAAATCAATGCGGTTAATGCGACTCTTAAATCTCTTTTAATATGTAGATTTCTTCTGTTTCTCTTATTTTCCCTGAATTTTATGTGCTTTAGTTTTTCTGCTGTTGTTTTGTTTTTCTGTGGGAACCAAGTCATTTGTTCTGAAGCGTTTTCTACAGTTTGGATTTTGCTGATTGCATCCCTGCATTATAATTAATGTGTTCCTCTGTCCCCTGTGCTTCCAGAATATTGACATTTAGATCTAGAGGCTTCATCTAGAGTCAGAGTTAGAATGAGTTCTAGAAAAATAGGTCACTTTCCAGTGGATCTACAAGAAAAATGAACGCCGAAAAATTGCGACATCAGGAACACCATGAAGTGGATATTTATTCATTCTTCCACATTCCTCTTTTGTGTGTGCATGTGGGCATGTACACACACACACACAACACACACACACATACATACAATTAGCAAGACTATTTCCATTAGGACGTACATAAATGCCTGGTTGTCTCCTGTATTGTCATGTTTGCCATTTATAAGCATTGTCTGGCCCACTGGATTCATTAGTGCTTTAAAAACCACAAAATAGTCTAATGTATTATTCTTTGAATATCAGCTGAAATTCCTCTATACAGAAAAGCTATCTCTCCTCAACCAATTATCCAAAGGAAGAAATCCTAAAATAAAGGCCAGACTAAAGATTTGGTGTTTTCCATTTATTTTCTATATACTGAAAACAATAAGGTGATTCCCTAACATCCTTCAAAATTTACCAATCAGTTTTCTTTATTATTACCGTTATGATCACATGCATTGAAACATTTGGTATGTTTTAATACAGTGCAGTTTTTATCCTTCTGGATGACCAATTTGTCCCATTTTTAGCCAGTAGGAGCTTATTCAAGTAATCTAAGTATTTTGACACATCTCTAGTAGTAGTTTATAGCTTCTTTTCTGTATAGTATGACAGATTATTTTAGGCTCTTCTTGAACCTTTTCTTCCCTAGACCTGGAATCAGCCAAATCTCCAAGAAGCGCTGGTTCCTCTCAGTGGCAAATGGTCGTAGAAATGGCATTCTAAAAACTAGTAATGAGCTGGTCATTACTTCTAGGCCTTCTTTGTCAAAAGATAGGAAAATATTTTAAGGTAAAATACAGTTCAGAATGAGAATTCAGATACAGAGTAACAGTTTTTGCTGAACCTCATGCATCTTACATCTTTCTCTCCTTTCAACCATACCAAAAATCTCAGTTTTCAATATCAATATCATAATCACTCGTTTGACTTATTCTATGATACACACAGAGTCTCAGAAAAATAATACCAATGCTACTCTTACCAATATGATTACTGTACCAACATTACTCTTACTGAATAGGATTTAAGATATTTTGCAGTCCTTTTTGTCCCTATAGAATAAATATCCCTCTAGAGACGTAGAAGCACTATATTTTCGTGTCACTTGGAATAGTTCCATTCTGCCTGGTTATACCAACAGTTGGATCCAAAATTAGGTTGATTTTTCATTTTCCTGAAAATCTTTTTCAAGTTCAGTTAGTTTTCTTACCTTCTCATCTGTTGACTTTGCATTTTATTTTCTTACCTCCTTTTCTTTGCTTATTCTTATTTCAGAAAGGCTATTTTGTAAAATTCATGAGTTAGGTAAATGTTCCTCTGTACCCTGATTATAAATAATTTTGTTTCAGGATTCTTTGAGAGGCCTCATTCCGTTTGTTGTTTGTTTTGGTTTTTTGCTATTTTCAGTTCTTTCTAGCAAGGCCTAATATTAGTTAACAAATGGCTTGCTTTGCCTGCCTCTTCTCCAATGCTGATGCTGGATTAGGCATAATAATTGATAATGATATATTTATGCACTAAGAGGTATAAACTAAGAACCAAGTACTATGTTCTGAGAACTAATGCAATCTCTCTTTCAGCCCTATGACATAGATATGACTATCTCTGTTTTAGAAATGAGAAATTCAAAATGTGGAATACTTTACCCAAAATAACACAGCTAGCAAGTGCCAGGGCCAAGAAGAATCCCTTCTCAGAGTTAAAGCTAGAAGAGAAACTGAAGTCCACCTCCCTGGCTCCAAATTCCAGCATCTAGGATATTTCCTACTGCTTTGATTTTTAAGCCTGACCTTAAGGCAAAGAATGTAGTCCCTGGTAAATGTAAATTGAGGGCTTTCACTCCACCAAATGCACTTCTTAAAAATCTGTACACTCCTACCTACTCCCAGCAATTCCTGTTCCCAGGGCTCACCTTTTCTCCATCCTTGTCCCCTAGGATGAAACACATGACATCCAGTGTCTCTCTAGGTGGTATTATAGACTCTGAACAGAACAGAATAAATCCAGTGGAAGTTAGAGATGGTGGGCAAGACTCTGGTCTCTCAGAAAGGGGCCTGCCAGTTTCCTGGAGCAGAATCTGTCTTGATCTACGGGCAGACAGTGGGAAGAGAGATGACTGTTCCTCCAACTTAATCCCTGGCAAGTGGCACCATCCCTTTCAGAGGGGACAGTGGGCAGAACCTGTACCATCAAAGAAGCTGAGAATTCTGAAGCCATGCTCTATTGATCCTAAATTATCAAACAATGTTATAAATCACTTGCATTGATAAGATAAAGAGGCCTTGAGACAGTAGGTACCAGATCAATCTTTGATCGGAACCATAGAGAAATCTCCCCAAAAATGTTAAATGATTAACTATTCCTATTCTCAGAACTGTCTTCTGTAATTTCATTAACATTCACATGGCAACTGGGAGAAAAATCTTTCAAGATTGCCTGAGGCTGTTTAAAGTGGAAGTCTTCTATATGTTAAATAATTTAATCTTCGCAACAAACCAATGACGCAAAGGTTAATTTTCCAAACTGTCAGGTAAGGAAACTTCACCTGAAAGAAAATTTGACCAAGGTCACATTGCTATTGAGCAGTGGAGACTGAATTCCAAAGCAATTCTACTACTGTACTTTACCAAGAAGCTTCCTTTTGTCTAAGAGGAAAGCTCTCCAGGGAATACTGATCCCTGATGTCCAGGAGAGAAGCAGATCTGCGCTCCCAGGCACAAGACCTCATATACTATTAGTTATCTACTTAATCTCCAGCCTGCTTTGGAACAAGGCGCTTTTTAAAAAATTTTACTGAAGTACAGTTGGTTTATAGTGTTGTGTTAATTTCTGCTGTACAGCAAAGTGATTCAGTTATACACATACGTACATTATTTTCCATTATAGTTTATTACAGGATATTGAATATAGTTCTCTGTCCGATACAGGAGGGCCTTGCTGTTTATCCACCCTGTATAAAATAATTTACATCTGCTAGTCCCAAACTCCCAGTTCTTCCCTTCCTCATCCCCTCCTTGGCAAGCACAAGTCTGTTCTTTGTATTTGTGTTTGTTTCTTTCATAGATATATTCATTAGTGTTGTATTTTTATTTTTTTTTTTTGTCTTTTTTTTTGCCTTATCTAGAGCCGCACCCACGGCATATGGAGGTTCCCAGGCTAGGGGTCTAACAGGAGCTGTAGCTGCCGGCCTTCGCCACAGCCACAGCAACGCGGGATCCGAGCCGCGTCTGCAACCTACACCACAGCTCACGGCAACGCCGGATCCTTAACCCACTGAGCAAGGCCAGGGATCGAACCCTCAACCTCATGGTTCTTAGTCGGATTCGTTAACCACTGAGCCACGAAGGGAACTCCAGTGTTGTATTTTTAGATTCCACGTATATTATATGGCATTTGCCTTTCTCTTTCTGACTTAGTTCACTTTGTATGATCTTCTCTAAATCCATCAATGTAGCTGCAAATGGCATTATTTCATTCTGTCTATAGCTGAGTAGTATTCAGTTGTATATATGTACCACATCTTCTTTATCCATTCATTTGGGTATTTTTTTTCTTTTTATGGCCACACCTGTGGCATATGGAAGTTTCTGGGCTAGGGATTGAATTGGAGCTGCAGCTGAGGCCTATGCCACAGCCACAGCAATACCAGATCTGAGCCACATCTACAACCTACGCAGCAACTTGCAGCAATGTTGGATTCTTAACTCACTGAGTGAGGCTAGGGATCCAGTGCGCATCCTCACAGACATTATGTTGGGTTCTTAACCAGCTGAGCCACAATGGAAACTCCAGCCGTAAATTTTGTTGATGGACATTTGACTATTGTGAATAGCACTGCTATGAACATAGGGGTGCATGTTTCTTTTTGAATTATAGTTTTGCCTGAACAAATACCCAGGAGTGAGATTGCTTGGTCATATGGTAATTCTATTTTTGGTTTTCTGAGGAACCTCCATACTGTTTTCTGTAGTGGCTGTACCAATTTACTTTCCCATCAAGAGTGTAGGAGGGTTCCCTGTTCTCCATAACCTTCTCCAGCATTTGTTATTTGTTGACTTTTAATAATGGCTATTCTGACCAGTGTGAGGTGGCACTTCCTTGTCATTTTGATTTGCATTTCTCTAATAATTACCGATGATGATCTTTTCATGTGCCTATCGGTCATCTGTATCTCTTCTTTGAAGAAATGTCTATTTAGGTTTTCTGTCCATTTTTCTTTTTCTTTTTTCTTTTTTGGCCACGCCTGCAGCACGTAGAAGCTCTCAGTCCAGGGACTGAACCCACGCTGCAACCTGTGCCACACCATATCCTTAACCCACTGTGCCACACAGGAATTTCCTCTGCCCATTTTTTGACTGGGTTGTTTTTTTTGTATTGAGTTATATGAGCTGATTTTATATTTCAATTACATCATTTGCAGATATTTTCTATAAGTCCATAACTTGCCTTTTCACTTTGTTTATGGTTTCCTTTGCTGTGCAAAAGTTTATAAGTTTGATTAGGTCCCATTTGTTTATTTTTGTTTTTATTTTTATTGCCTTGGGAGAATGACTTAGAAAACACTGGTATGATCCATGTCAGAAAATGTTTTGCCTATGTTCTCTTCTAGTTTTATGATGTCATGTCCTATATTTAAGTCTTTAGATCATTTTGGGTTTTTGTTTTCTGTTTTTGTCTTTTTAGGGCTGCACCCACAGCATATGGAAGTTCCCAGCCTAGGAGTCAAGTCAGAGCTGTAGCTGCCAGCTTATACCACAACCACGGCAACACAGGATCCAAGCCATGTCTGCAACCTACACCACAGCTCACAGCAATGTCGGATCCTTTAACCCACTGAGGGAGGCCAGAGATTGAACCTGCATCCTCATGGGTACTAGCCGGGTTCATTACTGCTGAGCCATGATGAGAACTCCTTTTTTTTTCCTTAAACAATTTTGAATTTATCTTCACGTGTAGTGAGAGGGTGTGTTCTAAATTCATTGATTTGCATGTGGCTGTCCAACTTTCCCAACATCATTTGCTGAAAAGAATGTCTTTTCCCCATTGTATATTCTTGCCTCCTTTGTCAAAGATTAATTGACCATAGGTATGTGGGTTTATTTCTGGGCTCTCAGTTCTGTTCTATTGATCCATATGGTGGAACAAGGCACTTTAATTCATGAAGACCAGTCTTGGTTGTGGTGCTGTCCTTAAAGTCATCTATCCATTGTTAGTGTAGAGCCTGCCACACTGAGCTGGGATCCAGAACCCTCAGCTTTTCCTTTGCCCAGTGACTTTTCACTGTGAGAAAACATCTCCTTTGATGAAAGCAAGACCCATACAATAAACCTTGGCTTCTCTTCTCTCGGGCTGGTTAGTTTCCTCTCACAGGATCTCAGTTTTCCCCAAATGAAAAATAAAGGCCATAACCTACTTGTTCTCTAATAGGTGAGGTCCTTCCTAAAGGAGAATTCTGTGCCTCAAGGCATAGAAGTTGGGGCAGTTTTAGGAGGAAGGTACCTTCATGTCAGTCCTCTGAAAAGCAAGTTCCACGTGGCACCAACCCAGCTGGTTGTTCTGGTTATTGGGGGCCATGGCAAAACCACGGTAGCTTCCCCATTCTCTCATCAGTTCACAGGGCACATCAACAAACACAAGGGGAGGGGTTCCAGAGAGAGATGGTAAATGTTGGAATGTGCATTTGTTCTACATGCAGGAATTTGAAGGCCATAATTGGTATGCTTCTAAGTATTTGTTGTGCAACTGGGAAATACTAGTTGGGCCTTAATTTTTTGTTTCCCCTACCTTGATCCTGGCTTAGACTGCACCCAGCACAGGCAAGGTATTAACTGCAATTCCTCATCCCAGCCTGCTCACCCAGCACATTTGGTATCTGTGGGAAGAGCACTGAGTACTCAGGGGATGCAAACCCTCATTGCCATTGTGGAAAACCTAAGGCCCAAAGTCAGTGAGCTAGTGGGGTGCTAAATCTCCAGCCAAGGACTCCTGTGTTTGGCCCCTCCCTTTTCCACAATGCAGATGACTCACCTGACTCCTGTCCCTCCTTAATTCCTCAGCAGAAACTTCTCAGTTGCTTTAACTTCTTTTTAATCAGGTCAAATAAAAATGTTTTTAATTAACTGCCTTGGATTTTATGCCTCACACCCAGCTGCTTTGTACCGTCTGGCAGGTCCCATCTGTCTGTATTTCAGCAGGCTGCTTCTGCATTCCCTGCTCCTTTCCCATCCTCTTGTTAAAGAACCCCTGGGCACCCACATCATTCTGGGTGCTGGGGAGACAAGATACATAAGAAACTGCAGTCCAGAGGTGGAGGCAACACATCAGCAGAGAACAGCACAGGACAGCCTGATGAGGATGATATCCACAGGACGTGCAGAAACGGGAGGGAGTAACCACCACACTGCAGGGAACCAAGAAAGACTTCACAGAGGAGCTGGCTTTGCTCTGTAAGGAATATATTGACCAAAGAGGGGAGTGATTATTTTGTAAAAGGCAAAAAACAACAGAAACCTTCCCAATGGTAACCAAAGGAAGAAAGGAATAAATAAAATACTATATGAACAAAAAACTCGGACTTAACAAACTTCCCCTCAGGGTCTGCAAATCCTCTCTATCAGGACTGATTAAACTACATTCATACATTAGCACTAATTCCCCCAAATCTGGCCAGCACCAGGTTAAGATAGTCTCCAGGAAAGGCAGTTTTGAAGGAGATACGAGTGACAAACCCCACTTCAGCCTCAAGGCACTTTGTACAAAGGAACTTTGGCCGTGTCCAAGAGGCAGGAGAGAGGAGGAGGGATGAGAAAAGCACCCAGGATGAGCTGATTTCTGCTCAGGCACCCCGAGGAGGTAAGGGTGAAAAGAAAGCAGCCCAGGAGTCTTCCTGTGGAAACCATTGCCTGAGTGTCTTCAGCCAGCTTAGCAGCCCATGGTTCAGCATGTAGCCTGGCTCATCAAATGATCTAGCCTCCACTGCCTTTGAGATCAAGACTGTGACACTTCTCTGCTATCTGCCTTTTCCTGAAGGCTGCAGAGAACCTCAGGATGAACTAGATGAAGAAGAGAGGAGGGGAAGGAGAGGAAGTGGAGAAGAGGAAAATGGGTCTTCTCTATTAGTTTCCTAACACCACTATAAAAATTTGCAGCCAACTCAGTGGCTTAAAACAACACACATTTACTGCCTCACCATTTTTGTAGGTCAGACATCTGGCACAGTGTGAATGGGTCATCTGCACAGGGTCTCTTAAGATCAAAGTCAAGGTGTTGGTCAGCCAGTCTGGGATCTTATCAGGAGGGTCAGGGGGAGAATCCACTGCCAGGCTCACACGTTATTGCATTTCCTGGTGGTTGTAGAACTGAGGTCCCCAGATCCTTGATGTGTGAAGCCAACATGGTTTACCAAGTTCTTCTTGTGCTTCCAATCCCTAATTCCTTTTCTTCTTCTGCCTTTAGAGAACTACACTGAGTCCACCCAGATGATACAGGATAATTTTCCTATCTAAAAGTCACTGATTTGTAACCTAATACCACCCGCGAAGTCCTTTTTCTTCTAAGGTAACATATCTGTAGGTATGCTATCTCATGATATTTTCAGTCCCAGGAATTAGGTAACAAAATCCTCTTGGGGGCCATAAGTCTGCCTCATACACCATCTTTCTCCCTTGAGTGTTCATTACCTTGCTATCTAATCTTTTTTTTTTTTTTCATCTGTGTCAAGAAGCTTTGCTATAAGACTGGCCTTGGGCTTCAAGGAACGTACACCTTATTTGGGGAATTCAAAACGAGGCACAATGAATAATTACAGGTAATCACTACAATCTGCTTATCCATAGCACCTTGCGGTTCACACCAATCTACCTATATTTTCTAAATGCCGTGTGTCATTCCATCTTCCTGCTTTCTTTGTTTCTTCCTATTTCCCATAACTTTTCATGATTTTGTCTAGATTTCTCCTCCGTGAGGTCCTCCCTAAGGTCCTCCCAGGTCTGACCAATTGAAATGAACGTGCTTGTCTCAGGGATGACTGGCACTGTATCTTCAAATGTCAGCACCTGTCATACTCAACCTGAGCTATGGCACATTGTTGATGCTGCTGTCTCCCCTACATTCAATGTACAGGAGGGGGACCTCATCGCTTAATCCCACTCCCTGAACATGGCAATGAGTTATTCCAATGAAGCTGGTACTGGATGGAAGAGATGAATTATCAATAGGTCACCATCAAATGTCTGAATCATCTCGAGTCAAAGCAGAGAGAATAGGATGTTCAATTCTGATCAAGACCTGCCTCAATATGATAGTCTATAACTTTATCAATACTATTCATATAACTGGGGAAAACATATGAGAAAAGCAGGATCTACATGATCCTTGGAAAAGAGAGTACAAAAACCAAAAGTCAGAGAGGTGTCCAGGAGCCCCTAGGCTGGAATGGATAGCCAGTGTTTTTACATTCTGGATAAGACAACCCTCAAGAATCCTTGTGCCCCTGGCCTGAGCCCAGGGCTGAAATTTCTGATGAAGAATTTGGCCTCCCAGGTGCTTTGTTAAAAGAAAAGTAAATATGCCATTGTAAATAAACACGTGAATAATCTAAGTTGCACATCAGTCTCCTGTGAGGTTTGTTTGCCTGAATAAATCTTTAAGAACCTAAAAAATGTCAGCTGCCCTAAAAGAGTCAAATTTGAAAGACTTCACACCAAATAACTACACTGATAAGGGGTCCTGCTGGGTGATTGGTCTACCCGCCTCCTTGTTGGCAGTGGATCTTCCAAAACTGTGACTTGCACATTTCCCCATCACCAAGAGGCTGTTGGGGAAGGGCCCCGGAGGCTGGGGATGTAAAAGATCACCCCAAACATTTCTGCCTCCCCTGCAGGAAGTGGAACCTATGCCCCTTCGCCTTGAGTCTCAGCTTGGCCTACAGCTGCTTTGACCATTGAAACATGCAAGAAGCAACATCGAGACTTGCAGCCCCAGGCACTGAGAAAGCCTGACCACTTCCAACTCCTCCTCTTACAGACCCAGGCTGGCCATGTAAAATGTCCAGGGTAGAGGAGGCCACGTGGCGAAGATCCAGAGGACAAGATGCCACATGGAAACAGAGGCCACAAGGAGTAGCACAGACAGTCCAGCCCCACATGAAGGCAAGTACACGAGATATCCTGAGACAGTTGAGGAACCAGCCCGCTGAACCCTAGTCAACTCATGGACTTGTGAGATATCACTAAAGGGTTGTTTTTTATGCCACTAAAGGTGGGGGTGGTTTTTAAGGCAAAAATAGATTATCAAAACCCCACTTAAGCCAGTTCTCCAGTCTTCTTTTCAAATGAGTCTAATAACTGTTTACTGGATTGAGTGAGTTCAAAGCTTTACTCTTAGATATCACTGAATTCTCTCCTTCTGTTTGAGACTTATTTAACTGGTAAGAAACTGAGACTCAAATTTGTTAAGTCATTTGCCCCACATTGCATAGTTAGAGGGAAACCAAACTTAATGCAACTCAGATGCTAACTAATGTGCTGTTTCCCTTCAGTAGCCCAGCCCAGCCCTGACACTTCCCTCCAGCCACATTGTCTGGTCTTCCTGTAGGCTCAGTGATGGGCTCTGAAAGATTTCTCAGAGCACACATAGAAAACACTGTCATAAATGCAGGGACAGCGGCTCCTGATCTGTAGTCCCCATAGCTTCTAAAACAGCGCTGAGCACACAGTGAGAACCCAATAAATGCCTGCTGTCTAAAACCCAGATCCGTTGATTACAATAAAAATAGAGCAGATTGAAAATTTTGAGAAATGTGCTCCGCACTAAGATTTGTCTCTTGTGGAGTTTGTTCTGGTCACTCTTTCTGCAGAGGTTTGATGTAGGAAGAACTGTTTCCATGCCTTTCCTAGATTAATGTAATTGAGTCTCTGATGGATGAACTGAGTTGTTGCAAAAAATGTATTTAGTTTCCAAAATTTCCTAGAAGAGGAGACACCGGACCACAGGCCCAGATCACCCTTCCACACCAGCTTTGCCCTAAAATGGATAGCCTGATATTGGGGCTGCATATCCTTAGCTATTGAATTGAATTGACAGAGTCAGTTCTTTTTTCTTTATCAATGCTGTGATTATATCATTTACCAAAGCCTACAATCCCTTTTCCAGCTTTACAGGGTAAGAAAAAGCACAGTGCAGCCAGTTCCTATGGAGGCACTTCTATGACATATGTCCCCAAGTAGGACAGGAGATGAAAATTCCAATCTTCTTCTGACATGAACTTCATTTGGGGTCTGGAGTAAATCACAGCTAAAGTGCACGTATTTATGAACTACTTGCTGTGGATGAAGCATTCTGCTTGCTACGTGCTAGAAGAAATGATAATAATAAAAACATCTAGCATTATGTATTATGTTTATCACATTAGAAAACCCTTTCTCATATCAGCTCATTCAATCCCCATAATGTTCCTAAAAAGCAGATAGGCTGATCACTGTTTTGCAAAAATCTGAGGTCACGGAAGCTGTGATATGCCCATGGTTACTCACCTAGTATCCAGTGGGCCAAGACTTTAAGAGGATATTGTGATTGTACATTTATTACCCTTTCCAGGATGTGATGAATTGGCAAAAAAAAAAAAGCAAGGTATAATAGAATCAATATGTGTTGATGATAGAGGAAGTGAAAAACCATGTAGTCTGAGGGGGTCAGGTTGGGCTTCTGGGATTTGGACTGAGTTTAGAAGCCTGACCTGGCCACTAAGTGTACCTGAGAGCCACCAGCTGAAGGGCTGAGCAGCAGGGCTCCATGGACACAGAGACCTTCCTCCTGTCTGAAGAGCAGGTTGAAAAGTCCTTGAAGCTTCACATCCTGTGGGCACTGCATCCTACAGATGGGCCAAGAGATGCTGTGATTATGCCCTTCTCACAGAGGCAGCAGGTCATCCAGAGCTGCACAGGTGAGGCCATCTGGCCCCCACTCCGGAATTCTGCCTCCCAAGCCATGCTGCTTCTTGTTGCATTTCTTTCAAAGGGCCTGTGGACTTAATGATGAAGCCATATGAAGCACATACTCTCGTGGTCTCTATGGAAGCCTCCCCGAAGACACACTGCCTCTTGTACACCTAGGCAACATGTCTAATGGGAGGAGTAATGGCTGTAGAGTCAAACCCTGTGTGGTCATTGATAACATAGCCATAAATTCTTTGACACTTATTCCATCAAGAGGTGGGGGGTCTCTGAAATGGGGCTGTTATGACTGGTTCAACCGATAGAGTAAAAACAAAGTGATGCTAAGTGACTTGCTAGATCAGGAGAAACCTTGCAACTCCTGCTTTAATCCTTAGGAATGCTTGACCTCCGATGGTCCCTCTTGGGACCTTCCCTTCAAAAACCAAGCACCATGATGGGGAAGCCCAAGCAACATTTAGAGGCTCCATATACGTGCTATTGGAAACAGTTCCGGCAAAACCAGCCTTCCAGATTTCCTCCCCATCCAGAAGCACCTACGGTCTTTGGAGTCCTTGGTGGAGCAGAGACAAACCATCCCCCTGCCATACCCAAAGTCTTGACCCACTAACTCCGTGAGCAGAATGAATGGATTCATTTTATACCACTATAAAATGACTTTGGGGTGGTTTGATACACAGCAAAAGAAAAACTAACATCTCACCACTACATACTGATTGCATAACTTTGGGAAAAAAAGCATCCTTTTAAAAGACCCATCTCTATATAATGTGGATTTTAGATAAAGTCCTACTTCATGCAAAGTTGTCAGGAGTAAATGAAACAAAGGTTGTGGATCGCTCAACACAGTGTGTAGTTTGGGGTGAGTGTGAGTTTCCACCTGAGGTGGAAAAGGGGCTTCAGTTTGTCCTGACAAGTGCTCAGCATCTTCCATCTCAGATATCCTCCCTCACATCCCCCCAGAGCACAGACACAGAGGTTAGACTTTCCAAATCCCTCTCAGCCTCACTGCAGCTTATTACCTGGGAGAATGAGAGGACCCAAGGCAGAGGGGGCGTTTTCATGGGTAACACCCCTATTCTTTCTGAAGCGAAGAGTCTCATCTTGACAACTTTGGGGAGGGGACTCCATGTAGTGGCCTTTGCCAAAGCCTGCCTGGCTCCCACAGTGACAGGCAAGGTGGGGGCCCACATTCATTATAATCACCAAGTAGGGGGGCTTTGAGGCCTCCTCAGCCAACACCTCTCTCCATGTTGAATTCTGCATGTGTCCCATGATCAAATTTCAAGTATGTCAGGCATATAAGCACCCAGAGTGTCACAGAGCTAGGAACTAATTGTGTGGGTCTCTTCCCTCCTGAGGACCAGCAGGAGAAAAGTCCTTTCAAGACATGAGGTTCCAGGCATCCTGGGAGGTGATAATTAACTTTCGGCCTCCACAGGTTTGAGCCTGTGAGAGGAGAAGAGGAGAAGGGCCCACCCCCCAACCCTGTATGACCAGATGGAACATTGCCCCACACGCTCTGTCAGGACAGAGCTCACAATTCCTTAATGCACTCTCTTACTCTTAGAAAAAAAAAATTAAACTTCTTGAAGTCAGACTTATAACTGAATATGAGAAATGTTTTCTCCAAGATCAAAAGAAAAAAAAAATGCAAGGAACTGCAACTACCAAGGGCCTGAATCTGCTTTTCCATGGTGCCCAACTCAAAGCTGGGCTCTTCCAGTGACACCCTTTTCTACTGTGGGATCAGAGCTAGAAGAGGGGAGGAGCTTGCTGATGCTCCTGGACTGTGGAGGATGATCAGGAAGAGGTCTGGGTGCTCCCGTGGACCCAATTATGGCAGGTTCATTACCAGAGTGGAATTCAATTTAAAAAATATTTACTGAACACTTATTATATGCTGAGCACTGCTCTAGAAGCTGGAAACAATAAGTAAAACAAGAATATTCTCTTAAAGACCTTACAGTCTAAAATAGAGACAGGCCAGAAGGAGTAAAGAGGTAAGGGTTATTGTAAGTCCTTTGTCTGGGCAAGTGTCTTCAGGAATGACCCGAGTCTTATTCCACGTTTTTCTTTATTTCTTATTTATTTTTGATTGAATACAATTTTTAAAGATTATACTCCATTTATAGTTATTATAAAATATTGGCTGTATTCCCCATGGTGTACTATATGTCCTTGTAACCTATCTTTTTTCTTTTTTTTTCCTTTTTTTATGTCTTTTCAGGGCTACACCCATGGCATATGGAAGTTCCTAAGCTAGGGGTCGAATTGGAGCTGTAGCTGCCAGCCTATGCCACAGCTCACAGGATCCGAGCTGCATAGCTCATGGCAACGCCACATCCTTAATCCACTGAGTGAGGCCAGGGATCGAACCCACATCCTCTTGGATACTAGTTTGTTACTTCCGAGCCACAATGGAAACTCCCCTTGTAACCTATCTGATACCCAGTAGTTTGTACCTCCCACTCCCCCACTCCTATTCATTCCACATTTTATTTATTTATTTATTTATTTATTTAGCCTTTTTGTCATTTCAGAGCTGCACCCGCGGCATGTGGAGGTTCGCAGGCTAGGGGTCTAATCGGAGCTGTAGCCACCGGCCTATGCTGTAGCCACAGCAACGCAGGATCCGAGCCACATCTGCCACCTACACCACAGCTCACAGCAACGCCAGATTGTTAACCCACTGAGCAAGGCCAGGGACCGAACCCGCAACCTCATGGTTCCTAGTCGGATTCGTTAACCACTGCGCCACGACGGGAACTCCTATTCCACATTTTAGTACAAAAATTTCTTTTCTCTGAGTTTCCGAGTTTCCACAGACCCCTGTCATGACATTTTACTCATTCCTCTAGCCTACCAGCTTTAATATATCTCCTTTTCTACACTAGTTATTTCTTACAGCCCTTTGTAGAATTTTTCCACATGATTAATGTTCCATTTAAAAACCTCCCCTTCGGATAGGTTTGCAGTAGATGGCACACAGCTGGAGCTGTCAGTGGATCATGCTGTGAGATGAATTAGCCAAAACAGAACGCTGGAAACACTATCACTTTCCTCCATTAACGCAAGAGCCGTGGATGAGCCCTGTTCATCGTTGCTCCATATTACACCCCAGATCAACAACAGCGTTCTGTATACAGAGAATTCTGATCTCTACTCCTACACAGGTCAGCTATGTTGTTTCAGAATGTGGTGCCTCGGTATCTCCATCTGTCAAACAAAAACATTCCTTCCATATAAAAAACTTTTCTAAAGACCACCCCGTATAGAGTTCCAAGCACTGGGCAGAAGTAGAAAAACATAGGTTTTGCTCCCACCCCTGTTCCTACTTGGCAAGACACTTAGCCTCTCTGGCCACTGTTTTCTTTTCTGGATGGTCTCTTACGACTCTACTCTCTATGAATCTGTAGGTAGGAAAGATAGACCTATTTTTGAGTTGAGGTTTTGTATATTTTTTAAAGTTGTTTCATAGGCCTTGTAGTAAGTCTTTCCATTTAGCATCTTTAAAAAAAAAACATGTTTGCAAAAAATTCTGATAACATGTTTATAATTAGATGCTCTGGTGGACACAATATGATCACAGCACTGAGACAAGAAGCTATCTCCACTATTTCAATAATGGAAATAATTAAGTATTTCCTATAACACTAAAAAGTATAGTTTTATATCTCAAAATGCAAGTGCTTTAATGGACTAAAACAGATTGTTGCCCCTTGGAGTCTACTACACATGTTAAATTATTATTATTCTGATTATCACACCATGATGATAATGTGTTCCATTTAGCACTGTGGATTGTATTTGCTAAGTAGTTCTAGAAAATTTATTACTTATCCACTCAGTGGTTCTTATACAGCACCTGAGCAAAAGTTAAGGACAAAATGTAAGCCTTTAGTCTAAATAGACTTAATTTTCAGTATTAAAAGCTGAGTCTTAGCCTGCCTGAACGGAGCTGGCATGGTTTAATTCCTTTTGTCACAATCCCCCTGGATAATAATTCCTTAATTGCTTATTAGATGGAATTATCAGTCATGGGGCAGCCTTTAATAAGACCAAAATTATGGCATTTCTTATCCCCAAAGTTTACCAGGGAAAAAATTATTCTTCCCTTCCTTTCTGCTCTCTCCTGATACACAGCTGGTGTGGCACCAGTTTCCCATTTGAATTCCATTTAAGTGAATGTGTCATGTATCCTCAGAAATTCCAAGTTCCTTGAGGAAGGGAAATGTGTTTGATTCATCTCAGGATTTGCCACAAAATCTAAATCCAGTAAGTGAAATAATCTGCCGGTATACAAATACAACTGCGTTAAGAAAATCTAGAAAATTACCTTAACAGTTGTGTTACTGCTTCTATTTGATTGTGTGGCAGTTGCTCAGTTTCACTGTTGGTCAATAGATTGGTGTTGGGGAGAGAATGGGGTTTGGAAAGCTCATTACTCAGTAATAATCATTTATGTAATAATTTAACCTCAACCACATAGTTCTGTGCTCTGCACTGAAGATGTTTCCCAAGATCCAGCAATTCGCAGTAGGGGTGTGTGTGTGTGTGTGTGTGTGTGTGTGTGTGTGTGTGTGTGTCGGGGGCAGCAGGGGAGGATAGACTTATAAAAAGATAGGTTAATAATTAACTTCCCTTTTGAACGATTAAACACTATAATAGCGGTAGAAACACGGTGTTTGACCCCCAGATACTGCCTAGAATGGCTCTCTTGGTTTGACAAGGGTGTGGAGAGTTTACACTCATTGTCCCAATGTAATGGTATAAGAAACCCTTTTGTGACCTTATCCAGTCTGAAGATGCTTAAGACCTCAAGTGTGAGAAGTTTGTTCACAGAGGAAAGAAGCAAATCTATTTGCATAATTGAGGTCAAAGTAAGAGTGATGCCACACATGGAAACCTTTTAGACAGAATTACTTCCACGGTTCTTGGTTAAACATGGCAAGTAGCAATCTGATCTGCTATTACTTTTTTTTTAATTACTTAAAGAATTTTGTTACATTTATAGGTGTACAACAATCATCACAACCAAATTTTTATAGCGTTTCCATCCCAAACGCTCAGTGCATCCCCCTCCCAACCTGTCTCACTTAGAAATCGAAAGTTTTCATTGTCTGTGAGTCAGTATCTGTTCTGCAAAGACGTTCATTGTGTTCTTTTTTTAGACTCCAACTGTAAGTGATAGCATTTGATGTTAGTGTCTCATTGTCTGACTGACTTCACTTAGTATGATAATTTCTAGGTCCATACATGTTGCTGCAAATGCTGTTATTTCTTTCCTTTTAATGGCTGAGTAATATTCCATTGTGTATATGTACCACATCTTCTTTATCCACTCTTCTGTCGATGGACATTTAGGTGTTTCCATGTCTTGGCTATTGTGTAGAGTGCTGCAATGAGCACTGGAGTGCATGTGTCTTTTCAAGTCATGGTTTTCTCTGGATAGATGCCCAGGAGTGGGATTGCTGGATCAAATGGTAAATCTATTTTGAGTTTTCTGAGGAATCTCCATACTGTTTTCCACAGTGGTTGCACCAATTTACATTCCCACCAACAGTGTAATAGGGTTCCTTTTACTCCACACCCTCTCCAGCACTTAATGTTTGTAGACTTTTTGATGATGGCTATTCTGGCCAGTATAAAGTGGTACCTCATAGTGGTTTTGATTTGCATTTCTCTAATAATGAGTGATGTTGAACATCTTTTCATGTGTTTTTTGACCATCTGTACGTCTTCTTTGGAGAATTGTCTGTTTAGATCTTCTGCCCATTTTTTGATGGGGTTGTTTGTTTTTTTGGTATTGTGCTATAGGAGGTGTTTATAAATTTTGGAGATTAACCCCTTGCAATTCAATTCATTTGCAAATATTTTCTCCCATTCTGTGGGTTGTCCTTTCGTTTGGTTTAGGGTTTCTTTTGCTGTGCAAAAACTTTTAAGTGGAACAGAATAGAAAGCCCAGAATTAAACTCACACACCTACAGTCAACTAATCTATGACAAAGGAGGCAAGAACATACAATGGAGAAAAGACAGCCTGTTCAATAAGTGGTGCTGGGAAAACTGGACAGCCACATGTAAAAAAAATGAAATTAGAACACTTCCCAACACCATACACAAAAATAAACTCAAAATGGATTAAAGACCTAGATATAAAACCAGATACTATAAAACTCTTAGAGGAAAACATAGGCCAAACACTGTCTGACATAAACGATAGGAACATCTTCTCAGATCCACCTGTTAGAGTAATGACAATAAAAAGAAAAATAAACAAATGGGACTTAATTAAACTTAAAAGTTTCTGCACAGCAAAAGAAACCCTAAACAAAATGCTGTTACTTTTAAGTTGGAGAAATAACTTGTGACAGGATTTTGTATGTTGCAGAGATTTCATTGAAACACAGGAAACACAGTTTTGGAAAAACTGATTTAGAGAATTATCTAAATGAAACAACTAACGTGAATTGCAGGACACAATAAGTCCTAAAACATAAAAGTAAGAGATCAAGGTATGAAAACACGCAGCTGAAAACAGAACAAAACAAAACAAAAACGACAGCCAGGAGAGAGAAAATGTGTGTATATGGCCAAGGCAGGGGGAGTGTATATATGTATGTATGTGTTAGATTCAATATTTAGCAAATATAGGAAGGGAAGAACTTGTCAAAAATTTGTGTTGGTTATGAATTTGGGGAAAAAATTAGCTTTGAGTTTCTCCTTAAACCATATACTAAATAAACTTGTAAGTGAATTACAGAGCTACATATTAAGATATTAAATTCCAATTACAGAAAAATTAGACTATAAAATTAAGTATCAAGTATGCAAATTTAGGAGTAATAGAAGAAATCTCAAAGAATAGATCATCAGACTTAATTACATACAATTAAAATTTCTGCATAGTGAAAGAGCCCAAAATAAAAAGGCAGATGAGAAAAGAAATGCTTCTGTAAATATATTTTTAGAAAAAACAAAAAGGTAATGATTTCATTCTGTGAAGAACAAAGGGCCATCAATTTTAAAAAGGGAAATAATTAAATAGTAGATGAATAGGTAAAATATTCTCAATAAGATAAAAGGTATTTTATCATTATCCTACAATTCTGTTTATTTTTATTAAATAACATTTAACAATGATTACTGCCTAGAATTATGTGAAGTTCTGAATATACAGTACTCTGAGCCTTTCTTATAAAAACTACTTGGTAATGGATTTAATTCCTGAGAAGTGAGAAGTGATCAATTAAAAATCAGATATGAAAACTGCAGTGAAAGATTAGTGGTTATTATTTTTATTTAATCTATTTAAATATGGAACTAAACCTCTTATGGAATTTAGAAACCAGAATGTAAATGTTATAAATCTTGACTAAGTAAAAGTAATAATATAACAAAAGTAAAGACATGAAGGAAATGGAGATGGGAAAAAATAAAAAGTGCTCTTTTTTTTTTTTAATCCCTATAACCAGGAGTTGGTTAATAAAGTTAAGGATATGCCCATGTGGTACAGCAGCTTAAGGGTCTGGCGTTGCTACAGATGTGGTGCAGGCTGCAACTGTGACACAGGTTCAAATCCTGGACCAGGAATTTCCATATGCTGCAGTTGCAATAACAACAAAAAAAAGCCTTTTTACTATTTAAAAGATGGAACTTAAAAAGCTTAACTCCTACCTGCTAATATTTTATAAATTACTTTTCTTAAATTCAGAAGGATCTTTGGGGAAGGGGGGAAATGGCATGTGATAAAGAAATGTTTATATGAAATTCAGTTCTTCCTTCAGTTCCTTCTTCCATAATATTCAAAGAAAACTAATTTTAATGTTTTTAATTTAAAGATGGCAGTTTATGAACAGAACCCTTTTTCTCTCTACTCTTAAGAATTAAAGGACAGCCAGGCAGGACAGGGTCACGCCACAGGCAGCAAGCTGTCAAGGCAGCCCCTTTCCTAAGAAGGGTCTTAGAACAAAGGAGTATATGGTATGGGGAAATTTTATATGAAACTGAGATTTAAATTACTGAAGTGGCTAAAATAAACCCAGCTGTTGGAGACTAAAAGTGGGAAGTGAAGAAGAGGAGTAAAAGAATAAAGTGAAAGAGAAGGAAAATTAATACTTCTTTTAACATATAAAAGGGAGAATACAATAGAGAACATAAAAGCATATTAGATCTTCCCAGTTAAAACAGGGGAACAGGAGAATAAAAATATATTCTGTCAAGTCAGCAGAAATAAAAACTGGGAAGGAGTAAAATAAAATAATGATAAACCTTAAATAAAGTAAAAAATGATAAAAATCAAGGCTAGCATATATTACCAGAATTTCCAGATCAATAAGCAGACTGCTAGACTGTTAAAAACAACATTGCATTCTGGTTTTTCACACACACACACACACACAAAAAGAAAATCTAAGGTAGAATGACAAATGCTGAAAATGAGGGAAATATAAGGAATACCAGCAAATGAAAATAAGCAAGCAAGCAGACCAAAAAAAGCAATAACAATAATCTCAATATCAGGCAAATCTCAAGTCAAAAATATTTAACAAGGTAGATGATGTGATGATGAAAAATATAATGAATGATGGCATTGTAATAATCAAATACACTTTACACCAAGTGACATAGCAACCAAATAAAATTTCCCATGATACAATGAAACTTGGCTAAATATAGTTTGAACTTAAAATATGAATACAGTTTTAAATTTGTATAGATCAAGTTTGCAAAACATAAAAAGAATGAAGATTTGATCAAGAATATCAGCATTTATTGATTATTTGATTAACTCTTTTCTTATAGGCAAAGAAATTTTACAATACCGATTACATCTTTAGCCAAAGAAAAAGCTTTGTCAAATTCAAAAATCTACAAGCCTGACCATGATTCAAATCTATTAAAAATCAATAATGACAATTTTCCACCCTTTTACTGCCCTTCTCCCCTTCCTTCTCCTCACTAGTAACCACCAGCTTGTTCCCTATATCTGTGAGTATGCTTCTTTTTTGTTTTATTCACTAGTTTATTGTATTTTTTAGATTCCACATATAATTGATATCATACAGTAGTTGTCTTTAGCTGACTTATTTAACTTAGCATAACATCCTCCAAGTCCATCCAAGTTCCTGCAAATGGCAAAATTTAATTTTTTTATGGCCTAATAGTATCCCATTTTATATATGTACCACATCTTCTTTATCCATTCATCTGTTGATGAACACTTAGGTTGCTCCCATGTCTTGGCAATTTTAAGTAATGCTGCTGTGAACACTGGGGTCCATGTATCTTTTTAATTAGTATTTTTGTTTTTTTCAGATAGATATTCATGAGTGGAATTGCTGGGTAATATGGTAGTTCTATTTATAGTTTTTAGAGAAACTTCTATCATTTTTCCCACAGTGGCTGCACCAATTTATATTCCCACCAACAGTGTACAAGTGTTCCCGTTTCTCCACATTCTTGCCAGAATTTGTTATTCGTGTTCTTTGTGATGATAGCCATCCTGACAGGTGTGAGATAATAGTTCATCATGACATTGATTTGCATTTCCCTGATGATTAGTGATGTTGATCATCTTTTCATGTGCATGTTGGATTTTTATGGGATTATATGAAATCATGTGTGTGAAACTTTTGAAAATTGTAAAGCACTATAGAATTTTAAAAAATCTTTAATTCAATAAAAAAATCAACTGTGAAATCATCATTAATATAGAATTCCTGAAAATTAAGAAAATCTCTCAGGGTGGATTAAAAAGGAAATCAAATCAAATAAAATTACAAATTATTTATAAAAGAATGCAAAGAACAGGACTCCATTCAACTAATGTGGCAGCATAATATCTGGGAGACAATATTGTTTGATGTTGAGTCACACTGCCCAGAGCTGTGTGGTTCTGGGACCATTATTTACCCTCTCTGTGCCTCTGTAGTCTCACCACTGAAAAATAGTGATAATGACAGGACCCCCAGAGGGATGTAGTGAAGATTAAATAAGAACACACATAAAACAACTAGAAGTTGAGCACATAATAAGTGTTGTGAATGTTTGTATCTAGTTATCTTCATTCTCCCCTCTCATTACCCTCTTACCTCATGCCTCTCCTTTCTCATTTTTTAAATTCTCTAAATGTGTTTCTATTACTTTTGTAATAAAAAAAATACATTAAAATGTCTAATGGAGCTATCCGACTGCTAATTGCATTATTAATAAAATTCAAAGGAAAAAGACTTCAACTGAATAAGAAAAATAATCATTCTGTAGGTCAGCATATTCTGATATTCAGCCTCCTTTCTGCTGGTGGCAGTGTGTCAGAGTGGGGAGAGAGTGCAAATCAACACAGAACTGTTTGATTTGGGCTATTTTAAACAGAAAAAAAAAGGGGGGGGGCCAGTTCCTGAGAAGGGACCTACCATAATTTCTACAAGGAAGCCTACAGTCTCCTTTGTCTTAGGGAGAGATGTAGCAGGATGGAAAGTAAAAATAACTTTTCAGACTTACAGCCTTTTATTTCCAAACACCTAATTTCAAAAGAAGGAAGACAAGATACTGATGTAGACTAATACTTGCCATAATAATCTCCCCCACTTTCAAGGCAAACCTTTGCCAAACCGTGGACCCGTGTGACAAACTCCTCCAGTGAACACTCCTCTGAGGTCCATAATAGTAGCACTTCCTCAGCGGTGATAATGGCTGGATGGGGATTTCTCTCTAGGATGTTTCTAGGAAACAGACCTGGAAGGTTTACATTCAGTTTTGTTGCTCTGTGCTATGCTGGAAGACCACTTCTGAGATCCTTTCATTTTCCTCCCCTTCCCTTCTCCCACTTTTACAGAAGAGGAAACTGAGAATGTGCATAGAAATAATGTCCCCAGGCCACACGACTAAATAGAATGGAGCTGCAGCTGCCCAGTAGGCCTGGTGAAAGAGGAGTCTTCTCCCTTCCTAGGTCCAGGCAAGATGTCCCTTCTCACAGCCCTGGGAACTCAGCCTGCCTCACCCTCCCAGGAGCTGAGGACACCAGACCAAAACACAGATTGGACTGCTGCATGAGACACTGACCAAGACATGCCCCCAGGCCCTTAATATGTTCAGATTTTACAACCTGCTTTTTGCATAAGCCCGGCCATGAGATGCAATCGCGAAGAGCCTCTCCCTCTCCCTCCCCCTCTCCCCCACCACCTCCTGCAGTCTATCATGTCTACATATCTTCTGAGCTGTCCTACAGCTTAGAATATAGCTGTACTCAATAAATTTTCATTGACGCCGATTCTATTGCTATGTAATTATTACATTAACATGATAACAAAATAATTAGATTAACTATAGCATCTGTAATTTGTTATGCAAAGCGCTTTGCGAGTGTCACCTCTAACACAATGACCTTCTACAAACATCATCACAGACACTGTACAGATGAGAAAACCAAGGTCCAAGGCTGCACAGCAAGCAGGATTTGGAATCCACCTTCTGCCTGAGAGCAAATCAAAACCTTACTATATAAAGTGGAGATTGCTTTCCCCTCCCTAAAGTCATCTAATGCCCTTTAAGTTTGCTCTGTGGGATTAGTTTTTTTCATCTAGCCCTAGGATTAATTCCCTGGACTTTTCTGGACATTTCTGGTTATTATAAAGTCCTGTAGTCATTTGAAATCACAAAGCTCAGTCTTGATTGTGAAATTAGAAGGTCTGTCTCTATATAATAATCAACACTTCAATCTTAATTTGAAAATAAGACTTATCCACTTCCTAGGCTAGGGCTTCCTGCAGTTACAAAGCTTCTCTCTTTTTGCTCATCTCTTTTACCACTTGCTCCCTGCTGTTTGTTTTAACTTCTTAATATTTTGAATATGGGAACTTCCAAGAACACATAAATGTAAAAGAGTAGTGTGATCAATCCATTACTCACCTTCAACAGTTATCACCTCGCCAACCCATGGCCAATCTAGTTGCAACTATACATCCCCCCTCCCCCGCCACCGTTACCTGGCTGACCTTCTGACTCCCCACCTGCGCCTCCCCAAGCCCCCGCCCTGTATTGGCCAGTGGAGAAGTTTAAGGGAGGAGAAAGATGTCTTACTTGAGTAACAGCCAAGTTCTTTTGTATTCCCCAGGCCTGGCAAGTGTTTGAAGTGCTTTAAAGGAGGTTAAGTGCCCTAAATCAGTACTACTCAAGTGTGAGGTTCTGGCAAACTAGAACAGAGCTTGTGCTTCCTTCATCAAGAAAGTCTTGCTATTGACTCATGGATATGTAGAATAAACTAGTGGTTACCAGTGAGGAGGCGGGGGCAAGGGCAGTATAGGGTGGAGAGTTGGTAGGCACCAACTATTGGGTGTAAGGTAGGCTCAAGGATGTATTGTGCAACATAGGAAATATAGCCAATATTTTCTAATAATTGTAAATGGACAGTAACCTCTAAAATTGTATTAAATTTTTTTTTAATTTTTTAAAGTCTTACTATTTTAAAAAAATGTCAGTTGAACTAAACAATGTGCTTAGCAATGTAGTCAATTTACTTTCTGGTTCAAGTTCCTCATGTCACTACAGACTACAAACAAGCAGCTCATGGACTGGCTTGCACAGTTCTTGGCCATTTACTCTGGAACTTACCCACAGTGGAAGCATAGGAAAAAGGGTTGTTCCAAAAGTTGGTTCCTCAACCCAAACTGAGACAGAAAGAATCCCATTATATTCCTGAGTATATATAAGAAAAGATCAAGGACTCAAACCTACCAGAGAAATTACAACGATCCAGATTCTAGACAGATTTCACAGGCATGGTTCCTGGTCTTGAGTTCCTGTTCCACTTGCAGCTGAAACAGACCACACGGCCGTGTCCCTGGTTCTTACCAGTTCAGAATAAGGAAACCTGATTTCCAGTCTCAAGTGCTCTATTTCCTTGTCTCCGGTCTTCCTCTCACCAAAGAGTCTGCTTTGCTTTTCCACCACAGCAAACTGTTACAGAAAGTGAGGTCTGGCTGCTCATTCACTTGAAGGCCAATACTCATGAGGCTAGATTAGTGGAAAGGAAGTTTGCTTTATTTCAGAGGCCAGCAACCAGTGAGGAGGGTATACCTCTGTGCAAAGGCCGACTCTGCCACTGACAGTCTGTGGGCAAGAGCTTTTAAAGAGGGGGTAACAGGAGTGTAATTAGCGGAAGGTGGGGCCTATACGCAGAACAGCACAGTCAGCTCCGACAGTCATCTTGAAATTGGTCATGCGGTGTTCTGATCAGCATCATTGATTGTTTTAAGGACAGCTAATCTTCAGTTCCAGGGTCAATTGTTCCCATTTTTTGAGCTCAGTTCTCAGAATTGTGGCAGCTTCTGCCATGGCTACAGTCTGGTCATCAAGTAGTTAACCTCTACCCAGTGGCGATTTCAGTGGCTACAAAACAACGCATAGGATGTGGCTCCGAATATTATCTATGGCCCTTGAGGAGGAATGAAAGGTCTTTGACTTTGTTTAATGACTAGACTATTATTTTGTCCTGTTAACATGTTTTCCTTTGCTTCTGCATTTTTTCACTTCTCTGATTAAACTCATCCTTTGGCTGAAGTCTTTCTACAAACAAAAGGCAGAAGGGGGACATGGGGGGAAGGATCACAGGGCCCTGCTCCATTTAAAAATGCCTGAGGCGTTCATATAACAATAGCCTGTCTCCCTCACCCCGTAAGGGAATCACTCTGAGATGCATGTCCTACTCTGGCACTCAGAATTTCCCAGTGAAGCCCAGGCAGAAACTCACCACATCCAGAGAGCTCTTCAAAGGAAGATCCTTCCAGGCTGGCTGCAGCTTCTGGAGAGAAGCTAGCCAAGGAATCTGAGACGCTGATACAGTCTGGCAATTAGGAAGCTCCAAGAGGAATATCAAGGACAAGGTGTTTCCCTTACTTACTATATATCTCCTATATCCATTTCATCAGCATTATGAAGGGCATACTATGGGCAAAGCACCATCACAGAAGCCAGACTAGAGGCCTGTCTCTGAGGTCAGTATCTTTTAAAAAGTATTCAAAATGAACAGTTAGAAACTGCTTACCCAGCTCTTCTGTAAGACCCACTTGGGCTTCCTCTTATCCATGATCTAGATCATTCATTGCTGACTGCCAATTCCAAAGAGCCTGGGAATTCTGACTCTCATAACCCCCCTTGCCGGAGCAATGAGTCACTCCACTGTGCAGAGACTGACCACGAGCTTCTGTCCTCTGATGGGTCTGCCACCCTCCCTTGCTCTGGTCCCCCTTCAGTGTGCCTGCTGAGGTGCTGAAGCCCATCCTACTCAGGTGGGCAGCACAGGATTCAAGCGCTGTGCACACACTTGATGAGGCAGAGGCCATGGGTTTAGAAAACTCACAATCTAGTTGGGAAGCTGGTGAGAAAACAATTACAGGCAAATGTGGTTTCAGGGTTTCATGTCAGAGCTTTGACTCTGCAACAAGGGAAAAATTTCAGAAAATAAAAAAAAAAATGAAAGTAAGTGAGTTACCTTGGGAAAACCTTTCTTGTTTCTGAGCTTTCCATTTTCTCACCTTGAAAATTCAAACTCTACTCCTCTTTAGGGGACGGGGTGGAGGGGATTGAGAACTCCGTGATTTGATTTGTGAAAACATTTTGTAAAATGCAGGGTGTGATAAATGAAAAGGATGGGGTGATATTTGAATAAATAATATGTTCATATTCTATAGTTCTCATTATATGTTAATGGTTATACTAATTATATATTATCCTTTTAACACCATGTATTAAATTCATCACAAACCATGTTTAATCTCTCAGTAAATCCTGCTAGCAATGACTTCAGAATATATCCAGAATCCCTTCATTTCCCTTCACTCCTGCTGAACACCCCTGGCCTCTCTGGTCCAAGCCTCCATCCACAGCCTCCTCATTCCTTTCTTCCACTGCCCAACATCAACTTTTTATCAGCAGGCAAATTTTTTTAAATTGTGGTAAAATACTTCATCATTTTTTCCCAGGCATCCTGAATGGACTGGCCCCATGGTCCCTTCTGCTCCCACAAGAATTCCACAACAGCAGGAATCCAACTCCCCACCTCTGTACTCTATTTATATCTTTGATGCCTCTTTATGAAAGTTAAAGTGGTCAGAAGCTGAGCGAGGCACAAATGTGCAGATAACACTATCGATTTTTCCCTCCTTGGAGGGACCAGGCTGCCAAATTGTATGGCTACAAAGCAGGTGAAATGGCCTGGCAGGGGTCCCAGTCCCCACCCTAAATGGTTCTTCTCTGATCCCCACCTCCTACCACCGAGGCCCACAAGGCCCCTGTTTCTCTCTCCTCTGCCATGGACCTTCCAGACCCAGAAGCCATTGCAGCTGCAGTAACTAGCCCAGCGGTAGGTTTCTGCCATTTTTATTTTTAGGCCTGATGCTGTTCCTGAAGAGAAAATAAAAGCAAATAAAATTCAGGCTGCTGCTATTGATCTCCAGTCATTTATGAGTGTTGCTATGGTAACCAACACTATCTTTCCTTCCTTTCCACACCCTCCTCCACCTCATTGTGTAGCCCGGGACCCAGGCCATCAGGTAGTATCAGCACTGTCCTGTCACGAGGCTTCTGTCCAGGGCTTTGGGGGACAGAGCTGCCCAGGACCCAGGGCCATCAGCACTGTCAGAACCCCTGCCCGGCTGGGTCCTAAGATGACACACAGAGGGAGGCTGAGCAAGGAACTGATTGTTCTTATACATTTGAAAACACAGGGACAAGAAAGGGAGAATAGCCTGCAACATATCAAGAAAGTTACACAACCTGGACTTGCCCTGCTTCTCTCTGAGGGGCTGGAAGACTTTTTCAGCAGCCCTGGTCATGAAATCAGGGAGATGTGACTTTGGTGGCCCTACCCTTTTCTCCTCCAGGCTGCTCAGGGCCCTGGCGTGCCCCCACCCTGACTGCATCTCACCAGGGATCTGGCTTCTTGCTCAGGCCAGTGCTATCATTTTCTTTCCCTGTGATGGATCCCAAGAAGAAGCAGGTTGAAATATGAATGCCGAGTTATGGGTGACAGAGAGTTATGTATGGGCTTGGGGTAGGGAAAGCTTAAGCTCAGCTCAGCTCTGGGGACTAGGCTAGGACCCCAGCCCCTCACACAGCCCACATTCTGGTAACTATTGCAGTCATAAGAGCAGTTCCCATAAACTTCAACACACATGCATACAAGACAGGTGTCTCACAACTACACAGTCAGTACTCACGTGTGAGCATGAGATTGTTAAACAGCAAAACCCTCAGCAGTTGCTGCAGTGCATGGTGAATGATGCAAAAAAAACTTTATGGGAAATGACTTCTAGGTAGTAGAAGCTAGTTCGGAGTTGTTCTGTTTCCACCTGAGGCAGGGCAATCTATAAAACCCTTCACACACCAACAGCTCGGGAAGTGCAAGGTGTTTGTAACAGGCCGCTGCTGCGGCCACTTATTGCTGGGTGTGCTCTGACTGTAAGGCTCCTGTGGTGGCCTGATCTCTGCAGAAGAAAATAGCCACAGATGGAGCTGGGCTGCAGAAGTGCAATCTAGGAAAACGCATAGCAACCGGGCCCCTGATGCTGGCTCACTACCAAGTTCTCTCCAGCTCTTTTGCTTCTCTTCCCTCTAGTCTCAGGGTAAATCCTTCTCCCTGAATGTTTGGTCCAAGATGCTCACTTTGTCTGCCTCCAATCTCCCCTCCCCTTTGAGGCTAAGACCTTGAGAAATAAAACCATGAAGGCTTCTAGCTCTTTCAGCTTTCAGTCCCCCCTCACCCTTGGAGATCAGAACCGAAGCATCAACTTGGGTGGACGAAGGAGAAAAAAGAAACTGGGTTACTATATTTTCTGCCACTAATCATTCTCGTAATCATTCATCGGATCCCAAGTTCACCGTCTACTCCACAGGGGCAGAGGACTGACATGGAGTTTACATTTCCCTCCCAAATGCATATGTGTTCTTAAGGATAGAGACTATGTAGTTTGAGATATGATGCAAATTTAATGTGTACTTAGTTCTAAAAGTTAATGCTCACTGAGTAGTCCTAAGTATGAATAGTTATAACTATTCAAGTATTGCATGCATTGCTCAATTCATCATCACAGCATCTTGTGAGAGAGGCACTATTATTGTTCTAATTTTAGAAAGAAGGTAGTAGAGACACAGAGAGGGCAAGTAACTTTCCCAAAGTCACACAGCTTGGAACCGGTGGAATCGTAACTCAAGCTCAGGAAGGCTGACAACAGAGCTTCTAGCTCTTCACCTTGAGGTTTCACCTCCAGGCCCCATCCTGTCCCGTGGCATCGTAGTGTATCTCCAATGCTGTGGGAATAAGATAATATGGCAGAGGTCGGGCAGTGCCTTCCTTCCCAGCCCTTTACAGCCCCTCTATACCCTCTGCGGACCAGTGAGAGTCAGGTGACTACAGGGATGGAGAAGAGGAAGACGGGGGGCTGGAGCCCAGCTGTGTTACACAAGTACAGACGTGCTGGTCTGTTTATTTATTAAATACTTCCAAGCGAGAAAAAGTCACTACCCAGATCCCTCCCTGGGAGATGCTCCTCCCTCTCCTCTCAGGATCCAGAGATTAAGGGGTAACCCCTGCCCTGGTGCAAGGCCTCCAGAGGGACCCGCTCACCAGGCTGCTGGAGCCCAGAGAGAGGTTGCTACCATTTATTCTGTCCCCCCGCTTTGGCCAGGTGTCACGGGTGACAAAGGAGACTGGAGCCCTCAGTGGCCTGCTGAGTGCCCAACTGAACCTCTTTCCCTGCCCTGCCCATATGTGGCCTGACTCCTGGCCAGCTGTGGTCTCTGGTTCCTGCTTTTCCAAGACCAGGTTGATTGGTCCCTCTTGAGGAGGGGAGTGGTCATCCCTGTGGGCCTCCAGCCACTAATACGGACTGTCCCACTCTCTACTCCCAGCGGTTCTTTTTTCACCTAATCGAATCCAATTCAGCATTATTGGGAAACTTGCATGTTAGTGTTACATGACCTAGTTCAGAAAATTGTCCTGTGCTCAGCTGATGGTAATAACTGCTTAGCTATAATAACTGTGCGTCAGACACTGTCCCTAAGTGTTCTGCGTTTATTAAGCTTAACTCTCATGTTAAACTCATGAGATAAGAACTGTTGCTATAGAGAACTCTGAGACAGAGATGTTAGGAAACTTTCCCAGGTCATACATTAAGTCATGGGAGTGTCTGGACTTGAATATAGCATCTGTACCTGCAACTGCCATGCTATGGCTGACACTCCATAGCACAAGGGGTGAGTACCAGGACTGGAAAGACCTAAGTTCTCCCCCACCCCCCATCATTTAGACATATAAACTCAAGTCCAAGTGGGCATGTTTAGGGAAATGCTTTAAATTGATTAGTTTATCCCAAGACTTCCACATCTCAAGGGCAGCTTCAGAGCAAATAGAATTAGCCAGCTCCTGGGCCAGGAGCCAGGGTTTTCATGGAGAATGTCCCTTTATTAGTTACTGGGGAGCCTTTTACCCTGTTTCAGAGAAAGCTTCAAGCTGCTGGGGGAAAGCAGATTGTTCTGGTTGGCCCTGGAACCTTGCCCACTGGCCCTCCCTGCCAGCAAGCCCAGGGGCCACACAGAAGCTCTCCTTCTTTCCAGCAAACCCGCAGGTAGAGGCCAGATTTTCCAAGTAATGACAAATCCCCTTTTTCTCACTCCCCAGGAGAGAAGGCCCCATGCCAGCATCCTCATGGTGCACTGACAGCTCCTGGGGACCCGCAGTTTGGGAAGACCTCAAGCAAACATTTTTCGAGCCAGAGCCAACTCTCCTCGGATAATCGACTAGATGGCGCCACCTGCTGGAGAAATGGAAAATCTTCTCTCTGGCCACAGCATCTGCCACCCCCACTTCCTGTGGCCACTTGCCCCTTCCTAGCCTACCTCCTCTACCGCTGACCCTGACCAGAGAGAAGCCCTCAGCAGAGAGCACGTGCCAGGAACACAGGTATGCATATCTGGAGCTTCCATGGGATTAGTCAGCAGGTTTGTTCACTTATTTATCCTTCTCAGGCCTCTGACCACCACCACCACCACACCCCCACACACCCCAGCCCCACCCCCCTTCCAGATCATCTTCACTTGTTTATCAAGATGCAAGGCTATTTGGAACAAATAGTGCACCTGTTCCAGGCAATCAGTGAGGTTGGGAATGGGACTGGTGATTGTTACACATCTGCCTCAGTGAAGCCATGTGCTGTACATACCGTCATGCCAGCCCGTGACAAATGCAAAACAGATGTCAGTAGATATTTTCAGGTTCTCAGATATTACTGGACGATACCATTTCCTCAGTAAAATGTGTACAGAAGAACAGAGCCCTTTTGAGATAAGAGTTCTGGGCCATTCATTAAACTAAGTACCTATAGGAGTTCCCGTTATGGTACAGCAGAAATGAATCTGACTAGGAACCATGACGTTGCAAGTTCCATCCCTGGCCTCACTCAGTGAGTTAAGGATCCAGCATTGCGGTGAGCTGTGGTGTAGGCCGGCAGCAGTAGCTCCGATTAAACCCTAGCCTGGGAACCTCCCGATGCCATAGGTGCGGCCCTAAAAAGCAAAAAAAAAAAAGTAAAATAAAAGTGATCCTTTCTTAAAATAAAAAAATCTAACTACCTGTGGGTTTGCAGGATACAAGACTCAAATCATAGTTCCAGCAATATGATAAATTACTGCATAACTCTGGCTCTCAGCACCTTAACAGAACCATAGAGGTTACACCTGAAACACCAAACTGTACCAGTCACTTAATTATTTTTCTTCCTTTTCTCTTTTGCTCCTTGTTCCCTATAAGCCTATTTTTTCCTAGTTGTTATGGGCTGAATTGTGTCCTCCCCTGCAAAAAAATTCATATATTGCCATCCTAATCCCCACTATCTTAGAACGTGACTGTATTTAGCGATAATTACCTCTGTAAAGACCCTAAGTTAAAATGAGGCCATTAAGGTGTGTCCTGGTCCAATATGACTGGTTGTCCTTAAAAGAAGAATTTGAAAACACAAAGGTAAGCCATAGCCTGAAAAAAGTTTTTCAAAACAAAGAGCTTGTATTCCAATTAAATGAAGAACTCTTACAACTTATTATAAAGAAGAAAAAAAAACTAATAAAAAACGGACAAAATTTTGGGACAGACATTTCCCAACAGAAGATATACAGGTAGCCAATAAATGCATGACAAGACATGCAACTTCACTAGTCCTCAGAGAAATAATAATTAAAACCACAATATGATACCACTACACACCCACTAGAATGATGGGAGTTAAAGACCATCAGTATCAGGAGTTCCCGTCGTGGCGCAGCGGTTAACGAATCCGACTAAGAACCATGAGGTTGCGGGTTCGATCCCTGGCCTTGCTCAGTGGGTTAACGATCCGGCGTTGCTGTGAGCTGTGGTGTAGGTTGCAGATGCGGCTCGGATCCCGCGTTGCTGTGGCTGTGGCGTAGGCCAGCGGCTACAGCTCCGATTAGACCCCTAGCCTGGGAACCTCCACATGCCGCAGGTGCGGCCCTAAAAATGACAAAAGGCAAAAAAAAAAATAAAAAATAAATAAATAAAGACCATCAGTATCAAGCGGTGGTGAGGCTGGTGAGGACATGGAGCAAGAGGAACTCTCTCCTACATCTCTGGTGAGAATGCGAGATGTTACAGCCATTTTACAAAACAATATGTAAATATTTTATAACATTAAATATTCATTTGCCATACTGTCAGGCAATTCCATTCCTAAATATTCACCCTAGCGAAATAAACATATGTGTCCCTATGAAAACATGCATGCAAATCTTTATTATAGCATTATTTATAATGGCCAAAAACTGGAAACAACATAAATAATATGTACATACCATGAAATACTACAGAGCAATAAAAAGGAAGAAAATATTTAGACATACAGCAACACGAATGAATCTCAGAAATATTATGCTAAATAAAAGAAGTCAAACAGCAAAACCATGTACTGACTCTTTCCACTCATGAAATTCTAGAAAAGGCAACACTATAGTGAAAGAAAACAGTTTAACGGCTACCTGGGACCAGAGTGAGGAAGAAGATCAAAAGCAAAGGCCACAAGGAATCTTTTCAAGGTAAAGGGACTGTTCTTAATATTGATTAGGCTGGAGGTGATATGATCATTATGTACTTTGTGAAACTCGTTAAAGTGTACTCTGAAATGATGAATAGTATTATATATAGCTATAGCTATTTCTGTAACCATCAGAGGACACACCAAAAAAAAAGGGGGGGGGGGACACCAGGAGTGCATGCACAGAGAAAAGACAGTGTGAGGACACAGCAAGAAGGTGGCCATCTGCAAGCCAAGGAGGCCTCAGGAGAAACCAGATCCACCGACATCTTCATCTTGGACTTCTTCACCTCCAGAATTATGAGACAATAGATTTCTGTTGATTAAGCCACCCAGGCTGTGGTGCTTTGCTGTGGCAGCCCTAGCAAAAAAAATATACCATCATAGTACAATAAAGACAGCTGCTATTCCATGAGACAGGACTTTTGAACACATAGAGGGTCAGACAGGAGGCATGACTCGGGCTGGGATGGACTCGTACTTACAGCCGGGCAGGGCCTGGCCAGGACCGGCCAGCACGTGTGGCTTCCCACCACAGTTCCAGGCCCCATGCAGGTCCTGAGCTGAGTGGGCACAATGGACAGCCTGGCAGGACCTGCCTGAGGACTCTGGGCAATGCCTGCCTGGATTTCTGTTCCTCTCCCTCCTTAATAGAGAGTCACCGATTCCCCCTGCCGAGGAAATGCCTCATAAACCACAGCGCCCAGCTGCTCGGGTCACAGCAGAGCAGGGTCACCCCTTAGCAGGGCTCTGAAAAGAGGCTGAAGTTTATGGCTGTATGAGATGTTTACAACAGAAACATTTGTTTCTCGAACTGCTCTCAGGTTGCTGAACTAAATTTCCTCTAAAGCTGAGAAGTACCCATCCGTCTGCTTGATGGCAACTTCCCCAGAGGCCAAGAGAGCAGAGACTTGGGCAGGTGGAATGGGGTCAGGCTGAGAGGTGATGACAAATCAAGCCAAGATTGGGGTGGTCCTGTGGGGCACCCCTCTACAGGCAAAGCAGCTGTGTTTTTGACCAGAAATAGATTAAACACTTTTTTTCCATTATAGTTGGTTTACAGATTTCTGTCAATTTTCCAACTACACAGTGTGGTGACCCAGTTGCACATACATATATGGATTCGTCACAAGAGATTAGACATAGTTCCCGGTAAACATTTTTTTTTTAATGTCAAAACTTGGCTCTGAGAGTTCTGCTTGTGGCTCATCATATTAAGAACTGGACATAGTGTCCATGAGGATGCAGGTTCAATCTTTGGCCTCACTCAATGGGTTAAGGATCCAGCATTGATACAAGCTGTGGCATAGGCCTGCAGCTTCAGCTCCGATTCGACCCCTAGCTTGGGAACTTGCATATGCAGCAGATGCTGCTGTAAAAAGGAAAAAAAAAACTGGCTCTGTTTGTGAATTTATTCATATGATAAATTTCATAAAGATTTATAGTATCAGTCATAGTTAATTACACATTCAAAACATTTTATGTTGAAAATAGTATAATTTTATAAAAGCATACTAAAATCATTCAAAAACTTAATTCAGTTAAATCAAGAGTGTCAGCTCTCAGCTTGAGCCTAAGCTGGAATCAGGTCTGTTCAAAAAAGGCTGGTGAACAGTGACTGGAGGCTTTCCACTCAGGGAAGGAGAAATCGGGCAGGACAGGCTTCACCCAGGAGCAAAGAGAGTGGCCCAGAGATGGAGTAGGTGTGACCACATGGAATTCTGCAGAATCTGCCTGCAGGCCAATCCCAGCAACCTGGCGGTTCCTAAAGAGAACAAAAATCAAATCAAAGAACGACCTTTCTCAAAAACACTGAAGACCCAGGCATGGGCAGCACCGACATTGGTCCTGAGGCAGATTAGACTCAAAGCATGAGGGAATGTGTTTTCTCTGTATTTCCTTTTCTTCCCCAGTTACCCTGGGGCATCCCACTCTGAAACAGAGACTCTAAGAGACAGACACTGATCTTGGTAAAAAAAAAACAGCAACCCTCCACCATGTTTTTTCAAAAGCAGGAGCTTTTATTTTACCCCCTGAATTTTATTTAAGACTAAGGCTGTAGAGAAGGAAGGGAATAGCTAATAGTGATAAGGACAGAAGAAAAAAGAAGGAAGGAAGCAACGTGGAAAAGAAAGACCAGCAAGCAAAAGATCAAGGAACCAACTAAAAGGACCCCAATACAAGCTGTCCTCAATGGTGACTACTCACCAACCTGTCCAGGAAACAACAGCCCTGGACCCCTGTAAACTACTGCAAAAAGATGGTTTTTGGGCCTTGGGCAAAGTTGGTGGTGAGCAGGAAGAGAAAACCTCAGCATGACAATAGTGGAATGTTCTTACCTCCAGGGCAATGGTGAGCCCTGCCCTGGTGTGACAATACTGTCTAATTCCCAGTAGTCAAACAGAAAAGAAAGCATCCATCCCATCTTGCCACAAGGTCCTGCAGTGCTGACTGGCATCATGAGGCCTCCAGAGTACTAAGCGTGCTATCTGGCCCAAGTCTACAGCCCTCAGTGGGAGATGCTGGTTCATGATGAGAGCTGGAGGGTGCAGAGAAGCAGAAACATCTGGCAGAAGCAGCTGCACAGCAGAAAATGGCCAGAAGCAGAGCCATTTGTGAGTCCCTTGGAATTTCAGGAGTGCCTAGATCAAGGAGGGAGGGCCTAGCCTCTGGGTGAACAGGCAGGGTAGGTTCCCTAAAATCAGGTGACTCCTGTGAATGTAACCCCATTTGTGCCTCCAACCAGACTGTGAGGAACTGGGCTGATCCAAGATCTGGCTGAAAATGTAGCTACCATCTGGCAAAACCCACTTGTCAAGGTTATGGACTATCTGATGGAGAAAAAAAAAAAAGAGTGCTAACAGGTAAACCACAAATTATGCAAATAAAAAAGTAATGTATGATTTTTAATTTCAGGAAAATGAAACGTTGTACAAGAAAGAAAATGTAATCATAGGACCAGCTTGACCTTCAGTGAGCAGTATTTTTCATTAAATTGAAAGAATTGGGCGGATGAGGAGACTAAAAAGAGGGTGGGGGCAGGAGACAGGAGAACTGATGCTACATCTACTGACAAGAAGTCAATGGATAATTGTCTAAAACTGAGAGGTTGAGAACAGTTTAATCCCATAATTCAGAAAAATAAAGATAAATACTAGGAAAAATAGCTAAAGAATTGAGAAAGGTTGTGTCTGGGGAGGGGCATTGACTAAAACGGGAAAAGGGGGAGCAGGGGCCTACTAGGTGCTGCCTCCAGGTCTCCGGGTCACCTTGGACCTATGAACACACCACTCTGGGATTTGGGACTCAGTTTCCCCGTTGTATCATGACCTCTAGTGGCTGTCCAGCTCAGTGGAGTCCTAGGGGTGTGGAGTTCAAAACATACAGCTTTATGTGGATGGATGCACTGTGGGTACTGGGAATGAGAATAAATTCATTGTTTGTGATCGTAATAACCTGAAGGTCACACAGAACATCTCAGAATGGTGCTCAAACACCAACAGGCATGCAGTCTACCCAGGGCAGCCTCGCCCCTCCCCAGCTCAGCCAAGAAAGCTCTGCCCACCTGCTCCCAGGCTGAGGGCCGAGCCACAGGAAGAGACCTATGGAGTCATCGAACCACACTCTTTACTTCAGATACTGACAGTCATCCCAGCAGGACCCATCTTCATATCTGCAACTTCCTCTCTGCACTCCCGGCACCCCCTTTGACCTCCTACACCCCATATCCCGTATTCCACCCCCACAAACGGATCATACAAGCACCCTGTCTGGTGAACAGAATGTGCATCTACATGTACAGTGAGTGAATAATGAAATCATACACTAGCTCCCCATGCATCAAATGTCTTTCCTATACTCGAGAATTGAAGGAATTATGACAATGAAGCGACAGAACGCAGGTGGGAACTGACATGCATTCCCCACTCAGAGAGAAGAGGAAAACGATGATGAAAAAGGCATTTGATTCCTGGTATAGGCTTCCTCTAGAGGCACAACTACTGTGGGAAAATGAGGGAAGTAGTCCCTATGGAAAGTAACTTTCTACAACTCTTCCAGGAAATCTTCCAGTGCCTGGTACCCAGCAAGGCTACATGCAGCCAGATGGCCAAATGATGCTTCATTTACTCATAAGGCAAGTCAGGATGGAAAATGCTAGTTAGCCTTGAGACTGAAGCTCTGAGCAAGGAGAGAAATAGCATGTGTTTAGGACCTCCTTTACTTCGCCAACTTTTTATATATTTTTTTAAAATTTATCTTATTGAAGTATAGTTGATTTACAATGTTATGTTAATTTCTACTATAAAGCAAAGTGATTCAATTATACATGAATACACATTATTTTTCATATTCTTTTCCATTATGGTTTATCACAGGATATTGGATATAATTTCCTGTATTATCCATGTATTTTCTCATTTAATCCTGACAATGATCTTGTGAAGCTGGAATCGTTACCTTGATTTACAAATGAAGACACTGGGCCTCTCAAAGCTAACTTACCTTCCTTTAGGTCACAGAGCTAGTGAGTGTCAAAGCTGGAATTCAACCCAGAGGCCAGGTCATGAGAAAACACACTCTTCTCCCTTATAACGACCGACTTGCAGGTTTACTCCACAAGATTCTTGACCTGGCTAAGGAGGCACACGCAGTATCAGCCCCAGGAGGGAAAGCATGTGAGGTGCCTTCTCTGCACCAAGCCTCCATGTGTGGAGACTAAGCCACACTTTCCAGCCTGGGGTGTGGATATTTCATTGGCCAAAGGAGGGAAATTGGTGAGAGCGTATTCCTTTTACAAATGAGGGATTCAATCATATTATATCAACTCTATTTCCTACCAAATGGGTCTCTTGATTTTTTCAGCTCTCATGTATTTTAAATGCATTTAAATGATGTGATTATTTAACAATTTCTGTGAGTTTTCTGGTATTTGTTTTGGGTTTTTTTTTATTGTGTTTTTGTTTGACAGTGTTGAATCATCAAAATATTGTAAGGCATTTTTCTGGCTCACTAATTGATACACTCCTGCCTAATTGCCTGCTGTTTCATTTCTTCTTTGTTAAAATGACACAAGGTTTTTCAGTTTTGTTGTTTCCAAAAAACAAACGATGCTGCTTCACTACCCCTCCATCTGTGCCTTCACCAGGATGACAACACATACCACAAATTCCACCCATCATCAGTCCAGGGCAGGGTGTGGAGCAGGCGCTGGGAAGGGTGTGGTGGGGGAGCACACTGGCCCACCTCCTCCCTGCATTCCTGAAGCTCCTTCCCCAGCACCCCTGCCTGGCATTATCTAATGGATCTGCTGACACTCTCAGCAGATCTTAGCTGCCTAAGCCCTGAATTGCCTTATTCCATGAAGCTGGTAGAACCAGAAGGCCCTGGCTTTGGCTCTGGAGATTCCACACATAGCCCTATTTATCCAATCCAGAAACTACTGCCCTAACCAACCATGATCACTCATGGAGCAGATGTGGGTCCCACCTGATGCTCAGCACATGGACCCTTTCCAGCATCCTCCCCGAGCCTCCTCCTCCCAGCCCCCTCTCCAAAAAGAATAGGAATCGGGGGGTATGGATACATAAGTGTGCCTCTGCCCTCTCCCTAGAACCTTGCCAAAACCAGAGGTTGGTTGGAATCAATGTTATGATCCTGGCCTCCTGGCCTCCTGTATTATAGAAGAGAAAAATACTGAGGCCCAATGAGAGGGAAATGGAGTCCAAAGTCACAGTGTGAGCCAATGGCAGAGTTAGGACCAGACCCAGGAGCTGGACTCAGAACCCAGTGCTATGCTAATTCCAGAGTTTGCTCCTGCAAAGGAAAACTCAAACTTCCCTGGTGTGGAAGATAAATTAGGAAGTTGAGGTTAACATATACACACTACTATATATAAAATAGATAACTAACAAGGACTTACTTTATGTTACAGGGAACTCAATATTTTGTAATAACCTGTAAGGGAAGAGAATCTAAAGAATGTGTGTGTGTGTGTGTGTGTGTGTGTGTGTGTGTGTGTGTATGTGTGTGTGTGTATCTGAATTACTGTTCTGTACAGCTGAATTTAACATGATATTGTTAATCAACTATACTTGAATTTTAAAAATTTAATTAAAAGCAAAGAGAAAGGAGTTCCCACCGTGGCTCAGAGGTGACAAACGCAACTAGTATCTGTGAGGATGTGAGTTCGATCCTTGGCCTCCCTCAGTGGGTCAGGGATCCAGCATTACCATGAGCTGTGGTGCAGATGACAGATGCAGCTCAGATCCTACATTGCTGTGGCTGTGGTGTCAGCCAGCAGCTATAGCTCCAATTCGACCGCTAGGCTGGGAACTTCCATATGCCCTGGGTGCTGCCCTAAAAAGACAGAAGGAGGGAGGGAAGGAAGGAAGGAAGGAAGAAAACTCAACATCCTCATGTTCTTCTAAAGACCTGGAGATGCCTAGGAAAATGGAGAATGTTAGCGAGTAGACCTGGTTTGCCAGCAGTATTTGTGAAAAGGGTCAGGGGTTCTGGTTGCCTGGAAGGGTCTATGAGTAACCATAAATTGCTATAAAGTAACCATTCAACATTGTGATAAATCTGCTATAAAGTAACCATTCAACAAATGTGGAATCAAAGTATTCATATACTTGATAATGTGACATATATATGTTACATATATACTACACGTCCTTGCTTGGATCTAAAACTCATGCCTTTGACCCTTACTGCATTGACTTGCTAGGTAGAAAACTCCACATCCTGTTACTGCCTCATTAAAAAACCAGCCCTCATGCTACTGGAGCTAGAGCAATCCTCATAAATAAATCAACTAATCAATTAAATAATGAGAAGGAAAGGGTGTTTTAATTCCCAGTCTTCCAACCAGCTGAGTAGAGAATCATGTGTAGTTGGTCTTTGCTGCCCCTGTGTAATGTCACACACATTCCGGCTGAATAACCACAAAATATAAAAAATCAACAAGTGCATTAGCCCAAACAAGGACATCTCGTTGCACAACTGAATAGCCTTCTACATCATAAGAGCACCCAAAATTGCCAAAATCCTAGAGTTTGGGTGGACTATGAAATCACATCTATAGAACCTACAAATTATACCAACTACAAACTGAGACTTTAGCTCATTTTTCACATAGGCAATGATGCAGACTTCCTCAGATCTTCCTTCTGCAGTGTTCCTTTCTCCACCACTGTAGTGGCTTTCCCATACGAAGAGAATCAGTGGAGGGGAGGGTGGCAGGTGAGGTTGACTTGAGATCTGTGTGGGGTGCAGAGTGGCTAGGCTGCAGGGCAGAAGGACCACAACCTCACTTGAGGACCACAGAACATCTCCTGGGTGGTTCCTAACAGGCACTTCCTTGCCTCCTGTTTTTCCTCCTGTTTTTATCTCTCATTCTTCCAACCCATCATTGTCCTGTGGGCCAAGTAGGGCAGTGAGAGGGCACTGAGAGCTCACTTGGCTGCTCTCCTGGAGAAATCACTCTTCCTACTCCCATTCACTGAATAAACAAAACTAAATTCTACCCAAACCAATTCACTGCAGAAAATTGAAGTTCATCACATGGTTTAAAGAGTTTGAGTATGTATTTTTCTACCTTCCCTGAAAATGAGTTTTTAAAGGTCATGACATCCTCTAAGTTAAGGTAAAATAAAATCACTCCCAGGGTTCCTCTTGTGGCTCGGCGGAAATGAACCCAACTAGAATCCATGAGAATGCAGGTTCCATCCCTGGTCCCACTCAGTAGGTTAAGGACCAAGCATTGCCGTGAGCTATAGTGTAGGTCACAGATGCGGCTCGGCTCCAGCATTTGCAGTGACTGTGGTGTAGGCCGGTAGCTGCAGCTCCAGTTCGCGCCCTAGCCTGGGAAATTCCATGTGCCACGGGTGCAGCTCTAAAAAGAAAAAAAAAATTAATTCCCATCCTAAGTATTGACAAATAGCACAGGGTAACCTGAGGCTAACAGGAAAAAAGAAAAGATTAAGAAAAGCCATTGAGTGGGGCAGAACTCATCAGGTAAGTTACTCAATGCCAAAATATAATAATTTTATGGGAAATATGTTTGAATATCACTCTAAGGAGCAGGATGTGATTCCTCAACAAAGAAGAAAATGACTGGAAAAATGCATCAAGTGGCTATTATATTACAACCATTTTGTTAAACACCTTATAACCATTTAATGTCACAACAGCCATGTAAGATGCATGTTACTAGCCGGTTGCCTCAAAAAGGTTAAAAATAGAAAATATTCCCAGTTTTATGCTAATAAATGATAAGACTAGGATTAAAACTCAGATATAATCCAAAGACCAGCTTTCTAGACCAAATGTTAAAGTCACAATACAAAATTATGAGCTATAAGAAATGAACACCCCAAAATCCCAACTATAGCAATTAGGATTAAGTCCACCTGCAGTTAACAAGGACACAGAATGGCAGTGGCTTAAACCAGGTAGATGTTCATGTTTCTCTTCTTTCAGAGCCTGAGGGTAAGTAGCCTGGGTCAGGGTTAGTGCCAACAGTGTCATCACCACTCCTAGGGGGCAGCCCTCCTGCTCAGGTTCCAACATTAAGCTCCAGGTGTCACAACCATATTACAAGGAGCAAGGAAGGATGCAGAGGAGGAAGGGTCACAGTGCACCAGGAACAGTTATACAGCAGTAGCATTTAATCCTACTGCTTATAACCTAATCATCTGGCACATAAATTCAAAGGAAGGTAGGAAATGTAGTCTTTTCTCAATGCAAACATGTGCCCAGATAAAAATCAAGGCATTCTATGAAATGAAAAGGATATTACGGTAAACAGCTAACTGCCTCTGCCACAGATACTTAATATTAAAAATACTATAAATGTTATTTCCAAATTATTATATTAACATGCCATGTACCTGCACAAAAAAAGTATGCATTTATATATGAAGGTGTGTTCATTTGGAAAGATTCCAAGCTACATTAAGAAGCCTGTCAAAGCACGAAAGCAAATGATGGTTAAATTCCTTGTGTGTTGGAGTCACACAAGTAAGGAGGAAGGAAATGAGTTTTATCCTGAACTTTGATAAAACAATGTAGTTATTCATAGCATACATCACATTTGATGGAGAATCACTGAAGGCATTCATTCTACAGTTGGATACAAGATAATGATGACGTTTCACCACTCTGACTTTACGTACTAGAGATGATAGCCAACTCAACTACACAAGAGAAGGAAATCACACTAAAAGCAAGATGGAATGTATGGCTTTTATATTAACAGAGAAAAAGACAACCTACCCAATGAAAAGGGGAAAAACACACAACAAACAGAAAACATAAGATGGATGGCAAAAAATAAATTCTAACCTAATGATAATAAGGAAACCAGATGGGTCAAACCTAACAATTTAAAAATGAGTCTCTCACATTGGATTCATTAAACAATATCCACCAATATCGTCTAACACATTTTGAACCAAAAAATAGAGAAAAATCTTTAAAATTTCTTAGAGGAAAGATACACCACACAAATGTAAAGCCAAAGAAATCTGGGGGCAAAACCTTAATATCTGACAGAATGGAATTCAAAATGTGAAGAGTGGAGTTCCCTTCATGGCTCAGTGGCTAACGAATCCGACTAAGAACCATGAGGTTGCGGGTTCGATCCCTGGCCTTGCTCAGTGGGTTAAGGATCTGGCATTGCCGTGAGCTGTGGTGAAGGTTGCAGACGCAGCTCGGATCCCGCGTTGCTGTGGCTGTCGTGTAGGCCAGCAGCTACAGCTCTGGTTAGACCTCCTAGCCTGGGAACCTCCATATGCCGCGGGTGTGGCTCTACATAAAGGCAAAAAGACAAAAAAAAAAAAAAAATGTAAAGAGTAATGTTACATATTGATCAAAAGGAATAGCAGAGTAAGAAATACGATCAGGAATATTTATAAATATACAAAGCAATAACTGTCAGTACTGTGGGAAGAAATACATAAATAAACAATTACAGCTGAGAACTTACCCCCATCCCAGAAACTGATAAATAAAGCAACGAAAATTGAGCAAAAATATAGAATGTCTGAATAATGCAATTATTAAATATAGAGGATTTCACATCCAGTAAATATAAAATATGCATTCTTTTTAATTATACATTTAACAGATATCAAGAAATGACCACGTATTAAACCATGGAAGTGTTACTAAATTCTAATGACTCACTATCACAGAAAAATTTTCTCTACTCTAATATAATAACATTAGAAATTACCAACAAAATGTTTAAGTTCAAAGTCCTATGTATTAGGAAACAGGACTATGTATCACTAATAAATTGGGGGCTAATAAATCATAACTGAAATTAATAAATACTTAAAAACTCAGTAACAGTTAAGACACTCCATTTCAAAATTTGCATGAACAGCAGAAATTGAACTTTTCAGATATTCTTCAAAAAATATTGAACACATTCAAGAAGCTGCAAAAATAACAGAACAAAAGAAATAAGCAGAAAATAAATAAAGGGGGAAATAAATGAAATTAATAATAAAACTAGACATTTAATAAAACCAAAAGCTACTTCTTTGAATAAATTAATAACAGAACTTTGGCAAGACTGATCAAGATAAAAGGGGGAAAATTAAAATAAACAACAGAATGAAATAGGAACAACCTATAGACATAATATAAAAGAAATGATAATAAATTAAACAACTACACATTAAAAAAATCTGAAAAACTGGGTAAAGGGAGTAGATTTCTTGACAAGGCTTGTAGCAGAGGGTGGAGCATGGCCTGACCCTGTGAGCAGCACAGCCACCTCTCCAGATCACTGCGTCTTAGACTAATGGTCTGAGCCCAGATGCCAGCAGACACCCTGAGACCCATCTCTAAAAGGGCACCCACTTTTCATCACTCTAGTACCAGAGTTTTCGAAAACTCAAATCTGACCCAGTAACACCCCTATTTGATAGATCTGTCTGAAAAACCATCACAGTCGAGGATAGCCTAAGGAGACAGGAAAACTAATGCAGAATCCTTAATGGGATCCTAAAACAGACAAGGGGATTAGACAAAAACCCAGGAATCTGAATATAATATGGACTTTAATTAATAATGATATATCACTATTGGTTCATTCATTGTGACAAACGCACCATACTAATGTACGATGCTAATAATAGGGGAAATTGTGTGTTGGGTACACAGGAATTCTCTGTTCTGTCCTGGCAATTTTTCTATAAATCTAAAACACATTATAAGATTAAAAGTCATTGAATTATTTTAAAAAAAAATCTAATGGAGAACAAAAACCTTCAGTGGTTCTCCACCACTTCTAAATCCAAGTTCCTTATCTTGAGAAACAGTCCTTTGTGAGCTGGCCTTCCCTAGTAGGTAGAGACCAGTGACAAAACCAGCAAGAATAGAGAGATATGGGAAGCCTAGCTCTTTTCACTTACCCAGCCTATGGAACATAATGGCTCATGGGAACATTTTAAAACACAGAGCTCAGTAAGGAAGAAGAGAGAATTCTGAGAAATGGCTTAAGCTTGGGAAGGGCCCTGCTTTTAATCAGCAAAATATTTTATAAAGTTCTGGAGTTCCCGCTGTGTGGCACGGGTTTGCTCCCTGGCCTGAGAACTTCCATATGCTATGGGTGTGTCCAAAAAATTTTCTTAAATACATATATATATTCAAAACTATCTATCTATCTATCTATCTATGGTTCCCCAAAAGGAGCTTTGGTTTGGGGACCTGTCATCATAGCTACAGGGAGCCCTGCTGCTCTGCTCCCTAAGCTTGAGACCTAGGGAGGTGCAGCAGCCCAGGCAGGAACTCCTGCACTGCCCTAATGGGGCCCCTCCACTAGCCAAAGCATCTAGATATGGTCAGTCATGGTTCAATCAGATATAAACAGCCTGTCTGGATCAGATGCTATTCCTCATCGCTGCGATCACAGACCACATTCAATGTCAACCTCGACCCTTGGGCCTTACCAAGCACAGGACCATAGCTCCAGGGGTCCTTGCACAAGCTTGACCTTTTCCGGTAAAGTTCCCAGGGCTCAACCCAAACTAACTCAATGAGTGCCACAATTTTATAAGAGAGGGCTGGCATAATATTGATGACTTCCAGGAAACTTTCTAATTCTAAAAGTATTCTATGAATTTCTCCACCAAATCTGCTCAGCTAGACTCTTCAATCCCCTTGCCCCTCCTTCTCCAAACTCCTTATTTTCGATTCCTATGTAGTCCTGCTGCAAATGAATGAAACCCCCTAAAAGCCTCCAGCTTCCTTGCCACCAAGGCTCCCATGAGAAGAGAATGTGCTTGAACTCCAGTGTGGGCTACAGAGGAAATGCCAGATGGCCACACACAGAAGCTACTTCATAGGCTATAGACCGCATTTCTATCCATATCCCCCTCGCTCATCTTTTGGCAAAATGCAGATAGAGGATTAAGAATGAGGAGGATTCCATGAAGTCAAACAAAATTAATTAGCTGCAATTTCACTGCTGAGCTGCCAGGTAAATTTCACAGTATAATCACTCTGAGCTTCTGCACTAAAGCGACAATAACGTCTTATAAGCATTCAATATCCCGTTTTCCTCCATGCATGGGCAAGCCGAAGAATTAGGTTCTAGCCCAGCTGCCATGCTTGGTTTGGAGCTGGCGGTAATCAAATTTTGTAGAGTGTTTCTCATAGAGTAGCACAATAGCTGCCATCTCCATTTTTTTCCTCCTCCCACTTTTAAATGAGAATGATAATACGTACATCACTGGGTTGTTGGGATACTTCCAACAGAGCACCTGGCACATAATTAGTGCCCAGTATAGCTCTGTGTGGTGAGAATCACACAGCATGCACCCAACTGAAGTAAAGGCAACAGAAGAAAAAAATTAGAGGAATGGGTAATTGTGATATTTGGATTACGGTTAATGATACAGAAAGTATGGAAGGAAACAAAGCTCGGAACCCCACCACCACCACATAAGGAGCAGCAGGGTGAACTGAGAAGAGGACAAACATCTACCCCCCCATGACCATGACTCACCAGCCTGAATACCTCTCACACTACCCGAGTCTGAGTCGGAGGTCCCTGGCCACTGGGAAGTCTTCTCTGCCTCAAACGAAATCTCAGTAGACCAGGGTGGGCTCAACTCTGCCCTCTGCTGCTACATACAGCAGTTCTTCCAAATAGCGGCCCTATAAAAGTGCCTCTGGTCTTCAATGAGGGCCCCTCATTCCATCTTCAGTCCCCAGTGCCCAGACTGAAGCTGTGTTGCCTAGTGCTTAATTGCAAGGGCTCTGAAGTCAGGCAGATGTAGAGAGAATCTAGTTTGGCCCTGGTCCAATTATTTTGCCCTCTTAAGACTTAATGCCTTTTCTATAATACAGGAAATTTAATAGGGAAGATACCTCATAACATCTTGTGCACCAGTCTTAAGTCATATTAAGCACTTACTAAATGTTAGTGATTTTTATAAAATGGAGAATTTACTGGAGAAGATAGCTCATAGAGTTTGGTGCACAATACCAGCCTGAGTCTTAATGCATATTATGTACTCCATTAAATACTAGTAATTATTTTGCTTACTGCAAACTCCCTTGTATTTAGGATTCTGAAACCTTTAACCATTCTTTTAGGTAGGTAAGTAGGTAGATAGGTAGATAGTAGATACATAGATGATAGGTAGGTAGATAGATAGATAGATAGATAGATAGATAGATAGACAGACAGACAGACTGACCGACCAGGTAGACCAGGGGCTCTCTGCAAGTGTCTAGTTTTCTCCTACCTTATTGGCTGATACCAATTGGTATCCTTTGTGAATTCAGGCTCTTTAGATGCCTCCAAATGGTGGGTACTCAGCCTTTAAAATCCCTAAATTTGCTCTACCTACCCCTGGCTTTTAATAACATCCCTGTGTCTAAGACCCCCTGCTATTTTAGCTCGAGATCAGATATTTCCATTGAGCTTCAGATTTATATATCCAGCTCTTTAACTCATATTTCCATTTGGAAGTTGTGCAGCAAAGAATTTAACCTTGCCTCAAAAGAGAGGTTATCTCTAAGCCCTTGGAATGTCATGACTGATAGGAGTGTCTTTATTTGCCTGAGAGCCTTGGAGCACACAAAATAGTCTAACACTGTCACTTAGGGGAGGAGATGTGAGTTACAGGGTATCAGTGCAACCAGAGAGCCTGGAAATCAAGATCAGTCACATGAGCAATCAGTCATGCCTCCATAATGGAGTACCAGTAAAAACTCTGAACATCAAGGCTCAGAAAACTTCCCTGGTTGGCAACATAGGGCTAATCAAATTTTGTAGAATGTTTCTCATAGAGTTACATGGGAGCTGCTGTCTCCATTTTTTCCTTCCCCAACCTTTAAATGGGAAGGTTAATACCTACTTCACTGGGTTGCTGGGATACTTCCAACACAGCACCTTGCACCTGGCACATGCATACTGTTACACATCAATATGAGGAGAATCATACTGTCCTGAACTCCATGGGGAGAGGACATGGAGGTTCCATGTTTGGTACTTCTGGACTCTGCTCTGAGCTTCTTCTGTTGACTGGTTTTAATCTGTACCCTTTCCTTGAAAGATGAGAATAGCATCTTTCAGTGAATTCTGTGAATACTTCTAGGGAATTATCAAACATTAAGGCAGTTTTAAAAGTCTCTGAACTTGCAAATGGTGTCAGAAGTGAGGGTGGTCTTATAGACTGCACCTTCCAACTTTGCAGTGGACAAATTCTTTTGGCTGTCTAAATGGTATCTCAAACCTTATGTATCCAAAACAGGAATCTTGATGTATCCTTCCAAAAATTAAGCAAACAGTATTTTTTAAACTTTCAAAACATAGCTCCTAATACCACCTTGCTCATTTCCATCAAACCAGAAGAAAGAAAAAGGACATGGAAGAATCACGAGGATTTTCACATCCAGGACTGGAAGATGCATGTACTACTTGCCCTCACAATCCACTGGCTGAAATGTAATCAGATAGTCACACCTAACATCAAGGCTGACTAGAAAATATATAAGAGTTAGGTGCCCAGAAGAAAAAAAAAAAAAAAAAGACTTGGTGAATAGTTAGCCATCCCTACAATACTTTCCATCAATATAGGATAAAAGCTGAATTTCTTATTTCTGCTCTTCAGACACAGTAGGTTGTTTCCTGCCTCAGCCCATCCATTGCTGTTCCCTTTGCCTGGATCTCCGCATGACTGGCTCTTTCTTATCACTCGGACCTCAACTCATATGTCACCTCCTCAAAGAGGGCTTTCCTGGCTACCCAATCAAAAATAGCCTCAACCCCCCAGTTACTTTCTAACATGCCTCTCCCCCACTCCCCCACCCCCATTTCAACTTCATCATGCACTTATATGACAAGACCGAAGTGGTCTTGTCATTTCTGCACTTGTTTGTTTTTAGTCTCTACACTAGGAAATCCATGAGTTCCTGACCCTGGCAGATGCACACTATTATTTTTTGAATGAATGAATGAATGAATGAATACTTTTCTGTATGTGCGCTAATTGACCAAACATCATCTGAAGCATGCAGCGGAGCCCTTCAGATGAGATCTCCATGGAGCAAAATGCCCATCTTTTCTCTAGTTCTGCAGATTCTCCTAGAAGGGCTTGTGCTGTCCTGAACACTGAGACTAAAATACTCCAGCCTTTTCCAGGCAGGTCCTAAAGCTCTGACCCTTCTGACTGGTATCTGTCCACCTGATGTTATGGTTTTGGTGGTGAACTCAGGAGCCATTTCTATTAAAACTCATTTTATTTCATTCAAATGATAACATTTGTCTCTGAGAATCTATTTAATGATCCACTGTATTGGTTCTTCCAACGAAATTGGTCAGTACGTGAACTGGTGCCCTTCCCCCACCCCCCGAAGACAATGGGAAGCAAAACAAGTGTTCTTTCAGCTCCATTACCCTTGCCCCAGACTTCACATTTCAGATGCTGTCCTTGTTCAACTAACTCCAGACAAAATTAATAGGCCCCTGAGCCCACCTGCCCTTATTCACTTGAGTCTCAGACTCTCAGGGGCTTTGCTCTTCCTGACACTGGCAGAGAAGGTTGGTGTCCTGTTCCCACCCGCTCTTCACATGCCCTGCTGAGCCGCGGGAATTTCGGCAGGGCCACGGATGTCAGTCACTGGGCTTTTCGTCAAACATGCCAAGATTTTAGGGATGGCTCCCTTACTTACTGGTTGTGGGACACTGGCCTTCTGTTCCCTCTTCTGTAAGATGGGGCGATTGTGCTCATTTGCAGGGCTGTTGTGAGGATTAAAGAAAATCAAATGTGTAAAGCGCAGAGCCTAGCACAGAGAAGGACTCCAACAAGAAAGTTCATATCCTTAAAATAAGACGCCCCTTGGGGTTCACCGGGTCCACTGTGGTACTAGCATCCGGCACTGCATGTGCTGAGGTAGGAGAGCTGACTGCCTCTTTCCTTGGAGAGGTTCAGTGTGGGGCCCACCTCAGCCATCATCTCGTGCACTCACTACCTCAGACAGGGGCACAGCACTGTCACCCCACCAGGAATGGGCTTACGGTTCATAGCAACGTCTAAAAAGAGGGTTCAAGGGCCTTAGTCCCTGCCCGGGCAGAGTCAGGGGCAGTGTTGGAACATACAGCTGACCCTGGGACTCCACCGACCCCTTCACCCCTCGTCCTCTAGGCCTGACCAACATCGGATTCTGAAAGCTTCCATAGAACAAGCAAGAGAACCTTCAAGACATGGTCCGACAGGCTGGCCAGGATCCACCATCCCTGGCTGGAGGGGACCGTGCTGCAGGCATGTGGGCAACTTTCCACTCACTGACCAGGAAGAGAGGAAAGAAGCCTGTGTGTCTGCAGGCTGATGGCTCACAGCGGGAGGAGACCAGTCAGGACAGGAGTTGAGAGCAGCCACCTCACATCCTTTCCCCTCCCCCACCAGCTCCAGGTCTGTCTGTCCTCAGGGATTCCCTCTGTACAGGTTGCAGAGAGAAGGCCTACATAATAGCTAAAGAAAAGGCAGCTCAAGAGTATTCCCTCCACGAATAAAAGTAGCTGGAAAAGAATGAAAGAAAGAAATCTTATTCTTTTCCTTGTGGCATTTTTTTCTCTTCTCTTATAAATCATTGTATCGGAAAGGTCGCTCTTCGAGGTTGATGGCTTTCTTCGGAACGTGCTTTCTTTTTGCTTCTCAGTCATGGGGTCTGCATGTCATGAGATGGAGAGACTGACAAGTCAGCTGCTCTTCTAAAATCTTAAACTGCAATCATGCGAATAGCTAAAATAAAACTTTCCCGGGCTCTGAGGTTTTGGATTTTTTAGAAGCTGAATTTAGAGGTTGCTCTGCTTTGATGTCCCTCGCCAATTCTGGCTTTTGAAAAGAACCATAAACCCAGAGTGAGAGGCTGGTTTTCCAGAGCCTCTCAGGAGGCAGTGAGTCTGGTTCATCCATCCATATACTCAACATGCAGCCACCCACTCAACCACCCATCTATCTAGGCATTCATCTGCTCTTGCAACAGTGATCCGCTGAGTGCCAGCCTCTGTCCTATAAAGTATCAAGAGAGCAGTAAACTCCCAGCCACGGTCCCTGGTCTATGGAACTGGCATTGAAGGTGGATGGACAATTTAATTAGTGTAGCAGGATGATTTGTTAGAACTATGGTGTAACTGAGTTTATAAATAACTGTCTTATTTTCCTAAAGAGATAGCCAAGGGTTTCATTCCTGAAGCCTTGGGCTTTCTTTATCTGCTAGGTGTGTATATGAGTAAGCTTTTGTCTTAAAAAATCTGGGCAAATGGTCCCTTTCTGGCTGCTGAGGGCCAGCCCGGAGCCACTGTTTTCAGCCTGCATGAGCCTTTTAAAGACATTGGGTCTAGGCAAGTGGGAGACTTGGAGGCCTGTGTTAATGTTAACCATTCACCGTCTGCAGGCAGCTGAGTTTGTGATGCTTCACTATACTCAGTGAAAAGAAATTGGGCTGGCAGTAGTTCTCAACCTTGATTGCAAGTTAGAATCACCAGGAACATTTAAAAATCACTACGCCCAGTGACCTTTCCAGGTCGTGAGCGGTGGGTTGGGGATGCCTGAGCTGCTGGTCCTGAATGCTTCAAAGCCTTGTTAAGAATGTTTGGGAGTTCCTGTCATGGCACAGCAGAAATGAATCCAACTAGGAACCATGAGGTTGCAGGTTCAATCCCTGGCCTCCCTCAGTGGGTTAAGGATCTGGTGTTGCCGTGAGCTGTGGTATAGGTCGAAGATGCGGCTTGGATCCTGCCTTGCTGTGGCTGTGGTGGAAGCCAGCAGCTGTAGCTCTGATTCAACCCCTGGCCTGGAAACCTCTGTATGCTGCAGGTGCAGCCCTAAAAAAACAAAACAAAACAAAACAAAAAAAGGAAGAAGAGGAAGAGGAAGAGGGAGAGGAGGGGGAGAGGGAAGAGGGGGAGGAGGAGGAGGAGGAGGAGAAGTAAAGCTTTGAAAGCTTCCAGTCCTGCACCTGCTCATGGCCATCATTACCCAGCTCTATTTGGATGGGCCATGGGTCTGGTTATGCTGTGGAAACGTGGGATGTCACATGCACTTGTAACAGTGTCGCTGCCCTGCATGAATAAACATACCTAGGAGAACCTCTCAAAAACAAAGTAAAACAAAAAAAATCACTATATCCAGACTGCATCCAGACCAGTTAAACCAGAGAATCTGGAGGTAAGAGCCAGGCATCAGTTTTTAAGGTTGCCCAGGGGAATCGAATGAGAATGGCAAGTCTTAGGTGAGGAGTTCATGGTTTTAAACACTGGGGATCGAAAGAAGTGTTGTTCCAGCCCCTCATGATGGGCTATAGAAGGGGAGGGTCTGGGTTTCTATTCCTAGTGGGAACCAGGTCATCACCATCCTGCCCGGGGAAGCAATGAGGTCATTAGCAGAGGGAACAGAGAAAAGGAAACAGGCAGCCACTGTGGTTCGTGGAAGCCTAAGGGCGCTTGTCTGAGAACCCAGGAGTGGCTGGACCTCATGAGCAGAATCTCAGAGTTGGATTTTATATTATTTTTAAAAATGAGGAAGTGTGCTGCTCTTTGTTCCTCAAGTATTGTGTAAGTAAATCCTTACTTTTACCCACTCAGTGGTCACACAGGGTAGCTAGTACTAAGAGGAAGAGACCCCCGCTTGTGGTGTCAGAGGGTCACCAGGCGGCCTGGTATTTCTCTTCCTTTACCAGCACGTTTGGCACCCACACCTGCCCCGTTCAGCTCCACGGCACACCCACCAGGCCATGTCCTCTGGGGCAAAGGCCAGCAGCGGTACAGAGGCCTTCATTTGGGCTCCCGGGGAGAGGAACGCTTTAACCCCGTGGCGGAGGGAAGTGGTAGGTTGGGATCTCGGGCTCCAGGCAGCTGAGTTCTCCCTTTAACTATGAATCTAAAGCAGACACACATCCTCAGATTCCCTTCCTCCTGGCCCCCTGCCAGCCGTCCTGCCCTCCCTGTCCCCCAGCCTCCTTCCCCAAACAAGGAATGCTAAACATCAGAAATGATTGCTCAGCCCCTCTCCCTTTGCAAAAAGGCCTCTATCCCACCCCTCTGAATTTTTCCTGAAGTATGTGGCTTTAAGAACCTTCCCTTGTTTGCTGTTGGGATTATTCATTGTATTTCATAGAAACAAAAAAATGTAAGCTTGTTCTCTCTGTTGGCACAGCCAACAAGGAACAGCTGGCAGCTTTGTAAATGACTCCATTAAATCCCAGCTCTGTAGTGGGGCAAAGATTTCCACAGCCCAGTGCTTCACAGCCTCAGCTGCAATTGGAATCATCTGGATGGATTTTTTAAAATAAGATGCCCACCCCACTCCCCACTCCCCGCTCCCCACGTAGGTTTTGTTCTAATGACTCTGCAGGGCATGGAGAGGGCTGTACATGATGACTGACTTGTAAGCATCCCAGGTGATTCTACAGTGAGACCCGAGTTGAGGGTCCCTGCCGTGGAGCAGACCAACGTCTTGTCTGCCAGGACTCCCACCTCGCCATCCAGGAGAGCATCTCTGAAGTGCCGTGATCGGGGATGGGACCCGATGAAAGAAAGCCACACCAGTCATCCTCCAGGGGGTCTGCAGGTTCCCATCTGGTACTCTTGCTGCCTCCAAACTCACCTCCAGGTGGTACAGGCACTGCTGGGGCCTCTCCATCTCTATGCAAATACATTTTCCGCGATAAAGTATCTTCCACCTATTGTACTTTCCAGTTGGCAAACATTTTCTGAGCACGTAGAATAAGACAAGGGTGTATACCTGAGATCCAGCTCTGGCCCTTCCTCCAATAGCTCCATGTCCAACTGGAAAGGCGAGCAGAAGGGTCTGAGCTGCACGCTAATGCCTATAAATTCTGGGGGCTAAGAGGGAGAAAGTCTAGAATTCTCACTGACATTTAGTCAACATGGAAGTTCTCTCCTCTCAAGAACAGACTCACGAATACAATGTATAAAGTTGTAAATGCACCATATATTTTCTCCAGATTGATGGGCTTTGGGTGAAATACAATTTCTTCAGTTTTCCTTTTTGTAAACATAATCCTGTAGCAATACTACAGTGAATACATCTGTATCTGAAGACATATGGTTTATACATCCCAAATGTAACAACACAAATTTTGATCAACTCTATTAGTGGTAACAATAGCTTATCTTTTTAATATTTTGAAAAATATTTTTAAATGACCGTTGTATAGAAAGATAAGCAAAGAGTATGAAGCCAAAAAACATACAAAGTTGAAAGTAATATAGAGGTATGTTAAAGAGTTATTTAGTAAAAATATTATACCATCTTTATGAATTTGAGGATGTTTGTAGTATTTGGCAATGCATTCAAATTTGTATTTTGTTGGATTTCGTGTTTTAAATATTCAGTTTGGTACAAAAAAAACCTTAGGCAGAAAAAAGTGGAAGTTATAAAACAGATGAATTAAGGAGTGATAATTAGCTTTGCACAGTTTGAGTTAACAAAATAATTCTTTTAAACAGAGAACATTCTCTTGGGGCATTTTAATTATGACTTAACAGAATGTTGCAGCTTGAATAGACCTCTGAGGTGATCTTATGCACCTTATTCCTCAGATAACTGTGGGAACTCAGGCCGAGAAAAGGAATCCAGCCCTAAAATCACACTTGGCTAAGGCAGAATTGGAACCCAAGCTACTGGTTCCTGTCCACGTGTTCCTGCATCCACGCTCAGGTTGACAGGTGGCAGCAGAGAGGTACGTGGGCTTTTCCAGGCATTAGTGCCATCACTTACCCCAAAACGCACACATTGATGAAAGCCCCCTCCACCTCTGGGTCACAGCGGTACGTCCCCCAGGCTAAGCAAGCAGAGAGTAAAGCTTTTTCACAGTAGTAGGACTTGCTACATTGCCCCCTCCCTACCGCATGGTCTGAGCTTCCCACCCATCTTTTCTGCGGTCAGAAAGGCTGCCTTGGCAGATGCTGCAGGTGCCCCCTGCTGGCCAAACCGAATATCACAGGCCAGGCCACCCTCCCTTTTACTGAGTCTGGCCCCAGTCTTCAGCGGTTTAAAACCTGTAGGGAAGATATGAGGCTAAAGCAGGACAGTTCTCCAAATGGAGAAGAAAGGAAATATTGAATGAGACTTTGTCCTGTTCATTCTAAGCTAGGTCTATGGCAATCAGAACTCCATCCACACAATCCTATAAATATGAAGCCCAGGTAGTGGGGCAGAGCAGTGCCTTGAAATTTAATGTGAATAGACTCATCTGGGAATACTGTTCCAACTCAAATTCTGATTAGCTGGGTCTAAAATGGGGCCTGAGATGCCCCTTGTTACTAGCAAGGTCCCAGGTCATGCTGAGACTGCTGGTCCAAGGACCACACTTTGAGTAGCAAGATTGTAGATAAATATTGTACATGGACTTTGGAGTCAGACAAAACGGTCTGAACCCCAAGTTTTCCCCTTACCAGCTGTCTGATTTCATACAAAGGACTTAACCATCTTGAACCTTGAATTCTATGTCTGTAAAATATGCACGCCCACACGTCCCTCACTTCATTTTGCATGGATTGTAGAGGGCCCACATATACAGGCACCTAGGGTGGTATCTAATGTGTAATGGATGTTCAGTAAATATTACCATTATGTGAATTTTCTCACAAAAGGTTCATGTCCTCAGCAGCTTACTGGAAAAGGGCATTGATTTACACAAACATGTAAATCATAGCCCCGCAAACTTATGGGCATCATAGTTTCATTTTATTAGCCCCTCGCTGCCAAGGTTAGATCCACCTATAATTGTAAACCCTGAGGCTTTCGGTCAGTGAGAGCTAAATTCTTGAGAGTGGTCTCAGGCGTCCCTGATGAATGTACATCTTCTCTCACATCCAAAGTGGAAAGACACAGAAGAAATAAGATTGATACCTCGTCACCACACTGGAGGTGAGCCGTATTTCACATGTGCTCTGGTCAGACACTGGAACGTGACCTGCAGATAAAATTTTCAGAGGAGCGTAGGCAGAGACAGCGCTGAGCTGGCAGGTCTGGGTTCACATACTAGCATCAGTGTTCTGTCACTGAGCCATTTCAAAAAAAGCTCTAAGTTTTCTGAGCCTCAGTTTCCTCATCAGTAAAATGAGATGATGAAAATACTGCATCCAAATTGGATGTAGTATGTGAACCGCTTTGAACATGATCACCCCCTTATTGCGGATTCTCTTGTGTGAGGGTGGTTAGAATGTAAGGTGAATTGGGGTCCTTACTGCAGTTAGTTCTGGACCCAAGAACCCAGGAATTTAGAGGCAGCAAATGTTATAGAAATGTCTGTTCATAAATAATACAATATACTGCAATTTATTTTACATCCAAGAGTTTGGGTGACTAAGTGTCAGAAGCCCATCCCCACATTTGAGTTACATTTTGAAGCAAAGGTGATTGAAACAACCTAATCCTGTTTCCATAGCAGAGCCCACAGAAGCCTTTCACCTTGGCTTTCTTCAGCCCATCCCTGACTCTGTCCCCAGGAACTCCAAACTCCCAGATCCTGGTGCCCTTTCATACCTCTGTGTCTTTGCACACACCTTCCCTTGTCCTTTCCCTCAGTCCTCTCCAAACCTCTGACTCAAAGACCAGTCAAGCCTTTTGGTTGCAGCAGAATCTGTCCCTGGATGATGGAAGCCATAAAAATCACGTATCAGAGGATATCAGGGAGCTGACAGAGTCACCAAGAAGGCTGGAGAGAGTAGCCTGGCAGGTGGAGGGGAATAGAGGAAAACACAGTCAGACCACAGCCAAGACTTCAGTGCAAAATGGTCCTGGGACCACCCTCTCTGCTGCCACCACCAAGCACTAGAAGCCATAGGTATGAACACCACAAATACCCCCACCCTCGAAGGCAGACCCTGCTTCCCGACACTGCTGTCATCACCGGTCCAGGAAATGAGACTCATCAGCTATAATGCAAGTCACAAACAGATCTGTCCAGTTGGTCAAGTCTGGGGGACTTTGCACTTTTCACAAAGAGGGCAGAGAATGGGCAGATTGAGATTTTCAACTTCCATAGCGAGACACAGAGCCTGCATTCCAGCTAGATACACTCAGGTAGAGGGCTCAGAAGCCAGGCAGCCAGAAAGGTAGCAGATGCAAGTCAATGTGAGCATCATAGTGGTGCCAAAACGTCCCTGACATGCTCTTCCCTGAACTGTGTCCCCAGCACCCCTTAAGCTTGATCATGTGGTTTTATAGTCTTCTGACTAGGTTTCTGTGGCTGCCTTAGGACAGACTCCCCAGAAGCAGACCTTGAGAGGAGAAATTGCATACAAGCGAGTTATGAAGGAGATTTTTCTAGAGAAGATATGTGAAAGAGTGAGGAAGCAGGATAGGAAGAGGAGAAAGCCAGGCACGGAGATCTTGGGCAAAAGTGAAGCAGAGTGTGGTTTCAGGCTGACCCCACAGGGACCTCAGAAGGGTAAAGTGTACCTCACAATTGTCTCAACCCAAGGCAGGGGGCAGGCATTGACTGATGACAGCCAGGGTTGGAGAAGGAAGGTGTAAGTATCCATCCAAGGCACATCCTTGCGGAGTGACTCCAGCTGCCCTAGCACAGACCTCCTAGAAGAGCAGGAGGTGCAAGCTATTGAAAGTATAATGTTGGCAGTGGTGATGGTGAAATGAGGTCTGAGAGCGTGGGATGGAGCTCTGGCACCATCTGCTCCAGTGACCCCACTAGACTGGAAACCCGCTCGATAGCACTGCCTGTGACTGATTTGTCCCTTTGTCCCCAGCACTCAGCACAGGGCAGGAGCTCGGGAGGGATTAAGGAAATGTCCGAAAAGTGAATAAATGCTGGCTAGAAAGGGCATATTGCTTCCAGGGTACCAAATAAAGCAAAAGGATGCATGCAGACCCCGACAGGAGGCCAGCAAACAAGGGGATCCCAATCTTGATTTGTATTCCTTTATCTTGCAAGTCCCGGCCACACCGTCTCTGACAAAGGAAAGAATTGGTGGAGTTCCCAAGGTCAGAGGGCCTTTGTTGTTAGAACGGATCCAGTGTGGATCTAGTGTCCCTAGAAGGTGAATAAGCATTTGGAGTTCTCAGCCACAGCCGGCCCATCCCCTCGGGAAGAAGCTAGAAGCCGGAGCTAATGCAGATGGTTTCTGAAGTCCCATACAATACCCAGAGGACATGGGCGATTTGCTGTGGCAGCTCACTTCTCATGCCTGCAGGCAACTGGAAGGCAGGACGGGACAGGCTTGTAAGGCCCTGACAAATGTGCTTTCACAGTAGAGCCTCCAGAAGAATTCATCCAGGCTGGCTCTGGAGAGAGGGTTATTTTTAATCCTGTGCCTTTGAATTGGCCAACCTCAGAAAGAGAGCAGAGCCTGGCAGTGGGGGGGGGGGCTCTCCTGCTTCCATATTACCATCAAGAAGAGGCTGGTGTGAGTTAGTAAAGGCTTGACTTGAGATCTAGAGAGATTTGGGTCTTTCCAGTCTGACCCATAGATGGGAGCCCCAAAAATGTGGCAGACCACCAAGAAAAGGGACCACCAAGTAAGGCCCCCCCTTAGAGTCACCGTGGCTCAGGTCGTGACATCAGTAGGCCAATACTCAAGGCCACCATTGGCCTCTGGAGTTAAGGGCCACAGTAATGGTTAATTTTATGTGTCAACTTAGGTGAGCCACAGGGCCCAGATATATGGCCAAAGATCTTTTTGTGAGTGTGTTTTTGGATGAGATTAACATTTAAATTGGTAGACCCTGAATAAAGCAGGTCACCCTCCGTGATGTGGGTGGGTTTCATCCAGTCAGTTGAAGGCCTGGATAGAATGAGACTGCTCTCCTCTGAGCAAGAGGGAATTCTGCAGCAGATGGTCTTTGGTCTTGAACTGAGATATCAGTCCTTCCCTGCATCTTCAGTCCAATGGCCCACCCTGCAGATTCATACATGTTCATACATATATACTACATGGAGGGGCCCAGAAAGATGGAGCCAGGCAGTGGCACAGAGTCCTCAAGCAGCTGGACACAGAGAGCTCAGAAAGCAGACAAACCTTTTCCCATGTGGCTTTGAGAGTGGGTGGACCCAGAGGGGCTATGGAGCCAGGACAAGGCTACCAGCAGGTACAGCATAAATCTTAAGGCTGGGAGCTCAATGGGAATTTCTGCTAGAGTCCAGCAGGAAGGCAGGACCGACCCCAAAGATCAGACAGGTCTAGATACACCAGTGGGTGTTGATTAGGATGGAACACGTCCTGGAAGGTCCTAGCCAGCACCGTCACACACCAGGGTAAGTCACCAGTCCCCCAGGGAAGAAGAGGGATTTATGGGAATTGTGAATTGACTAATTTGAACTGGAAAAAAAAAAAGTTTTATTCAGAGAATGGGAATGCGATATAAATTAAATTCGATGACAGAAAATTAAAGTGGCATTTCTTGCACAGCTACCTGAATTATAAAGATTAGAAATATCATCATCTTCACAAAGACAGCATGTCCACAGTGTCCGCAGAGGGGAGGGACACTTCACCCCAGAAACATAGTCTCCATTTACTTTATATAAACAGGTGCAGAGGCCCCCGTCCTGAGCCAGGGTGTCAGCATCTCTTTCGCAGGAGCATTATTGTCTCTTTGTTTGTTTGCTTTTAAGATTCCTGGAAACTGCTATTCATGCCTGCCATGTAATCTGTGCATACAATTTATTGGCGGGGCAGACATAAGCAGACAATCAAGGTTCTTTCTCCTCTTTGCTAGTTTGTTTCCTTCCCTTTTGTTGTGGCAGAGTTTCAAATGCAGTCATATCAGACTCAGCCTTCAGACCAAACTGTAGTTGAACTTCATTTCATCCTTCTAATCTACCAGAAATTTCATCCCATGCTCCTGATTAGCCAGTGAGGAAATGACAACAGCCATTTTTTTTTTTCCTTTTTAGGGCCACATCCATGGCGTATGGAAGCTCCCAGGCTAGGCAGGGGTCAAATCAGAGCTGCAGCTGCTGGTCTACACCACAGCCACAGCAACACGGGACCCGAGCCGAGTCTGCAACCTACACTGCAGCTCACAGCAATGCCAGATCCCTGACCCACTGAGTGAGGTCAGGGGTCGAACCCACATCCTCGTGGATTCTAGTCAGATTCGTTTCCGCTGTGCCATGAAGGGAACTCCCAAAAACAGGTATTTTGAACGGCCATCCCCTCGTTCTACTGAAACCGTAAAACAACTCCATGGAGAAACTGGACAGAACTGCCTGGTAGGTGAGACCCAAAGTCTCCACGTTGTCCAAGCAGCAGAGCCCTGACTTTCAGCCCCAGAAGGACCCATGAAGGAACACTAAGCTACAGGTTCAGGTAAAGAACCCTCAGCAATGCTCAGAGTGTAGTGACTCCAAATGTTTGCTTTTCTGATGACTCTCTTGCATCTCCTTTTGTTACTTTGGAGACTCACAAACGGAGAAAATTTACTCAATGCAAAAAGCAGAGAAAGCTTAGAAGTGGAATAAGCCTTTAATAAGAGACCGTTCAAATGGTCACAGCCAGGACAGAAATGTATGGAGAATGGATTTATTGCCAAAAATGAAACTAACTGGGATACTGGCAAATTTTCTAAAGCAGCATAACAAAGAAAGGTCAGAGTATAAAGGATGAGACAGCCTGTCTCCTCAGAGTAGAGTGACCACCGCCCGGCTGTCTGTCTCCTCAGATATGGATGGAAATGTGGCCACCTTGTGGTAAGGGCACTGAAACTCTATGGCCAAGTTTAAAAGCCAGAGGTTGGATAATGCGGTATATATGGCTTCTGCCTTCAAACAAAGATAAAGAGATCCATTAACAGACTTTGCAGAGGGACCTGGAAAGGTGTCAGTGGTGGATGAAACAGGAGAACAGGCAGAGACAGCAACTCTGAACTTGTGAGAGGACTCCAGGTTGGCAAGAAAAGCTGGGACGCCCTTGGACCGACTCGGCTCCCCCATGCTTTGGGGGCGGCGGAGCTGACCTGTGCAGATTATACCAAGAGTTTCAGACACCAACATCCCCCCTAGATCTTTCCCTGGCCATTCTCAAGTGTCTGTGGAAAAAGACAAATTACATATTCAGTGGGACAGAAATGATTCCATCTAAAGAAGAAAGAAACAGACATGAGACAAAAAGCTCCTGAGAGCCTATGAAATGCATCTCTAAGTTTTTCTCCTTTTTGAGTCACGGCTGTACTTTTGAGTACAATTGGTTAAAAATTAGCATTCAGAAGCTTTTAAAATTGCTAGGAGAAATGACACCTCCCTTAAACCAATAATTGAATTGCTTAATTAAGAACATAAATCTCTATTGTGTGTACTGATGGTTTCTCTTTAAGGGCTCTGTGTGCTACACCTACCGGCCTGGGCTCCATTGTTTTATAGTCAGGTAAGTGCTTTTAACACAAGGTATTCCTCCCTTGGTATGTACTAAGTAATAGAAGTTAAGTTGTTCTTAAAAATGGTTTTTGCGTTTCTGTTTCAGCTATGAGTTAGCGTCTGCTTAAGGATAAGAATGTTTCTAATGCAGAGTGTCATTAATTAGGTTTTCCAATGGTCGATGTGTTCAGGGATTCCATGCCTCTTGAACAAATTGCTGAGCAGTTAATGGAAAACGATATTTTTCTAGGCAGACTTGGGAGGTGTCTGCTTTTTTTCTAAAGCAATGTGTTAGAGTCAGGCTCTGGGCTCCTAGATCACAGATCAGATGTTTTTATAGATGTAGTCATTTATTCAAATACTAACTTTTGTATTTCATTGTACTATTTTGGTTGTTTTTGTTTGCTTATAAGCCGCAAGAGCTTTTTATTTTTCAAGAATCCTTAGAAACTGGAAAGGAGGGCAGAGGCTTCATTAACTCAGAGAACTTTCTATAGTTTTGTTCGACAACCAACTACCAGCAGAAATATGAGGCTGAAAAGAACACACATGCCACATATAAGGGGATGGTCCCCCCACCTTATCAAATTACCCAGCAGATGTCCAGAGGAAAAAGAAGCTTTAAGGAATGGCAAAATGAAAGGCAGTAATTACAGCTAAACAGAACAAGCCAAATGGAAAAACCCATCAAAAACCCATACAGATGTGAGAATGAAAAAGAAATTAACCAGGGTCATGCCAGCATAAGCAGCAATGTGCAATATTGATTAAAAGAGTCAAGAAAAGATAGATGGAGAAAAGACCAAGTTAAGGAAGGTCTAAGCTGAGTTTTTGGCCATCACCCAAGTTACCAGTACAAATTGCTACCTTATGATGAATTTGGTTGTGCAGATCTTCAGTTTGTGTGATGGGGGGGGTGGGGGGCGGTAGATCACAGTATGCTAAGGAGCCCGTTCACATGCACACACATACACTTATACAAATAGCCCGAATTTGGCTTTGTAGGAGCCTTGTGGATCATATTTAAGGCTTTTTCCCTAGAACTTACAGACTCACACACATTTAGGCACTTACATGCCTCCATACCTTGGCTTGTGCCAATTGTTTCCTCTTCCTGGAAGCCTCTTCTATTCTTCTCTGCCATTTAAATTCAGATTTCCATCAATGACCCAGATGAATTACTCTGTAGCTATACTCTGCTGCCTCCTCCTGCCTGGGTGGGGGATGCAAGAAGGGGTGTCCACAGAGGGTAGAAGCCCCTTGGAAAATGGGTTAAGGGCCCATCATAGACAAACTCAGCTACCTCCTCCTTCTGCAGAACATGGATGCTCTCAAGGCTTTTTCTCGTTCAGTCCCCACCCCCTCTCCCAGAGGTCCCTTTGATTGCTGGGCTTCTGACATTGGGTGCTCCCAGGGTAACAAATTCCCCTTCAGAAGAGTAGCTGGGACAACCATTTCTGAGTCTGGCCTGGGCTCTGCAACCTCACCATCCTCCACTTTACACAGTTTCCTGGAGTAAGATCATAGCCCAGCAAGTCCACGAGTTCATCCTGTGGGATGAAGATGTAAACAGACACAGAATGTTGCCCACGGCAAGGACTCACACAGCTACTCTGAGCAGGGTTAATGGAGATAAGATATGTAGCTCTCATTGTTTATCATGGACCCCACACTTTATAGACATCGTCATTTTAAAGCCCACCAGTTCAAGCCCTCCTCGAACACACATGCAAACACAGTAAAGTTTATTAGCTGGTTTCAGCAAGGCGGGGGCACATACCAGAAGGCTCATGGGAGTTAGGAAAGGTTACCTAACAGAAGGACCTTGGCAGGAATTGGTCAGAATCTGTAAACTAGGGAGTTGCTGGATCACCCAGGGGCTGACTCTTTAGAACACAAGTCATGCAGAAATACACCCATGTTCAGAGCAGCATTATTCACAACAGCCACAAGGTAGAAGCAAGCCAGATGTCCATCAACAGAAGAATGGATGAACAAACTGGTATATCCATACAGTGGAATGTTATTCAGCCTTAAACAGGAAAAACTTCTGACACAGTCTGCAACATGGATGAACCTTAAAGAAATTATGCTAAGTGAAATAAGCCAGTGACGAAAAGACAAATATGGTATGATTTCACTTACACGAGGTACCTAGAGTCATCAAATTAATACAGACAGAAAATGGAACAGTGGTTGCCAAGGGCTGGAGGGAGGGGAGAATGAGGAGTTATTGTCTAATTGGTTCAGCGTATCTGCTTTGCAAGTCACAGAACAGTTTTGCCAAGATGTAATTTTTGTTTAGATTCTCAGTTCCCACATTTCAGACTACCTGTTAGCAGAGCTGTTTTTGACTTTATCAATCTCATTTGTTTGTTTATTCCTCTTAACAACTGGCAGTAATGGATTGAGGATTCCAACCCGAAGCAGCCACGAGGCTCAGCTCCCCTACAGGTGAAAACATCCCTTTGAACTCTGCGCAGACCATTTGTCCCCACTCCATAACAAATGAAATTCCACAACACTGACTACTCCAGGTACCACAAAACGCACAGGTAAATGACATTATCTAACATCCAGAACTTCACGGACTGAAGGACAAAACAAATGTACACACAGTTAAGTGTAGGAAAGTATGATAAAGTCTAGAAAGCAAATGACCCTATGCCCTTGTAAAGTATCTGTTTAACTGTGATAATACTTGCTTCTTGCATTTGGTTAAAATCCTTTGACAAAGAAAAGAGCATCCAGAGTTCCCGACGTGGCTCGGCTGAAACAAATCTGACTAGCATCCAGGAGGACGCAGGTTCGATCCCTGGCCTTGCTCAGTGGGTTAAGGATATAGTGTTGCAGTGAGCTGTGCTGTATGTTGCAGACTTGGCTCGGATCCCACATTGCTGTGGCTGTGGCGTAGGCCGGCAGCTGTAGCTCCAATTCGAACCCTAGGCTGGGGACCTCCGTATGCTGCAAGCGCAGCCCTAAAAAGACAAAAAAAAAAAAAAAAAAGAGTTTCCTCTTTGATTACTAGAGATGAGATGAGTTTCAAATTTAAAATGGGAACATGTAACACGTTTACTTGTTTCTCTGAAGTATAAACGATGATGTTAGAATCTTTCCTAAGAGTAGAATTTAGATAAAGCAGAGAAAGAAGCAAAATAATTCCTCACAAATGCACCATAATTTAAAGCCGGGGTTGGCAAACTTTTTCTGTAAAGGGCCAGATAATAAATATCGTAGGCTTTGCAGGCCATATGCGGACAAAGACACTATGTAAACAAACTAGCTAAGCTGTATTCCAGTAAAACTTTATTGACAAATGCTGAAATTTAAATTTAACGTAATTTTCACAAGTCATAAAGTATTATTCTTTTTAATTTTTTCCAACCATCTGAAAATGTAAAAACCACTCTTGGCTCCCAGGCTGTAGAAACACAGGCAGAGTGGCCAAATTTGGCCTGCGGTTATAATTTGTAAGGCTTGCTTCTCTGAGTGTGGCCAATAGTCCAGAAGCATCAGCAGCGCCCAAGAGCTTGTTAGAAAAAGCACAACTTCAAGCCCCACCCCAGACCCACTGAAAGGCACCCCCAGGTTTCAAGAACATCACTTGTGCTCATCACAGTTTGAAAAGCGCTGGTGTAAGGTCTACGCAGACTCCAAAGCCAGGCCAGTGAATCTCAGTGCTGTATTACCACTTCCTAGAGAAATATGTAGTCCTGCGAAAGTTCTGGACTTTTCCCTGCCTCGGTTTCAAATGGGGATGATAGCACTGTCTCCCTCAGCATGGTTGTGAGAACACACACACACACACACACACACACACACACATAGACACACACACAGCTTAAACAGTATTTGTTGTTATTAGTACAAAAGCTCATGTTATTTTCCCAGCCATACTCTGAGACAGGCATTGTAAAGAAACTGTGGCCCAGAGAATTGGTGATACTTGCGTAGGATCACAAAGCAAAGGTCTTTCTGCCTCCAGTTTTATCCTGAGGATCATGAAGGATTTCAGGGTTACAGAAGGGGGCACCCCCCGCCCCAAGCGTTCAGGTCTTCCTGTCCCCACAGTCCTTCCAAGGATCCCCTCCCAGCAGCCCCCTTGCAGCCCAGGCTCCTCAGATATCTCCCCACTCACAAGTGTGCAGCTCCAACTCCCCCACATGGGGATCCTGCCAGTCTACACCCCTGGTTACCCCTTCATTCCTTGAAATGTATCTTCCATTAAGTTGCACAGTGTTTTTCTTTCTTTTTTTTTTTACCACTTCTCTTTCTAGTTCTAGACTGTAAATTTGTCCTCTGTTGAGTCTTGTAGCTGGCTGACTGTTTTTCATTATATTTCTAGGGCTCAGGAAAAAAAAAAGCAATTCCTTTATTGGAGAATCCTGACATTTATTAGCATAATAAAACTCTCAAGATGAGACTGCAGTTTTCCAGACAGTAATTTCATTTGCAGGACAACTTACAAGGAATTTATTTTAAGGCCAGGTAAAACCTAAAATCTATGAGACGTGCAGAAAGTGCAGGCCCCAAATAAAAGGAAATAAATGTGTCAGGCATGGAAAACTCAGCTGTTGTCTCTCACATATTAATTAGGGGTGACAGGAACAACAGCTTGGGAAACCAGGTTCTCAGCCCACCTTGATCGGCTTTCAAAGCTGCTTTGGAACTAGAAGTTTCTTCTTGTTAGTTTCTTCTAACACCTTGAAAATCTTCACATCCTATCCCCCTGACACATCCCTGCTGGCAGGAAGCTGTTGTTGCTATTCAAGTGGTTGTCATCAGCAGTACCTTCCATCTGACAGAGTTTTGTGTTTATCATTTAACTGACCTGCCAGAAAGCCCAGGGATGGCCACACAGAAACTTATCTTCTCAGCTCTACTGAACTTTAGTGAGGTTAAATGACACGAAGAAAGTCACATAGGTAGGAAGTAGCAGCCAAAACTCTTAACTGGATAGCTCTGAGTCTAATAGGAAAAAAAAAAAAAAAAGGTAATTTTAATCATAGGAAAAAAAAAAAAGGTAATTTTAATCATCATCGTCATCATCAGGCTTGAAAACATTTTACAGTTCAAAAAGCAAGTTCCCTCCATCGCTTCATTGTATCCGTTCAGGGACCCTGTGAGGCAGGTAGATGGGAGGGAGGCCATGGAGTCAAACTTGATATTACAGAACATATCTGTATGGTGGGTCCTTACCCTGCCTTCCCCAGAAGGCTGAGCCCACGGCAGATGTTACGTGCTGCAGCCTCACACAGGAGCACAGTCCCAGGCAAACAGGAAAGAGTAAAAGGGGAGTGAGGCAGAGAAGGAGGCAGAACACGCTGGAGGGCGTGGTACTGACATTCATCATGACTAGTTGCTCGGTCTTGCAGGACTGTCTTCTAAGAGGCAGATACTTCTTCTTCTTCTTTTTTTTTTTTTTGTATTTTTGCCTTTTCTAGGGCCGCACCCGCAGCATATGGAAGTTCCCAGGCTAGGGGTCTAACAGGAGCTGTAGCTGCCGGCCTACGCCACAGCCACAGCAACGCGGGATTCGAGCCGCGTCTACACCACAGCTGACGGCAACGCCGGATCCTTAACCCACTGAGCAAGGCCAGGGATCAAACCCGCAACCTCATGGTTCTTAGTTGGATTCGTTAACCACTGAGCCACGAAGGGAACTCCTGAGAGGCAGATACTTCCATGAAGAACTGCCTCACAGTACAGTCCCTTCAGGAAGAGAACTAATCTACCAGCCTCCATCTCCCGTTGAGGAAAGGTCCCCCACATGGGGAGTTAGCCTCCCAGCTCTACTTGGTTCTGCAGTGTCCCAATTTCTCAACAGGAGAAGAGAGACCCAGAGCCCCCCACACAGCAAAGCACCACTGGCTGCTGCTCGTGTGAAGCTGATCAACGTGGTGGGAAAGAGCAGAGTCCATGCAGAACTGGTTTCAGTGGTGGTGACCGGGGTGAAATAAGAGACCAAGGTGACCTGAGGAACAAACAGGTGAGGCAGAGGGTGAAGGAGAGCATAAGAGATTTGATACAACCATCGAGTGAGGTAACCAGTTCATTGTTGTCCACAGAGTCCATTCACACTTTTAATCCCAGCAAATACAGTGCTGCCAGCATTATACTACTAGTCAGTTTCAAGGTGAGATTTGAACCCAGGTCTGCTTAATTCTAGAGCCTATAACAGTCCCATGATAGCACACCATATGGGTATATGTGTGTGTGTGTATGTATGTATATATATATATATATAAAACAACTAATGTGAAACAAGGGAACGCACAAATAGATACCATCGCTGAAAGTTATTGAGGGTTTCCTGGGAGACTCTTCTTATTAATACGAAGAACATATTCAGTATAAAAGGACAGTAGAATCAAAATCAAAAGGACTCGGTGGGGAGAGGTAATCATCTGAGTAGCCCGTATAGGGAGGGTCAGTACTGGAAAGCAAAGGCCTTATCGGGTATCTACAAACAGTTCTTAGATTTATAATTCCCCCTGGGGCTCAGGCACATCTGTAGGGATACATGGAACCACTGCCTCAGTATTGCAAAACCAGGACCAAGATATGATTCGACACAGGAGGGATGGCAGAAGAAGAAGTAAATACAAAGGCAGGGCAGCATTAGTCATCTGTTCTGGAAGCTGTGGCGCAGAAGTTAGGTAATTCCAGTGATAATATGAATGAGAGTGATCATGAATATCATTTAAAATTCAGTATCAGTGCTTTCTATATAAATCCTTTACAATATTTCTTCTCTAATCTCCATGCCTTTATATACAATGACAGAAAATAACTTACTAGAAATCATTGCTGACTAGTGTTGGAAAACTTTCAGAAGCAGTGCATTCATTCAACAAACATGTATTGAATGTCTGCCCTATGTTAAATTCAGACTTCGGCACTAGAATTATTTGGGTTATCAAAACATGATCTGTGTACTCTAGGAGCTCAGTTTAGGGCAGCTATGACAAAAAGGCTTCATCTTCTGAGGCCATATCTAAATTTTTCAGGAAAGAATTGCTGCAACAGCTATTAGTAATTTTTGTCCTGGGCACTGGGTCAGAAACCACCAGCACATACACCATATATTTCATATCCTTTGAAATATCCTAATCTGCTTGTCTCTCTGGATGGTGGTGGATCTTCCAAAAGGCCACAAGGCCTTGAGCTGGGAAGTTCTTGGGTTCAAAACAAGGATGCCCAGTGGAGTCCAGCTGATAAGAGGAGGGGGATCATTCAAACAACAGATGGTAGTCTGGCGGACTGTCCCTCTGTCCACAGGGTTCCTGCAGCAACTCTCCCCCTGAAACAGTGATAATTTCCTCCTAAAAGAAAAAAAAAAAAGGAAAATTCACATATCAATAAAAGCAAATAAATATCCACCAGAGAGAGAACAGTTCAAGATAGAAAGACTAAGAATATGTATTTGCCCCCTCATTCAAATTTATAGAAATGACGGTGGCGGGGGGGGGGGGAATTGGTTTTCAAAAGAAATAAACCCAGGAGTTCCCACTGTGGCACAGTAGGTTAAGGATCCAGCATTGCTACAGCTATGACATAGGTTGCTGCTGAGGCGCAAATTCAATCCCTGTCCCAGGAACTTCTGCGTGCTGTGGGAAGCACCAAAAAAACAGAAAGGAAAATGAAAAAAAATCCATAAAAGCATGGGAAAATAAGAAGGACAGTCATTCAACCAAGCCAGAATGTTGAAGAATACTTAAAAATCAAAAGCAATACAGGGTGAGGTTGTCAGAGGAGCGAGTGTGGGGCAGAGGGGACAGCAAGTATCAGCAAGACAGGTGGGGGACCCACATGGCAGCGGTCTGTGCCTCTGGCTGGTCAGGAAGTGGGCAGAGGCACGCAGTTCCCTGGGAGGACAAAGGGAGCCAAAAAGTTCAGACACTTCCATGCCCAAAAGAAAAGCTGCTCCAACTGTCACAGCAGGAAGAGACTGGATTTGGGAAGCAGGGACTATATCCACGGATGGCTCTACAGGAAGTTCAAAGGTCAAAGATGCCCTCAAAGCCCAAAGCATTTAAGGAAAGTCATAACTATAAAAGAAAGATGCCAAACTAAACGACAGAAATGACTTCCAAGAAAATATCAGGTTTATAAAACAAACAGAAAGAGCTGTGTATTAATCTCCTCAGTGGAATATGAAGATAAATCACCCATGAAGCAAGAATGGACTATTTTATAAAATAAAAGAACCAACTGAAGAACTTGAAAATGAAAGGGATGCCCATTTAAGTTAAAAAATTTTTTCAATAGGAGACCTGAGAGCAGAATGGACATTACTAAAAAGCAATTTATTTGCCAGAAGAATTCACATATAAATAAGAAAGAGACACCTAAGTAGAAAAATGGACAAAGGATATAAGCAGATGATTCACAGAAAAAGTCCAAGTGGGCATTAAACATATGAAAAGATCCTCAGCATCAGTGGTAATCAGAGGGATGCAAGCTAAACAACAGTGAGATGCAGTGTCTGCCCCTCTAATGGGAGAAAAATGAAAATAACTGAGAATCCCCAGTACTGGCAGCAGTGTGGAAAAACAGCCTCATAGTTTTGGAAGAAGCATGAACTGGCCCTACATTTTTGGAAGGCGATCTGGCAGATCTTTTCAAAGTAAAAGGTGCATAGTCTTCTATCCAGCCATTCCAGTTTGAGGGAATCCATCCTAGAGAAAGACTTGTACATGTGCACAAAGTGACGCATGCAAGCAAACCTCTGCAGCAGCATCTGTGATCCTGAAGCCTGGAAACTATGTAAGTGACCGGCAAAAGGAGGATGGTGAATGAAATTGTAAGGTACATCCATACCAAGGATGCAGTGGATGCCTGGACATGAAAAGATCCCAGAGACATATTTCAATAACAGCCAGCACATCCTGATAACTTACAAATGTCAAGCATATTATTTTAGTGCTTTATACAATGATATCGCATTGAAACCTCCCAGTGACCCTGAGAGCCATTATTGAGTGCTGTTATTAAACCTGTCTTACTGAGGAGGAAACCAAGGTCCCAAATTTGAGTAGTTGCCCCAGGTGACACACAGTAATGAAGCTAGGATGTAACACTTGGCAGCCTGATTTCAGGTACCATGCTTTCAAAAAATATATTCTATGATATATTAAGCATGTTAAAAAAAATCAAATTGCTGAGCTCTTGGTAAAGGATTATCCAATTTGTGTGAAAAATGACAATACCATGTGCATAAATTTCATTATCTACATAACAAAAAATTTACGTACATAAATTTCTACCTTAATGACAGGAAATACCTGGACAGGTATAGAGCAGACTGATAATTCAAGGTGGAAGATAAAAATGGGGATTTGTAATGTGCAAGGCTTTCACTTTGTACTGTAGTTTTCTTAGAAATGTAATCATAAATTAGTTGTGTAATTAAATTTTTAATTTATTAAAAAGTTGGCCACCCAATATTCATAGGGGCATAGACAAGGTATCTCTTTAGTGTTGGAAGCTAAGTTGGCAGCCTCAAACCCTAGATTTGGGAGAGGGTAAAGACCTTTGGAAACATCTAGCATAGCATTTCTATGCAGGAACCTGTCCATAGCATCTCTGAGTGATGGACATTCACCCTCCCTGGGACTAGAGGAACATCTCTTCTCAGAACATCTTATACTGGACAGAGACAGCAAACCATGTGTGTTTCAAGGACAAGCTTTAGAGCCAGACAACTTGAGGCTTATCTCCTGGATCTAGCTGGTACCAGCCATGAAATCTTAGACAAATTACTCAGACTCGCTGACCTTGATTTCCCGATCTGTGAAATGGGACTAATACTCCTCCCTCCCAGAGCCACGGAGAAGAGTGAATGAGAACACTAGGCACCAATGCTTGACAGAGAAGGTGCCAATATCCACATTCCCTCCTTCCTCTTTCCTATAGTTGGTAGAAGGCTCTTCCCAATGCAAGTAGAAATCTGCTCTGATCTCGGTGAAGCCAGTTGTCTGAGAAGTCCTCTCCTCCCAGTGTCTAAGTATTTTTTTTTGTCTTTTTGCCTTATCTAGGGCCGCACCCGTGGCATATGGAGGTTCCCAGGCTAGGGGTCTAACAGGAGCTGTAGCTGCCGGCCTTCGCCACAGCCACAGCAACGTGGGATCCGAGCCGCGTCTGCAACCTGCACCACAGCTCACGGCAACACCAGATCGCTAACCCACTGAGCAAGGCCAGGGATCAAATCTGCAACTTTATGGTTCCTAGTCGGATTTGTTAACCACTGAGCCACAATGGGAACTCCAGTGTCTAACTATTTGTAACTGGGTGTTTTTCTCTTTTTTTGTTTTTCATTTCATTTTAACTTTTTTTGCTTTTTTTAGGGCCACCTGCAGCATATGGAAGTTCCCTGGCTAGGGATCGAATCAGAGCTATAGCTGCTGGCCTACACTGCAGCCACAGCAACACTAGACCAGAGCAGAGTCTGCAACCGAAACCACAGCTCGTAGCAAGGCCAGATCCTTAAGCCACTGAGCGAAGTCAGGGATCAAACCCGCAACCTCATGGTTCTGTACCACTGAGCCACAACAGAAACTTCCTAACTGGGTGTTTTTCTATGTGCTTTAGTTTTTTTTTTTTTGCCTTTTTTTTTAGGGCTGCACTGAAGGCATGGAGGTTCCCAGGCTACGGATTTAATCGGAGTTACGGCTGCCGGCCTACGCCACAGGCACAGCAACACCAGATCCCAGCTGCGTCTGCGAACTACACCCCAGCTCACGGCAACGCCGGATCCTTAACCCACTGAGCAAGGCCAGGCATTGAACCCGCAACCTCATGGTTCCTAGCCGGATTTGTTAACCGCTGTGCCACGACGGGAACTCCTCTATGTGCTGTAGTTTTAAGTTCAAGTGAAGAGCTGTCCTAGAGCCCTGGGGACATCTATGAAGAAAAACTAACACAAACACAATAGTCTCTATTATAGCAAAAGCCCAGTGAGATGATCAAGTAATTCTGTAAACATTTCTACACCTGTGAAGCTCAGGGAGATAGGGGTGCCCTGAGCTGTCACAACTCTGTCTCCCCAAATCCCTGAGCCCTCCCCTTCTGGGTCACCACGCTCCACTTCTGAGAGCTTTCTCACAGTTACTGCTGATGCCAACAGCCACATTAACACAGAATTTGTTTCTTTCTATATATACTGTTTGGAAGGCAACATCTTTCTCAATGTGAGGTTCTCAGCAGGGGAACAAATAACAAAAAGAGTGGGAAAAGAGACTGTGCATACCACTTCAAGTTACAGGAGGTATTACGTACATTCTCCCATTTAAGATTTACAGGATCTGAGCCAAGTATTATTTACATCCATTTACCCGGTTAGCAAGCTAATGCCCAGTGAAACTAAGCAACCTGCCTGAGGTCCCCCACATACTAAGCGGTAAAGCTTTAGTTGGAACAAGAGGCATTGTAACTGTACTAGGAAAGCTTCTCTAACCACAAGGTACCTTCTCAGTTCAGCTCACTCTACTAAGCTACCAGAGGCCTCCCCAGAATGTCCTCAAGGGGGACATCCCAGGAATGAGACGGGGTTGAGACATGGGCTTGGACAGAGAGCAGGTCAACAGCCCTTAAGTGTTGACAGTAAGGAGCACTCAGGTACTGAAGGTGGGAAGAGGCCCGGGGACCAGGGTTGGAGGTTCCCCCATGAGTACAGGGTTAGGGAGTTCCCTTGTGGTGGCGTGGGTTAAGGATCCAGTGTTGTCACTGCTTTGGCTGAGTTCACTGCTGTGGTGCAGGTTCCATCCCTAATCTAGGAACTTCCACATGCTGCAGGCACAGCCAAAAAAAAAAAAAAAAAAAGTGAGTACAGCGTCAGCTAGAGAAGAGCAGCAGCCCTAAAGCCTGGTCTTGACAAACATCTGGTCTCTTCCAATGGGATGGTCCAGATCCCTGTGACCCTAAGCACCTTCTGGGGCTGCCTGCTCACTCTCCAGCTCCATCTCTTGGAACCCGTATAGACTGGCTCTCCCTGTAGCTCAAGTTTCTACAAGTTTCATCCCCCCAACCAGCACCCCTAAGACGGATACCTTGTGGAAATCAATGAGATCCGTGAGTGTTGCATGGCGATTGGGGTCCACTCCCAGGAAGCTGTAAAAATCCCCAGAGGCATCCACAAGAAAATGCTTGAAGCCTTTCTGCAGGCGATAGGAGAGGGTGTAACCCCAGATTTTCTCACTGACTCGGACCAGAAATGCACCCTCTGCCATATTCTCAAGGAGATCCTCAGCATCTTCTCGGCTGATAATTCCTGGTTTAAAAAAGAAAAGAAAAGGAGTTCCCATTGTGGCTTAGCGGTAAGGAACCCAGCTAGTATCCATGAGGACATGGGTTCAGTCCCTGGCCCCGCTCAGTGGGTTAAGGATCTGGAGTTGCCATGAGCTGTAGTGTAGGTCACAGATGCTGCTCAGATCTGATGTTGCTATGGCTGTGGTGTAGGTGGACAGCTGCAGCTCTGATTGGACCCTTAGCCTGGGAACCTCCATATGCCTCGGCTGAGGCCCTAAGAAAAGGAAAGAAAAGAGAAAAAAAGAAAAGAAAAGAAGAAAAGAAAAGAAAAAGTTAACAGATTCAGCAACCCCTCAAACCACACTCCCCAACTCATCCCTGCCCCTCAGCCTCTGGCAAAAGTCAGAGAAGGGAGGGGCCTCAGGAGCTGTCCAGCACTTGCTTCATTCCGCTGAGCAGACACCTTGGCCCAGAGACAACCAGCTGTGAGCCTGGGGGCAGAGTTGCTACTAGGACCCCAGTTTAGCACGCTTTCCTCTAAATTAAGCCACACTAATTTGGATTAATTGGGTAAGCAAAGAATTAGTAATGAGTGGGAATTATAGCATCTATTGATTACAAATACTGGTTGACAAGCATTGCCCTGTGGAGAGCCTTAAGAGTCCTGCTTTAATGACCAGACCAGAATGACTTATAATTACTGCCTCAGCTATCTCTCCAGTACCCATGAGTAAGCACCTGAAAACAGTATTTCCTCCTAAGAAGTGAAAAAAACTTCCTCCATATACCTGTGGACACTAGGCAAACAATTTCTTAATAGGGGCACATAATTAAGCTCCACTTTAGCTCAAAAAGCAAAATGTTCTCAGGTTCTGCAGTCCCATTCAAAGTGGTTTCACCACAGTATGAGAGTTAGGTCTGGCCTCGGAGGTGTTGGCAAGTTGGTGTCAACCCCCCGAAAGGCTCTTGCAAAGCCATTGTCCTCTATGGAGTGACCCATGTGTCTAGTGGGTCAGGTTTTGGAGGGAGGGGTGGTGGGAAGAGGAGGGGAGTCAGGAGAACTAGATGACCCACCCAATCCTGCCCTCACCTGCCAATGGGACCCTCAGCCAAGCCCTCAAATTCCCCAATGTCCTTTGACACTTAAGTGACGGTCTTAACCTTCAAGGGCACATCAAGACTTTCAAAGTGAGAGGAAGAAGTTACAATCTTTTCAGAATAAACTGAGAAGAGCTGTGGACACAGGATAAACTGAGAAGAGGTATCTCAAACAGTAAGCATCTGTGAACTCTGTCCCTTCTTTGGTATCTACCTAGGAATCAAAGTTGTAATTTGGCTCAAGATCAAACATAATACAACCTCATAATTCAGGTGGCAAAGACAATTTTAAAGAAAACCAGACCTCCCAAGAGAATTCATTGGTGTCTGGGGGGAGTGTAGGGTGTTTAGGTGGAGAGGCTTATGTTCTCCTGCCCCACTCACTCTGCTTTCCATCTCTCTCTCCCCCAGATCACCGCAAAGCCAAGTGTACTGGGAATTAGCATTAAGCATGTTCCATCCCATCCCATCCCACCTCAGTTCTTTGAAATACTCTACAACCTCTCAGCTGAGGAGGGGGGACTTCTGGCTGGGGAGTGAGCACAATGTCGGGATCATGGAAACTTTATGACTCTGATAATGACCAGGATCTTCTGCTGAGGAATACGGCCTTACGACACGATACAGTTGCTCTAGAATGATTATTGGGGAATGCAGCTACAGAGCCTTTCTGAGCCAATTTTGAGACAATAGAAATCATAATTCTTCCTGTATTTCCAGGACATTTTCTAGCCTGCCTTCCTATGTACTATTTTCCTTTCTCCCTTCAATAAATATTCTTCAAGAACTCTCTAGGAGCCAAGCCCCATGCTGGGCACCTGGGAGTCAGTACTGAATGAGAAACTATTCCTGCCTTCCAGAATCTCTGATTCTTGGGCAGAAATCAGGATTGGCAGAATGTTTTTACATGGGGGGAGTCACTATAACCGATGATGATAAAGCATAAGATATGGGCTCAAGGAGGCACCCATCCAGCTCTGGAACCCAGAGATGGATGTGCCAGTTAGATTGAGAACAGAAAGGTTAAAACATGGAAGTTTCCATTGTGGCTTAGCAGTAACAAGTCCAACTAGTATCCATGAGGATGCAGTTTCGGTCCCTGGCCTTGCTCTGTGGGCTAATGACCAGGAGTTGCCATGAGCTGTGCTGTAGGTTGCAGATGCAGCTCAGATCCCACGGTGCTATAGACAGGCTGGCACGTATAGCCAAGAAACTTCCATGCTGCAGGTATGGCCAAAAAAAATCAAAAAAAGGAAAAACAGAAAGGTTAAAACAGAGGGTCAGGGAAAGGAGATCAGTCTGCAAAATAGTCTTCCAGAAACCACTTCCATTCTGAGGCAGAGAGGCAAAAGGACACCCCAAAGGTCACATGAGAAGCCTTATATCAAAGCCAGCACTGGGCACTATCTATAGCCCTCATCTCGCTTAGTCTTTTTAACAGCCTTACCCTCATCAGTTCACAGCTGAGGACACTGAAGGTCAGCAGGAGAAGTGACCCAAGGTCACAGAGCTATTAAGTGGTGGGATTAGAATTTGAACTCAGGCCCTTGGACTCCAAGTCCAGTGCTCTTTGCTCTACACCATGTTAGCTCATAGAGAGGATGGTAAGCGCAGTGAAAGACACAAGAAGGAGATTAATGAGGCCTGTAGAAGTCAGGGCAGGATTTATAGAGGCAATGAAGGGGGAGGGAAGTGCATCTTGAAGGCTGGGTAGATGCTGTGTGAGCAGAAAGGAGTGATGAGGCGAAAGGGGAAAGGGATAGCGAGTGAACAGTCACAGTCAAGACCAAGGACAACACATGCATAGGACATTTGTATAAATGTAACGTAAGCTTAATCTGAGTTTTTGGAGGTTAAGAGACATGGAGAATGGAATGAAAGGTCTAACACAAGTATAATCTGAATCCCCAAAAAGAGAGGAGAATGAAGAGGATGGGTATTTCAAGAATAAATGTTGAAAATTAATCAAAGACTTATAGCTGTGAAATGGCACAAAACTACTTGATGTCTCATTTTGTCAACCAGAGAAAAAAGGCAGATAACCTGTTAAGAATAAGCGGTTAAACTGATGACTGACTTCTCAGTTACAACAACAGAAGCCAGACGACAATGGGATGATATTTTTAGGGTGCTGAGAAAAACATAATCATGTTTAATGAAACTCTTTCAAGGTGAAGGGAAAAATCAGAGTTCCTGTTGTGGCTCAGTGGGTTAAGGACCTGATATTGTCTCTGTGAAGCTGCAGATACCTGGCCTGACTCAGGGAATTATGGATCCACCATTGCCACAACTGTGGCATAGATCACAGATGCAGCTTATCTGGCATTGCTGTGGCTGTGGCACAGGCCCCAGCTGCAGCTCCAATTCAGTCAAGAACGTCCATATGCCACAGGTGCAGCCATTAAAAAAAAAGTGAAAGGAAAAATAGACATCTTCAGAAAAGAAAAAATTGAGAGTTGACTACTAAGGAAGTTCTGGAGGATATACTCAATTAGAAGAAATACAATTCTGAACAGAGGAATGATGAGCATGGGCTACTGTAGGTCAATTTAAAAATATATATTGACTTACAAAATAAGTATAACAATGGATACTTTGAGGGTTTAAAAAGATCAAACTCTAATACTAGGCAACATCTTATCAGTTGAGCGTAGGATGATTGAAGTTAAAAATTCTGTTTTTTAAGAAGGGTAAAGATCTATATTAACTTTAGAATATATTAAATATGTTAAATCATCTAAATTAACCACTAAAAGATAAGCATTGAGAGTGATGTAACCTCTGAACAATAGAAGTGGGTAAAGCAATAAAAAAAAAAACTTTTTTCAATAAAGTGTGAAAAAAGCTAAGATCTGAAAAATAAATACACTATAGTTCCATTTATATTAAATTGAAAAACTGACAAAGCTAAACACTCTAGTGTTTAGAGATCAATATATAAACAACATTGAAGCAAAGAAAAGATAGACAAATACTCAAGATAGGAATGTGGAGGAAAGAAGAGGGCTACACTGGTGAGAAGCACACAGGGGCTTCCAAGGATTGGTGCTGTCTCCACTCCCTAAGTTTTCTTTATGCCTTTCATATATGTATGCACATACATCGTGTATATTCTATGTTTAGTATTAAAAATATTTAATGGGGTTCCTCTGCAGCTCCCCACACGTCACCACTACAACATTTATTCAAAATTAGTCTCAACATCATTAATTATTAGAGAAATGCAAATCAAAACTACAGTGAGGTGTCACCTCACACCAGTAAGAATGGACATCATCAAAAAAGTCTATAATCAATAAATGCTGGAGAGGGTGAGGAGAAAAGGGAGCCCTCCTACATCGTTGTGGGAATATAAATTAGTGTGGAAAATAGTGTGGCATTTCCTCAAAAAACTAAAAATAAAGCTACCAGATGATCCAGCAATCCCACTCCTGGCCATCTATCCAGAAAAAAACATAATTCAAAAAGATACATGTATCCCAATGTATGCTGCATCACTGTTTACAATAGCCAAGACATGGAAGCAACCTAAATGTCCATCACCAGAGGAATGGATAAAAATGCAGTACATATATGCAATGGAATATTACTCAGCCGTAAAAAGAATGAAATAATGCCATTTGCAGCAACATAGACGGACCGAGAAATTATCATATTAAGTGAAGTAAGTCAAAGACAGTTATCATATAATATCACTTCTATGTGGAATATTTTTAATGATACAAATGAACTTATTTACAAAACAGACTCATAGACTTCAGAAACAAACTTATAGTTACCAAAGGGGAAGGAGGTGGAGGGATGGACTGGGGGGTTGGGATTGGCATATGCATGCTATTGTCTAAGAAATGGATGATCATTGGGGACCTGCTGTATAGCACAGGGCAATCTATTGACTCGATGTTCTGTGATAACCTATATGGGAATGGATATGTGTATATGTACGGCTGATTCATTCTGCTGGACAGCAGAAATTAACACAACATTGTAAATCAACTATACTTCAATAAAATTTTTAAAAAACTAGTCATTGTTCTTTGGAGATGGGGAAGTCATCACCTAGGGGGAAAAGGGTCACCAATAAACTTTAAATGTCTACGTGGGCTATCTTTAGTCTCTAGAGCATGGTTCTCAGCCCTGGCCCACTTCATTTTGGGTACACCAGCCTTCAGTAATATTTAAAATCTTCTCAGGTAATTCCAATTTGTAACCAGGCTAGAGACTCACTGAGCTAGAGAGTAAACAGAATTGCAAGCCGGGATGGGCAAAGATGTAAAAAGTGATAAGCGTCTGTCAGTGGGAGCTGCCCTGTGCAGCGTAGGGCATTTAACAACATCCTTAATCTCTACCCATCAGATGCCAATAGGACCTCACAGCTGTGACAACAAAAATACCTCCAGACATTGTCAACTGTCCCCTGGGGCACGATCACTCCCTTTGAGAACCACTGATGTGGAGATAGTCCTGAAAGATAGATCTCTGATAACTTTTGTTTAAAAGTTGCAGAAAAATAGTAGTATGACATAATGTATGCAAGAAAAGTGGCTTCCATAACAGTTTATATTGAAATTATCATAATTCTGTAAACACAAAAGATGTATGAACTGGGAGTTTGGGGTTAGTAGATGCAAACTATTACATTTAGAATGGATAAGCAATGAGGTCTTATTGTATAGCACAGGGAGCTGTATCCAGTCTCTTGGGATAGACCTTGATGGAAGATAATATGAGAAAGGAAATGTGTGCATATATATATATATATATATACACACATGACTGGGTCACTTGCTGTACAGCAGGAATTGCCACAACATTTAAATCAACTATACTTTAAAAATAAATAAATAAATACGATTTTTGTGTTTTTTTTCCCCACTATATCCTTATGTCTGGAATTTATTATGCTCAAAATATTGCTGCATAAATCACTAACTAGTTAAAATTATAATCCCATAATCAGCACTTATGGAATGCTGACACCATGCCAACCACCGTGCTGAGAGCTTTCTATACTCTAGCTCATTCAATCCTCATAATAATCCTTTGACATAAGTGCTTTTATTCTCTCCAATGGAGAGAATAGCAAATTAGGCTAAAAGAGACCAAGTTACTCTCCCAAGGTCTCACAGCTAGTAAGTGGCAGAGTAAGGAAAGAGATGCAGCACTCTTTCCAGTGTCAGCCACAGGCACAAGGCTTGTATGCCTACGAGGCTGTAGGCAGCCATTTGTCCCCAAGTACAGCCCATGTCCCGCCTTACACATGGGAGGCCCTGGAGGAAAGTGTGTACATAACCTGAGCAGGCCCACAGGTCCTGCTTGTGCCCAAGGCTTCTCTGGAGGTCAGGTGAACACCCCCTGTGGGGACTCTGCCAGAAAGACAGAGCTGAGGTCAGAGGACAGAGGCCCTTCAGGGCAGCAGCCCCCTTCCCCATAGTGACACCAGGTGAAGGAAGGCAGAAGCAAACACCTAGCTGGAATAGCAGAGGTTCAGGCTGGCTTCCAGGCTCCCAACACCCACACATTAACATCACAGGCAGGAGTTTGCAACCCCTGTGAAGTGGAACCAACTGCTCCCACCTCCTCTCTGTTACTGCACTTGGAGCACAAATATCTGAGAGTTCTTCATGACACCCTGAGTTCTTCATGACATCCTCCCTCGTCACCTCCCTAGATTCATGCAGGTGCCTTCAAACACCACCACCAACTACACATATGCTATCAAAATATTGACTCCATTGGTGCTAACTGGTGGCAGTCCCAGGAAAGGAAAGGTACCTTTTTTTTTTTTTTTTTTGCTTTTTAGGGCCGCACTTGAGGCATGTGGAGGTTCCCAGGCCAGGGGTCTAATCGGAGCTACAGCTGCCGGCCTATGCCACCGCCACAGCAACGCAGGATCTGAGCCACGTCTGCAGCCTACACCACAGCCCACGGCAACGCCGGATCCTTAACCCACTAGGCAAGGTCAGAGATCGAACCCGCAACCTCATACATAGTTCCTAGTCCGATTCGTTTCCGCTGCACCACAACGGGAACTCCAGGAAAGCCATTTTAGACTTTCAAAAGACACTCTGCTCTAGTGGACCCATATATCCACGTATTAGCATATCCTAAAGCCGACTCAGGATTCAGTTCCCAAGCCTTCCTACGCCTCTATTACCAGCCCCTGAAATCATTAGCTCAGAACTGAACCTGAGTAACCAAAGGAGCTCCTTTTATTCCTCTGTTAGGGCTTCTCCCTGAAAAGAAAGAATTGCAGGCAGGCCAGACACAATGTTTTACTTTTTATGGGTCTCAATTTATCTGACATGCATATTTCCTAACGCTTTCACCAAGGTTACGCCTCACTGGCTGACAACGCCTCCATTATCGCTCAGCTATTTCTCATTCATTTTTGTGACTTTCCTTTCTTATTGCCATACTTTCCAGATGATATCATTAAAGGGGCTGGCATTATTAAGCTCTTTATTCTCAACAAAGCATCCTAAAGCCACAGAGATTGTGATAAATGAGTTCAAATGTCTTCATTTTTTACAACTCCAAATGAAATTCAGCCACAGCTAACTGCTGAGACAAGGGTTTCACTAGACAAGCTTCTTGGTTCCAGATACATTATGCACAAGAGGCACCATTCCATGCCCGTGACCACCTGCTCCAAGCTGGTAATGCCAGGTTCAAATCAGTGATGACGCTGTTCAAGACAGGGTTGCAACCACCCAGCAAAACAACGTCTGAAACCAGGTTCACAAGGATCTCGTGTAGTACTAACCTCACCTGGAGGTATAAATTATTTGATTCATGCCGGTCTCACTGACTGGACTGTCAGTTTCACTATGACAGTAATTTTCCTGGTCTTGCCCACTCAGGACCATTTGCCCTTCTTCCAGCAAGGGGATGGTGAGCTTCTTTGGGGAAGCCACACCCTCTCACTCAGTCTATACAGTTGCAACAGGATAGACACTTCCCTGTTCCAGGGATGGTCATGTGACTCATGCCTAGCCAATCAGAGAGCTCATCTCTCTGGCCTTGATGATTGGTTAAGGGGTGGGCATGTGACCAAACCAGATCCAACAAGACAATATCAGAACTAATACTGGGGCTATTAAGAGAAAAGTATGCCCTCTCTTCATTGGATCTGAACCTAGGAGGATGGAGGCATGCATCCACAGGCTGATGTATTGCTTGAGAATAAAACCAACATGGAGGAGTTCCCTGGTGGCCCAGAAGTTATGGATTCAGCACTCTCACTGTTGTGGCGTGGGTTCAAGCCCTGGCCCAGGAACTTCTGCATGCCATAGGCATGGGCAAAAAAAAAATTTTTTAATAAACAAAATAAACCAACATGGAGAGCAACAAAGCTGAGAGATAGAGAGAGGCCGGTTGCTAAAAACTGAAGTTCCCTGGATCAAGCAAAGCCTGAAACTGGCCCTAAGTTTGGGTTTTTCCAGTCATAGGAATCAATAATTCTCATTTGAGTATATCAGTTTAATTCTTCCTGTTAATTGCAAGTGAATGTAGTGCCACAAGGGTAGGGAAGTTGTCAGTTTTGTTCGCCACTACATGCCCTGTACTTAGCACGATGTCTCGCATACAACAGAAGCTTAATATTAATAATCAACAAATTATTCAAATGCCTGACATAGGGAGCCCTTTCCCTAGAGCCCCAGCCCAGGTAATTGAGCCCCTGACAAATCACTGTTTTGCCCCATCTATTGCATTTACCCCATATATTATATGTAGAGACTGGAATGGCATCCTTCAGGAATTCTATGCGAGGGTGGCACCAGCCTCCAGAGGAACCAAGAATAAGGCATGGCAGCTGAAATAGCCCAGAGAGAGCTGCATGTCTCCTAGAAGGTCGGCCATCTCTTCATCCTCAAGGAGACACTCTGGACTAGAAAGGAACTGACCTCCTGAGCATGCATGCATGACCCAGGCAGTTGCTTAAACTTCAGGGCCCCTAGTTCCCCACCTGTGAGACAGGAGCAAGGCCACAGTGCATTAGAGATGAGAGCACGTGGAGCCAGACCACCTGGGTTTGAATTCCCCACTTACTAACAGTGAACCACAGGTAAATGGTGCCTCAGCTTCCTCATCTGTGAAATGGAGCTAATAATGCTAGTAGCAAGCACACGGCATTGTTAGGTAGATTAAGTGTGTTCATGTATGTGAAGTGCTTATAAGAGAGCCTGGCATGCAAGCACTGTGAATCTAACTGCTAGTATTATTACCTCTTCCAGAGAGTTATGCAAGGAGTAAATGAAATACTGGATGTTCGATGTTTACTGGACACAAAGCTAGCACGAAGCAGATGGTCACTAAATTACCAGTTCAAACATAAAAGCCAGTGTGACCCCACAGGTGAGGCCAACCAACCACACCTGGTGCATACAGACCAGCACACGCCTGAGGAATGGTACCAGGCCAGGTGCCCCCTGCCCAAGGAAGCTACCAGTCCACGTGGTGCACCTCCAGGTGGACACAGCTCCACACAGGGGACAGGGCTGGGAAGCAGAGTGAGGACACAGATCTTGGCCTCTCTCATCCCCTCAGCTGCACTCCCTCATGCAAGACGTAGTCTGCACAACTGCACAGCAGCAGCCCCGCCCCCGAGCGCCTCCCCACAAGCGCAGGGACACACCCTCAACATTCAGATGCCCTCCTAGAGAGAAGCAGGGAGGGAACAGAGGCAAACCTAAAGGCCCCCGTTAATGACAACTAGCCCATCCAGTAGAATGATGTTAAACAAACTGGACCAGAGTTTATTTTTTCCCTGCCACTTAGAGGGGAAGAATTTGGTGATAACTTCATGAGATCAGAGAAATTACAAAAAAGTAAATAGCATTTTCTTTGTTCTCTTAAATAAGCTTGAAACGTGGCTGGGCAATGTCGGTAATGCCTTATTGTCTGCAGGAGGCGGACAGTGTGTGTTTGTGGTAATTACAGGCTAAAACACACATTAATCGCAAGCCACACCAAGCCATGTTGGTCCACTGCAGAAAGTGTTTCTAGGAGGTCCCATCCCGGACCGCAGGACACCCTCCTGCCTTGTGCACTCCCGGCAGCTGACAAGAGGGGGTGTGAATAGTAACACCCCAAAGCAGCACCACCATTTTAAATGAAAGCTGCAAGCAAACGACTATGACATGTGAATCTATAAAGGAATTAATTACTAAACAGAAGGTACTTTAAGTCTGATAAACGTTTAATGATTAAGCATAAGTATCACATAAGTCATTTCTGGAAAGTTTCTCAACTAATGTAGTGACTGGACTTTATTCTCTAGCAAATGTCAAAGCTGCCACATTTGTTTCTCAGAGAAGCAGAGAAAGAGCAGCTCACGGAGGGCAGGTGTGGGGAGAAAAGTCGTACAATCTAACCCCCATCAGGCTGGATGATCCACTCTTTCACTGTCGATGCTGAAGCGCCACTGTTTCACCATTTACACCTGTTTATGCATCCCAGCAATGGGTGTTCACGGCTCCTGGAGGGAGTTTATGCCATCTCAGGACAACTAACCGTGAAAAAGATGGTCAGACAGAACCAAAGTCGGCACCTTGTGATTGTCACAAAATGCTTCATTTCTTGAAGGCCCCTGACCTTGAGGACATGAGTGATTTGAAGACAGTGCCTATTTCAAATTCTCAAGCCTTAATTTTCAACCCCATGCCTGTCATCACAAAAATGTGAGGCCAAGGGCTGAGCTTGAGGCTAGGCGCTGGTGGAAAACTAGACCATAGGGCCCGGAGCAAAGAAAACCTAAAGGCAGTTTCCTGGGCTAGACAGAAACTTCCCAGAGTTAGCCACATAGTAGGAATCTCTTATAACCACCGGAAATATGATGGGACCATCAGAAGTATATTAAATCAATTACAGCAACAGAGACCACAGTTTACTGTTACTCTGTGCCTATTTATTTATTTATTTGCTTTTTAGGGTTGCACCAGCAGCATATGGAGGTTCCCAGGCTAGGGGTCAAATCAGGGCTACAGGCCAGCCTACCCCACAGACACAGGAACGCCCGATCCGAGCCGTGACTGAGACCCACACCACAGCTCAGGGCAACGGTAGATCCTTAACCCACTGAGTGAGGCCAGGGATCAGACCCGCAACCTCATGGTTCCTAGTCAGATTCGTTTCCACTGCGCTACGATAATGGAAACTCTTCTGTGCCTTTTTAAAATCCAGATAGGAAAAAAAAAATCAGTCCTTTCAAATCCAAGTCATCCAGGTCCCTCAACCCCCGTCCCTTCCCACACATTTTAGTTATCCACACGTGTGCATCAGAAAACAAAGATCTCAACAAAACACCCAAACTCAAAGTGTTAGGTAGCCAAGACACAGTCTGAAATCAAAAACACAGACCTATAGACAGCTGAAAGGAAAGGGTTAAAATCTTGGGAACATCATTATAATCCATACTTTCCTAAAGCAAAAAATAATTTCTCTCTTCTTTGTCATTTTTTTTTGAGACCATATAGCCAGTGCGCAATTTTTTTTAAAAAAAAGGAAAAAGATTCCTTTTATTTCTTAGCCGGAAGAGCTTAAGCAAGAAGTTAAGAAGAAAGTAGGTCAACTGACCTATTTTTTTCTTCTTTAGAAATGTCTGTATTGGGGATCAGAGTTGGTGAAAATTTTCCATTCCAAATTACGCTCAGAAGAGGAAAATTAGCAATCTGACTTGATATGATGGCTCGTGACACGCTAACTATCCTTCCAAAAGACCATGTGTTATCCCTCCTGGGTTTTTTTTAAAAATGTCAAGATGGGCATCATATTCATAAGGAAATAAAGTTCAGACTTCTGCTTTTTGTGGGAAAGGCTAAATAAGTACCATCTTCCTTTTGTGCAGCCATTTGATGTCATCTTTTTCTTTACTTCCAAGTAATAACAGTGGCATAGCCTAAGGCTACGAAGCCACCATTTACATGCTTCAAATCCTGATACGCATCTCCAAAGGCTACAGTGTTTATTTATTCCATATAACAAGTGGACGCATTTATTGCAAGTTCTAAACACTTTATAAATATGACACGTTTAATCCTTATAGCACCACCAATACCTTCTCCACCCCTGGTTTCTTCAGCTATTCCTCTCTTAATATAGATTTGGTGCCTGGGTCCACATGCCTGGGTCCTCCATTCAGGGGGCCATCCCTCAACAGATTACAAAGCCTCACCATACTTTCCTGTCCTTCCATGGATTTTGGGAGCCAAGGACAAGAGCCTCAGCCAGCTCTCTTTCTCCATCTTAGCCCCAGACACTCTAGCTCCTGAGAGTAATCCTAAAGAGGGGTCTTCGTTGGTCCACCCCAGACTCCAGGAAGCATCAGCATTGACACTGATGCCTCATTATGGTGGAGAGTGGAGTCTATGTTGTAATCACAAATGGAGAATTTAGAGGACACACCCAAGGTCACAGAGCTGCTAGGTTCTAGGGTGGGTTCTGTATCTTCAGACCCCTGATCCAAATTGCTCTTTGGATTACACCTCGACACATCCAAATGTGTTTGACAGAAGGGAATAAAATAGAAGCCACAGTAGTCTTTTTTAACCTGCATCTAAAATCGAGCTAAATTCACTAGGAACGCTTTCCCAGGGAAAGAGAAGATTTATATTGGGATTGTGATCAATGGCATTATTGGCTTAAGTTCTCCCCACACCCCCACTCCCCATCTTCACAACCTTTGACACACAGCTTCATATTGCCTCACACAAAAGGAGCAGAATCTATTTCCTCAACTCCGTGACATATTGTGGCCAAAGGCATGAGATGAAAGTGACAGGATGCTGACTAGACTTCGAGAGCCCAGCATGCTGCTTGCTCTCTGGTTCTGGAGAAGAACATGCCTGGGCAAGCCTGCCGGTCCAGGAGGAGCAGGAGAGAGGTGGAGCGGAGCGGCCCCAGCGAAGACACCCAACTAAGACCAGCCGAGAGCAGAGCCCCAGCCAACCTATGGCCAAGACTCCGTAACAGACTGTGGGGCAGCAGGCACCTTCTCTAGTACCGATTAGCCGGGGAGAATCCTAACAGGGATGCTGAAGGGACCTGCCGCATTGGGAAAGAAGTTGGACCAGACCAGGAGTTCCAGACTCTGGGATTTTAGGCATGAACAACAACAAAAAAAAAAGGTTTGGAAACCAGCACGGGGTTTTGCTTCTCTTAGCAAAGGCAATAAATTAAATAATAACTACTGCTTACTATCACCATCCATTCGTAAAAGATAGGACCCTTTAACACTAAAACGGAGGAAAGGACATCATTTTCAAATACGACACCATCTTTTCCAAGCAAAGATAGCTGGCCACCCTCCATATGTGTGAACCTTTCTCTTTCATCTTGTCACAGATTAATGAAAACTTTCTCACTAAATAGCTCTGGTCCACAGAGTAACAACTTTCCTGGGTGTTTTACAGTAGAACGGTCAGAAGAACATGAAATCTGTTAACGTAAATTGCAAGATTTAAATCATGGTTCTGTTTGTTCCATGACAATATAAAAACTACATTTTTTTTCATCAGGCTAGAAAACAAAGCTAACGATAAATCTGAGCACCTCTGTCGTGCCTTCTTCTTTGGCTGCAGCAAGAATGGACAGTGGCCCTGACAAACCCCCATCCCGACAGAACTCTGAGTTGCACTACCCAGGCACATAAGATGTGGTGCTGTGCTTCCAAGATTATAATATGTAAATGAAAAGGAAATTGGTGATTCAAATGGAAGCTCTCTCAGGAGCTACAGGGACACAGAACTGGGACAAAAGTTGAAGGCGGGGAATCTCTGGGACCAGCTCCAGAGACACACAGCCGAGTCACACAGGAGTGGTGACTATCTTCTTTCTCGGCCGGAAACAGCCCCCCCATCCTTCTGTTGGATCTGTGGAAGCCTGGGAGAAGGAAGGGGTCTAAAAGGGGATTTGGGTCGTAAATGACTCTATTGTTATTTGAAACCATCTACACCGCAGATGCCAGGCTCACTCCAGCCTAAGAAATGTGAGCATCAGTGGTATACGTTCCAGGCAGGAGCTTTGGGACCAGTGTGTCATTGGCCATGTCTCTCTTTTCCTGTCCTGAGATCACTGTCGTTTCCAATAGATGCAGCTCCTGCACACGGAGGTCCAGATTAAAGTCTGCAACCAACACCTCAAGGGCAGCTAACATGGGTAAGAAATAAATCTAGGCGGACAGAAGTCACTGAGATTTTGGGATCATTTGTCACTGCAGCACAGCTAAGCATAATGTGACTGACACAATGGGGATGTCAGTGAGGTGAGGAACTCAGCATCAGTGGCAACAGAGAAAGAGGGTGCATTTGTCTCGGCTGTGTTTCTGTACCTGATCCCTGGGCAGGTAGGAAGCAGAGATGAGGGCTGAATACAAAGATGCCTAAGACACAGGCCCTGGCCCCACTGAGCACACAGCCACCTGGGAGGCCAGCCTAATCTCTCCTGTGGCTGGGTTTTCTGATTGCTCCCAGGTTAACCTCACTCATCAGGCCCTGAGGGGACTCGTACACCTACCAGGGCCCCATGCAGAGAGAGGATGCCTCTGGAGAGCTTTTTTGGCCAAGGAGGCTTTGAGATGAGGAGAGCAGGCAAGAGCTGTATCTCCCTTTCCAGCAGGGAGGGTGTGCACGCTCAGAACCCCTGGTGCCTGCTGTCTCCTGGATGCCTGCCCAGAGCTGCTGCGCCTTGGTCTCCAAGGGTCTCCATAAAAGTCACTCAGCATTCCAGCACATTCTCTGGGGAAATCAAAGCTGGTACCTTGAACTCAGCACACTCAATGTGCACACAAAGAACAGACATGAGGACTCACTCCACTCCACTCAGCATGGAAGCTGGAAGCACTGAGCCTTAACCCCAGAGACCGCCAGTCTTTGCAGAGTCAGAGCAGAATTAGCAGAGTCAAAGTCCTCTACTCCCAACTGTAGTGGTCCTTCATGACCCGGTCCCGAGCCCAGAGAGAGGCTGGGATGTGGAAATGACCTGCCCTAGGGATCCGGGAAGCCACCTTACCATGGAACCAAGAGGCGATGGACTTGGTGTTCCTCTCGAAGCCAGCTCCTCGAGGCAGCTGCTCCTCCTTAAACCAGCGGACTATGACTTCCCTGGAAACGGGACGCAGAGGGCGCTCCCAAGTCCTGGTGAGAGAGATGAGAGTGGGAATCAGGGTGAGCTGGGGGAGGAGCTTGGAGGAAGCAGGGGTGCAGGGAGCAGAGAAGACCACCATGAGAATGAATAAGTCCGATGCCCACACTCACACTATGCAGAGGATTAATTGAGTCCAGGTACTTGAAGGCCCTTTGTGGATTATAATGTAGCAGCCATTATTATTCTTCCCAAAAGAAAACTACTATCACTTGCTTTGAAAAAAACCACATAAGTGGGAGTGGGAAAGAGGATGGCGCGGGGAGATGTCTGAGGAAGGAAAAATGCATATTTGCCTTCTAGAATGGCCAGGGTATAAACATCAGCATCTATGACAAAGGACCCCATGTCTAGGAGCAAAATTATACTACCTTCCCCAAACCCCACTGGTTTTCCCCTCCAGGTCTCCCCGCCCCTGGCTTCTAAGCCAGCCAGCTTCCGTGCTTTATGAGGCTGAATCAGGACAAAGAACAGCCTCCCTTTGCTCTGGAAATGGCTGAGCTTTACCACAAAGAAATGAGAAGGATGAGGACAGAGGAAAGGGAGAGGGGAGGGAGCAAGAGAGGAGGTAGCCAGAGACATTTGATGGGAGGACTGAAGATCCTGAGAGTGAGATGACTAGGGGTCCTTGAAGAAGGTCTGCGTAATGAATTCGATGCTTTTTTTTATATTTTCTCACAAGTAAGCCAAGATTTTAACTGTTTTCCTGTCTAAATAGTGGCTCTTGAATGCACACAGAGCCTGGGCCATTAAGAACCCTGCTGTATTGGAGCCGTGTTAACATGAAGCACAGGTAACAGACTGACAGAAACGCCCCCTACTGGCACTCACCATTACGTGTTGAACTGATATGGAGCAAGATCACATTGCATTAATTTATGATATGAAAAATACAGCTTCAGGGGAGTTCCCGTTGTGGCTCAGCGGTTAACGAATCTGACTAGTGTCCATGAGGACGCAGGTTCGATCCCTGGCCTTGCTCAGTGGGTTAAGAATCTGGCATTGCTATGGCTGTGGTGTAGAACGGCAGCTACAATTCTGATTCTGGGAACCTCCATATGCCACTGCTGACCTTAAAAAAAAGAAAAGAAAAAAACAGCATCAGGAGTTCCCTTTGTGGCTCAGCAGGTTAAGAACCCAACCAGTATCCATGAGGATGCGAGTTTGATCCTTGGCCTCAGTGGGTTAAGGATCTGGCTTTGCCACAAGCTGTGATGTAAGTCTTGGATGTGGCTCAGATCTGGCGTTGTGGTGGCTGGGGCATAGGCCGGTGGCTAATGCTCCGATTCAACCCCTGGCCTGGGAACTTCCATATGCCTCAGGTGTGGTCCTAAAAAGACAAAAGACTAAAGAAAGAAAGAGAGAAAGGAAGGAAGGAAGGGAGGGAGGGAGGGAGGGAGGGAGGAAGGAAGGAAGGAGAAAATAAAAGAAAAAAGAAAAGAAAAATATAGCCCCAGATGAACAGGCCTTGGGCCCAGCTTGAACAACCACAGTTTCTTCATCTTTCCTCAAATTAACAGAAACCTGGCAAATTCTTATGCTGTCACTGCTGTCTACCTAATGGCATTTAGTCACCAGCACTGTCATCATCTTTTATAAAATAAACATCAGCTGTCCTTTCATGTAGTCTTTTTTTCTTTTTCTGTTTTTTTGGCCACACCTGTGGCATATGGAAGTTCCCAGGCCTGGAGTCAAACCCATGCCACAGCAGCGACATCACCAGATCCTTAACCCAATGAGCCACTCAGAAATTCCTCTCCCCTCACATGGTCTTTGCAGTTTCCCTGCACCAAACAAACACTCTGATGCTGAGCTGAGCACTCTCTGACAAACCCCAGAATGAGCTCCTATTTTTACTTGCCCTAAAGTGAATCTATTTACACACATACAGGAGTGAACACTGTAGATTTTAGAAAAGAGGTAATAAGAAAGACAGAGGCTGAGGTTCCACTGACTGGCTTGAAGCCATCATCAGTGGCGTCTGTTCTCCAAACCCCTTCCCTTCCACTGCTGCTCTTCTTGCCGCCCTCCAACTGGCTTTGCTCCTCCTGTATCTGCCCCTCGGGATTTCCCATCTCAGGAACCTCAGACGCCTTTCTTCTTTATGAAGCAACGCACTGCAGCCCTGCCGCAGCCTCTTCTTTCATGCTTGTATCCCCCGATATATAACTGCGCTCAGGGGAAAAATCCTCTGGTTTTTCATTCTCCTAAGAAGAAGAAGACTCATTCTTCTTAGAAGGCAAGAGGAGGTTATAAATATCAGCAAGGAAAATTCATTCATTCTTGGCCCTTTGTTTCTAAGCTGAGAACCTGATTCCCCAGGATATAAATGCTAGGATGGGATTCTCCAAGAGGCCACCTGGCCAGAAGCCTCGCTCCTGCACCTGAACTCCCTCCCATCAACAATGTGTCTGCCCCAGGACATCCAGGCCAAGGTGTGCTGGTGGCCGATGCCAGCACCACAGTGCTGGGGGCAGTGAGGCCATGGGGACCTGTGCCACGGGGCAGCCACGGGGAGGAGGCTGATGCATGGCTTCTCCTTCTTCCTGGGTCTGCCACTCTGCCCACAAGGTCCCCTGGTCCCCCCTCACCCAAGGCAGCTCACTGTGGCTGTCACTGCTCCCCTACTCGATAGCTACACATAGCCAGCCTGAGCCAGACTGCAACACAGTCCATGAATCTCTGTCTTCTGGACCTGAAGAACAAATTATCCTTAAAAAAAAATAAAAAAGCAGAAGGAAGAAGGCTTTTCTAACTATTTATCCAAAGTCAGGAAACATAAAAGAAACCCTGACCTCATAAAAATCAAGAATGTCCACATGACAGAAAACATCATAAAAGTCAAGATGGAGTTCCCATTGTGGCGTAGCGGTTAACGAATCCGACTAGGAACCACGAGGTTGCGGGTTCGATCCCTGGCCTTGCTCAGTGGGTTAAGGATCGGGCCTTGCCATGAGCTGTGGTGTAGGTTGCAGATGTGGCTCAGATCCTGCGTAGCTGTGGCTGTGGCATAGGCCAGTGGCTACAGCTCCGATTAGACCTCTAGCCTGGGAACCTCTATATGCTGGGAGTGCAGCCCTAGAAAAGGCAAAAAGACAAAAATAAATAAATAAATAAATAAAGTCAGAGATGGAGTGGTTCTCTCATGGCTCAGCCGGTTAAGGATCTGGTGTCACTTCTGTGGCTCTGGTTACAGCTGTGGCGTGGGTTCAATCCCTGGCCCAGGAACTTCCCCGCTCCATGTGTGTGGCTAAAAAAAAAAAAAAAGGGGAATCAAGAGACAAGTGACAAATAGAGGGGAAAATATTCATAAAAGGGAATATTCATAAAGGGAATATTAGGGATTCAGAAGGATCCCTTTCCCTAATATATAAGGAGTTCCTAGAGATAGACGAGAAAAAGACCAATAACACAATGAAGAGGTGGTAGGGAAATGAACAGGCATGGAAATACCAAAGGCCCTTAAACAGATATAAAATAGGGAGATCCCATTGTGGCTCAGGGGGTTAAGAACCTGACATAGTATTCATGAGGATGCATGTTTGATCCTAGGCCTCCTTCAGTGGGTTAAGGATCCGGCATTGCTGCAAAGTGCAGCGTAGGTCACAGGTGCTGCAAACTGCAGTGTAGGTTGCAGATGCGGCTCTGATCCAGCGTTGCTGTGGCTGTGGTGCAGGCTGGCAGCTACAGCTCTGATTCTATCCCTCACCTGGGAACCTCCATATGCTGCAGGTATGGCCCTAAAAAGAAAAGTATAATATATACAAAATACTTCATCTCACATGAATAGGAATGCAAATTTAAACTTCCACTGAGGTACTATTTCTCTGACAACATCTTTTTAGTACAGCTAAAGGATGAGAGTGTTCATTGGTACCACCCCTGTGGAAAGCAAGTTAACAATAACTATCAATACTGTAAATGCACGCAGCCCTTAATCCAGTGATCCCACATTTGGGAGTCTCTTTTGTAGATAATAGTTGCACATGCATAAAAGTAATGTCTACAAAGTTATTCATTAAGGGCATTGTTGCCTGGTAATAACCAAAGATTTCAAACAACACTAATGTCCATTAAACGAAGTTTTGATAAATTGTAGCACATCTATGCAGTGGAATACTCTGGAGCTATAAAAAGGAAACCGAATAATATAAACAAGTAAGAATTGATATGAAAAGACCTCCAAAACTTATGGTTAAATGGAATAAAATCAACATGCAGAACCATGTAGACAACATGCAAATTTTTTATGAAAAAAAAAGGCGGGGGGGACACAATATTTTATGTTGGCAGTTGCAAAAAGAACTGGGCAGACACATAAACTAATAGTGGTTCCCTGTTGGGGGAGAGGGAACTGAGTAGATGGTGGGCATGGATGGGAGTCAGTCTTTTCTCCATGTGTCTTCCTGGTTTGTGAAGCATACAAATGACAAGGAAGGAAGAAAGGAAGGGAGAGAAAGAAGGAAGAAATGCAGGCCTGGTCCCCTCTTCCTAGGCTGCAGGGAGAGGCAGTTTTATGAATAATCTTAATCTCAACTAAAGCAAAATCCAGATAACCTAGCATCATCTGGGGCTGAATGGCCTCTTCCGTAGGTTACTTGTTGTTCAAGGAGCAGCAGGTGCTCACCGTCCAGCCTGCGAGCTCTCCCTCAGGGAGCAGGCGCTCAGCAGTGGTTGGGAGTGGGGAGGTAATCTTGGGGCTGGCCTCGGGTGGGCCCAGGTGAAAGGTGGAGAGGCTACAGGCAAGCTCTGGACCCTCAGTCCTGGTGATCGCCTAAGCACCCTTGCCCAACCAGCCCAACTGTGTGAGGGTGATCCTGTACCCGGCCATGCGCATCTGCAAAGCTGCCAGCAGACTCAGGGAGGCCCCAGCACTGCCTGTGGTACCAAAAGCAGGCAACTCTGGTTTCCAGGATGCCTGCCCATACTTAACTCATTTGAGATCTTATAAGTTCTTAACCCAGGGTCTATATATTTCAGAGCTTGAAATGACATGCAAACATTTGGGGGTATTTGTGTGTGCACAGTTTAAGGGAAGAAGGTACACGGCTTTCTTCAGCTTCTCAAAAGAATCTTAGACCTCAAAATGATTAAACCTCCCAAAGCTTCTGAGTTATTATTAATCTCCAACCCCGATTTCTCTCCCCCAGTCCTGCCAACTACACAGACTTGAACCCTGAGGCCCACAGAGGGAAAATGACTAGCTCCAAAGTTCACAGCAAGTCAGAGGCAGAGCCGGACTGGGTCCCTGTGCCCCAGTCCAAGGCTCCCTCAAAGCCACACCACAGATGTTGAGTCAGTGACCCACCTGCCGGGCATGGCCAGGGGTGGAGGTGGCCCCTGGCCCGGGAGGTGGTGGTAGAGTCTTGCCTCCTGCTCTGTGCTCTGGCCAAGCTCTCGGAACCTGGAGCTGAGGCCGGCGACCATGCCCTTCTGGATGGCACGTAGCGAGTGGTGCCGGTATTCATCCCGGGCACGCCGGGCTCGGCGGCTCCTCTCTTCATCAGCTGCCTTGGATCGACGCACTGAAAAGGAAGAGAGAGCGTGGTCAACCAGACCAGCAGCCCGGGCCGTGCACTGAGCAAGCCGGGACCCAGCCAGGAGCCCTGGTCCCATTCACCCAGAGTCCCGGGATTCATCCAGATGCACATGCACGCAGGGAGCCTGGGTAGTGGGAACAGCAGGGCGGGCCCAGCCCGAGCCAGCAGCCCTGGACCAGCCTGTGCCTGTGGGGATGAAGACACTCATGACAGTTTAGGGTGGTCCAGCTGTTCCTGTGGTCCTGTTCCAGGATGAACAAGCAGGCTTTAGATGGAAATTCACATCTCCACGGGCTTTTCTTCCTCAGAGCAGCTTCGAAACCCTGTGGCCACCCATGCAGCTTCAAGGGGACCTGCTGAAGTGGTAAGCATCGCATATACCACCACCATCACCCATGCTGATTACAGGCTTTCTCTGTGCCCTCCCTGCCACATCTCATCAGAGACCCCTTCCCAACCAGCAAGGGAAGAGGCTGTGTCACTCCTTCTGCATCAGAAACTCAGCCTCTGGGAGGCCAAGCAACTTGCACAAAGTTAAACAGCTAACAAGGGGCAGAGCCAGGATTGGAACCCAGGGGTGTCTGGCTCTAAAACCCATGCAAGCCGTCTACACCAGTCTCCACACCACTCTATCCTCCTCAAGTTCCTGCCTTTTAAAATCAGCTGTATCTGACACTAGAGCCCCTGCTCTTTCCTACGAAAAGCCAGAAGAGCACTTAAGACCATCCCATCCAACCTCCCCGTGTTACTCATGTGAAACCGAATCCCAAGGAAGGAGGGAGACTGGCCCGGCTGGGTCAGCGGCCAAGCCTGGTCGGGAGCCTTCCTCTCAGCCACTACAGGGTGAGTCTTAGAAACCCTGATGGCCCAGTTCCGGTGTTCTTTCTTTCTGGTTTCCTGTGGTCTTGAAAGATGATGGGTGAATATGTTGGAGGGAGGAGAACGGATCCTTTGAGAGCTCGGTCACTCCACAGATTCTAGAACCCCACGATGCCCCCTCTCCAGCTTCTGTCTTTTTGTGTTCCTCAAGGTGGAGTGGACATCTGCAAGTTGCTACTTCTAAAACTCAAAAGGGAGTTTCCTTGTAGCACAGCGGGTTAAAAATCCAGTGTCGTCACTGTAGCAGCTCAGGCGCTGCTGTGGCATGGGTTTGCTCTCTGGCCCAGGAACCTCCACATGCCACAGACGTGGCTAAAAAAATAAATTAAAAAGGAGTTCCCATCGTGGTGCAGCGGAAACAAATCTGACTAGGAACCATGAGGTTGTGGGTTCAATCCCTGGCCTCACTCAGTGGGTTAAGGATCTGGCGTTGCCATGAGCTGTGGTGTAGGTCACAGACGCGGCTCGGATCCTGCATTGCTGTGGCCGTGGTGTAGATGAGCAGCTGTAGCTCGATTAGACCCCTAGCCTGGGAACCTCCATATGCCACGGGTGCGGCCCTAAAAATAATTAATGCATTTAAAGAAACTCGAAAGGGAGTTCTGGAGCTGGGAAAGTGCCAAGAGAGGGAAGAACAAAACCCATTGGGGGAACAGTTAGAATTCAAATCAATTATTTTGTAGTCTGACTGCACCTTGCCAGGCCCCTATCTGCTGCTAAAATCGAATCCTTTTGTAGAGAACTCTGGGAGCTGGCTGTGTTCTTCCTGTCGTGCATGACCAGGGATGGCCCCGGCCCAAGAGTAAAATCTTACCCGTAGTCTAATTCTACTCCAGCTCCAGCCAATACCTATGTCACAAGCACCTACAACCCACCACTGTCAAAGAACTATGCTCTGTTAGCCTTTGCAGGATAAAGGCAAATGGCCCTCATCCTAAGAGAAAGCACTTCTCCTCAAGCTGTGAAAGACCATTCTCGAAATACAGCAGCCCCCAGATCTGAGGAAGGCAGCAGGAAGTCTGTCCCTCAGAAGGTATTTATGGAAGTGGAGGTCACATGCGCAGGATCTAATAGGCTGTGAGCTCCAGGCCAGGACGAGAACTTTCTTTGGTCTATTCACTGCTGCCTTCCAGCTCCTAGAATACATATGTATCAGTCAGCAGGTGATACATCTGCTTGGATGACTGTGCCTGGTTAGGTATTTAACTCTGCTGGGCCCTGAGCTGCATAGAGAGATAATAAAGACCAGACCCTTCCTTCAAGGCACTCAGAGCCCAGCTGGGAAAATAGGACAAAGAATTATCTCCAGCACAGTGAGAATAGGGACCCATCAAGTACTGTCAGGGCCCAGGGGCAGCGGCACTCACGCGGCGTGAGGGAGTCAGAAGCCGTCACAGGAGACGGAGCGTCCCGCTGGGTCTGGAAAGTCAAAAGGAGTTTTCCAGAAAAAGAAAAGGGAGGAATCCATCCAGGGAGCACACCTTCCTTTCCAATCTGGGCACAAAGAACAGCACCAGGTCTGACACCATGAGGCCCGAACAAGGTTCCCCAGCACTGGCTTTGCAACCACTAGACTACAGATTAAACATAGAAGCTTCTACCCTGCAAAGGCCAATGACTGCTGAGAGTTGACGGCTCCTAAGAGACAGCCACACTCAATGACAGGAGGAAGTCACATGCAAACTAGGAAGACAGGCCTTTGGAACTCAGCTAGGTGAGGGCCTGAGCGGTGGGTCACACAGGGACTAAACCCAGCCTCCCAAAGCCCAGCTCTCCTCCTGCTGCTGTCTTCCTCAAAAGCCTTCAGTGGCTCCTGGGGCACATGGACAGAGGGCAAACCCCTTGGCCCTTAAGGGACATCCTGCCCACCCCCACTTTCTTTCCCAATCCAAGGGGCCTCTGAGCTCTTCCCCACACTCTGGACTCAGGCACCAGTAAGCTCCCCACTGTTCTGCAAACTCTCCTCCATGCAGCTGTGTCCACAGACTCATACCGACTGGGATGCAGGGGCAGCCAGGTCAGCTCAGAAATGCCAGGCAGCAACACAGAAGGCACTCAGAGCTGAGGCCAAGGCAGAGACTGCAAGCAGGAAGCCAGATCTCTGCTTTGGCCTTGGAGCAGCCAGCCTGCCCTGCCACCCAGCTCCTATTATGGCAGCATCAGACAGGGTCAATGGCAGCTCCAAGAGGGCTTCTTGGGTCTTTTTCTCTCCTTGTGTTCTTTCTTTGAGAGCTACTCGACATATGTAAGCTTAAGGTATACAATATGCTGATTTGATACACTTAATATATTGCAAAATGATTACTGCAACAGCACTGGCTAAACACCTACATCGTCCCCACATGTTCTTTATCCATTCACCTGTTGACAGATGCTTCAGTTGTTTCCATATCTTGGCTATTGTGAATAATGCTGCAATAAACGTGGGAGTGCACGTGTCTCTTCAATAGCCTGCTCCCATTTCCTTTGGATACATACCCAGAAAGGGGGATTGCTGGGTCATGCGGTAGTTTTTTAATTTTTTGAGGAACCTCCGTACTGTTTGCCATAGTGGCTGCACCAATTTACATTCCCACCAGCAGTTCCCTTTTCTCCACATCCTCATCAACACGCCACGCCAGCTCTCTTAAGAAAGTCTCTAAATGCCTCTAGACCTTGGTTTCCGCCCCTGTCAAAATGAGAATGACATGAGTGTCTGCCTCACTGAGTCATTACGAAGATTAAATGAAACATATAAAACACTATGAACTATGAAGTGCTTTGGAAAAGCAATGTCTTGCTAAATCAGGCCTTGATCCTTTCTTTGAATTACTCAAAGCCTGATTATGGAGCCAGGCTGCCTGGGTTCAGATCCCAGTTTCATTTACCAGCTGTGTGAGACTGGACAGGTTACTCAATCACCCTGGGACTCCGTTTCCTCAAAAGTAAAATGGTCATAATAACAGTCCCTACCTTACAAAGTCGTTATGCAGATTAAGAGAACTAGTAATATAAGCCACTTAGAACACGGTTTCTGGTAGGTGTTAGCTAGAATTTTTTATTTTCATTAGCCTTGGTATTATCATGTTCTAAATGCAGTCATAAACAGTTCTTGGCCAGTCCAGGAGGGGGCACCCTGGATGCTCTGTCACAGGGAACCTGCTCTGGGTCTGTTCACAAGCAGCTTACCCTAAATTATGCTTTGAAATCTTAAAAGGCTGCTTTTGTTCCTTCTGTGAATCCGGGGTAAATTTGAACTGTATCATATGAACCTGCCACCAAAACCACCAGCCAGAACTCAAAGCTCTTTTCTTCTATCCCAGTGAAAATAACCACAAGCATATGCTGCCCTGAGCCAGCAGGTATCATGCTGTTCTTATGCCCCAGAGTGTCCACCGCAGAGGTGAGGGTCCCAACCAAGTCACCTTCTGCTTCCTCCCATGGCCCAACCCAAGTTCTGGCCCAAGATGACTCCCCGCAGGTTTGTCCAGCAGGCCCCGCAAGGACCTGCGTTGCAGATAGAAGAAACAGGGACCACAGCCATTCTCACTTCTGAGACAGGTTCCAGGGTCTCCTTTCTCCATCTATTAAAGGGAAAATGATCCTCATCTCTCAGAAATACTGCAAAGACAGCTAAGCAGCATGAAAACACTGAAGCCCAGAAGAAAGCCTGAATTCAGATAGTGAAATACAGGCCAACCACAATGAGATACCACTTCACACCTATTAGGATAGCTATTAATTTTTAATTTTTTTAATTAAAAAAAGATGAAAAATAACAACTACTGGCAAGAATATAGAGAAACTGGAACCCTTATGCATTGTCGGTGGGAATATGAAATGGTGCAGCTGCTGTGGAAAATAGTACAGCAATTCCATAAAAAATTAAACATAGAATTACTGTATGATCCAGCAATGCCAGTTCTGGATATGTATACCTAAAAGAACTGAAAGCAAGGATTGGGGAAAATATTTGTACACTCATGTTCATAACAGCATGATTCATAATAGCCAAAAGATGGAAATAACCCAATACCCATCAATGGATACACAAACAAAATATAGTATATGTGTACAAGGATTACCATCCAGCCTTAAAAAGGGAATAAATGCTAGCACACGCTAATGACCCATAAAGACACTATGCTGAGTAAATAAGCCAGACACAAAATAACAAACACTGTAGGATTTCATTTATATTCCACTTAGAGTAGTTAAATCCATAGAGTAGAAAGCAGAATGGTGGTGGCCGGGGCCTAGTGAAAAGGCAGAATGGGGAGCCATTGTTGACTGGGGGCAGAGTTTCAGTTCTGCTATATGCAGAGGGACCTGGAGATGAGCGGTGGTGATGGTAGCACAAGCGTGAAGGTACTCGATGTCACTGAGCTGTATAGTTAACATGGTGAAATGGCCAATGGAAAGTTGGTATTTTACCACAATTTTTTTATCTTCTTTTTTTTTTTTTTGCTTTTTAGGGCCATACCCGTGGCCTATGGAAGTCCCCAGGCCAGGGGTTGAATTGGAGCCACAACTGCCAGCCTACACCACAGCCACAGCAATGCAGGATCCAAGCCATGTCTGTGACCTACACCACAGCTCACAGCAATGCCAGATCCGTAATCCTCTGAGAGAGGCCAGGGATCAAACCTGCACCCTCATGGATCCTATTCGGCTGTGTTAACCGCTGAGCCACGAAGGGAACGCCTTACCACAATTAAAAAACAAAAAAAAAAAAAAAGGAGGGGGGATATTCTATAATATTCTGGCTTGGTGAGCACTGGGCTGAGAATGAAGAAGCCAGAGCATAGCCGGGTACCACTATGAGCTGGAAATGCCAGTGTGTCCCCACTGCCACCCCTCAGTTCTCTCACCTGTAGATCAGGGGAAAAGGCCCTTCCAGCTCTACCCTCCTATCCCGAGGATGCACCCACATTTGCCTGGCCGGGGGTCACCTCCCAGAACTAAGAAACCGCCCTCCAGGATTGCCCGGCTGGAACGGTCCTGCTCAAAAGAAACCAAGTCCCACAGTCTTGGGAGTCCAGCCTCACCTATGTTGGATCTGGAGTTTCAGCTGCCATAGGCTCCGGGGTGGGGAGACAGAGAAGAATCCTTCTTGGCTTTGCTCCTAACTCTCTGTCTAGCCCAGGACAAGTTTTCATCTCTCTGGGTCTTAGCTTTCCCTCCACGGAAAATAGAAACCATCCCCTCCTTCGTCCAAGTGCTGCCAAAACCACCAAGCTGCAGCTGCTCTGGAATCCTGTCCACACCTGTGCTCATGGTCCCTGATCAGCTTTCCAGTGCTGAAGAGAAACAGCAGGAGTTGGTCTTCCTTTTGGCAGCATCTCTGTGAGCAGTTACAGAGCTCCAGAAGTACGGCCAGGCTAGTCACTGCAAGAAGCAGGGTCTTTAATACTTTAACACATGTGGGCACTAAATACACATTTATTCAGCAAATGTGTGGTTAGTGTTTCCCTTAGGCAAGCTCTGTGCCACGCAGGCATCGAACAGCTCCAGGGGGCGAAGCCACTCGTGATCGGCATCGATTTGTACAGATGTTGTAACAATTTTCTGGCAATGGCAGTGCAGTGTCTTGAGGAATGGGCACCTTTGTCTCATTTTCAAAGGGTCACCACATCAACTGGCTGCTCGGCTGGTGCTAGGGGATTTAGATACAGCAACGAGTAAGACACAGTCCCCCCTCTCGGAGAGCTTACTTCGTGGGAGGGGAAACGCCAGCAAATGATGAATGGAGCCGTGTGGCGTGGGCACAGGATGCTGTGGGGCCCCAGAGGAGGGGTTCCTCATCCAGGCAGAGAAATTCACTGGAGAAGGACATCTAAGCTGATGCCTGCTGGACATACGTGCTTCAACCAAGAGAGGACAGAAGAGGATATTCTAGGCAGAGGAAGCTCAGGGGCAAAGGTCCAACAGGAGTTCAAGCATCCCTCTTAGAACTGGTCAGCATGGCTGGAGGGAAGCTCTTGTGGAGAGGGCGCAAGAGGTGAGGATGAAGAAACAGAAAAGGCTGAGTTCCCCTCGTGGCTCAGTGGTTAACAAATGCGACTAGGATCCATGAGGTTGCGGATTCGATCCCCGGCCTTGCTCAGTGGGTTAAGGATCCGGCGTTGCCATGAGCTGTGGTGCAGGCTGCAGACGCGGCTCGGATCCCACGTTGCTGTGGCTGTGGCGAAGGCTGGCAGCTACAGCTCCAAATCGACCCCTAGCCTGGGAACCTCCATATGCTGCGAGTGCAGCCCTAGAAAAGGCAAACAGACAAAAAAAAAAGAAAGAAAGAAAGAAAGAAAGAAGCAGAAAAGGCAATTTAGGAGATCAGTAGATACTGGCTAATGAATGTTGGCGCTTTACCAAAGGGTGACTGGAAGCCACGGAAAGGTTTTAAGCAGGCGAGCATGAGGCTCTTTGCATTTTTAAAAGACTGACTTGGCTACAGTGTTGGGACTGAATCTGACAGAGACAAGAACGAAGGCCTGGAAAAAAGAAGAGAAATGAGGGTCAAAGTTAAGATAGTGTCAGGACAATGGGGAGGAAGGATGTAAATTCAAAGAATATTGAGGAGGTTGAATCTTTACAGCTTGGTAGGTTTGGGGACTGGGAGTAAGCAAAAAAGAGAAACCACTGTGACAGCCAAGGTTCTACCTCTGACAGCCAGGTGATGAGGGAGGTGGGGAAAAGGAGGATGGAGTGTTGGATCTGTGGAGCAAGAGGTGGCTACGGGATTCCAGGGGGAAGGTCCAGGGGCACGAGGTTCTGGAAGATCACCAATTGCCACCCTTCACGAGACCCGACTCTAGAGCACTTGCGAAAGGTTCTCCCTCCCTCTGCCCACACAGAAAAGACTAGGTGCTGAACAGAATTCCGATGAGCCAGTTACAGCCTACAGAGAAACCAAATGCTTCAAAGCAATATCAATTTGTAGTAACCCCTTGGGTGAACAGCATAATGTCTTAAAATTAGTGAATAATCCTATATACAGGAAAAGGCATCAATAAAGATTTAAATTGCATATGCATGTAGATGTGTTTAAATTCTGCCCTATTTTCTGCTTCATGTGAATCTTTGGCAACTTAAATTACTAAATCTACACTTTATTTCCTCATCTGTAAAATGAGGCCCTCGTAAGGTTGCTTTGAGATGTCAATGAGATTGGACATAGATGGGGTTGGACAGTTCCTGGCACACGGCAGAGTTTCGTTAAATATTATCCATTGTTGTTATCGTGTTTGCTGTGAGCCAGGGGACTAGAATATCAGCACTAGAAAAGGTCCAGCCCCATCGAGGCACAAAGGGATGGAGGTGGGGAAGTGACGTAAGAATGGGGGCTGGATAGAGTCAGGAGCTCTTATCAGGGAAATGGGAAAAACGAAACTTTGGGAGGAAGGGAAGTTTCCTGACCCCTGGGAAAAGAAAACAGGGGGTCCAGATGTTGAAGGATACACACCAGCCTTTGGTGACTCAGCCAGCTGAAAAGGATGGGTTTGGCAGCAAGACAATGAACCCTGATGAGCCTCGGGAAAACAAAGGGAGGTTCACCAACAGCTAAACAAGGCCAAGGTTAGGGCCCCCCTCTCTACCCGGACCCTGAAACTTCTGAGGTCAGCTGCCAACCAGCCTTGTCCTGCTTGCAATCCTGATGGCTGCCAACAGTGACCCCCTGTGGCCACCAGAAGCAACTTCAAGGGTTCCCTAAGACCAGAGTGCCACCCACACCAGTGTGAATCTCAGAAGGACGCCACGTTGGGACAAAATTAAAGCTCCCAGGGATTCTTGAACAATTCAAGAGGAGACAGAACTCTAAGCAGACCGTGAGTCAGGCATGTGGGGATTCGGGCTGGCATTACTCTGAGTTGTAAAGTCAAAAATATATGGCCCTGAAATCTGAGGAGCAGTTCAAACTGGTTAATGTCCAAGGAACAACGCATCAGTGGCGAGAGAGAGCCTTCTGTCTCATCCTTCGGCTTCCTTTCAAGCTCCAAATTCTGCTCTGCCCACCTTGTCTCCAGTCCACACCCCTTCTCCATAAGCCCTGTCGAGTTCTGCACGTCTCAAGCACACAGAATTTTAGAGTCACTGACCTTAAACCCAGACTCCAGAGCACACTCCCTTCTAGGAGGGAAGAGAATGGAACCAACCTAACTGGACTCTGTACTGAGCCTGAGCCCACATTTTCTCCCTCGGCTCTTGACCACAAGCCTGACAGGGGTGCGACACTGGAGTACAGGTCATGGGTTAGGGACCACAACAAGGACCACACAGATCAAGGCAGTGGGGGTGGGGATGGGGGGATATGGGGGGTGGGGTGGCTAACAATCACGCAGTCCTAATTTTTGTAAATAGTATCATTAACCAAGTCAGGCTGGTTCATCTCTAAATTTCTGGGCAACTAGATATTACCTGACCCACACTGCTACAAATTCACAGTTGAGAAATTATTAAGTGAATTTCTGCCTGATATACTCAGAGCATCTCGGAAGCCAGAGCTTGCTCTGCTGTCTGAACTGAATAACTAACTCTGAATTCAAGTGACACTAAAGGGAACAATTCCCTTCTTTTTCCAACTTGGAGAATTTAATTTAGGTGTTTTACTAAAAACCGCTGCTCCCAGTAGATTAATGGCCCACTATAGCTTTCATATTAAGTTAATTGAGTGCAGAATGGCTTTACTGGATTTGAATGACAGCTCATCCTTCTTGAAGAAAGCATAAAATGAGGAACCAAAATCATGGGCCTGAATTATCACATCTTTTCTCTGTTTGAGGGAGGTTTTTCCATTTTTGGTTGCCACACAGTACATGAATTAGCAATCAGGTAGCACTTGGGCCAAATGATTTCCGTCCTCCATCCATAACGAAACATCAGCCCAGACTTTCCATCTCACTGTGTAGCTACAAAAAAAAAAAGAGCAACATTTCATAAGTAATAGCTGTTTACAACTTAGAAACACCTGTGCTTCCTCCCTCTAATTTCAACCTACCAATAATCTTCAGCTCTCCACGATTACCCTCATTTTACAAATAAAGAGGAGTTCCCACTGTGGCTCAGCTGGTTAAAGACCTGACACAGCCTCCGTGAGGATGTGGGTTTGATCCCTGGCCTTGCCCAGGGGGTTAAGGATTTGGTGTTGTCCCAAGCTGCAGTGTAGGTCACTGATGCAGCTTGGATCTGGTGTTGCTGTAGATATGGAGTAGGCCTGTAGCTATGCAGTAGCTGCAGCTCTGACTCCCGGCCCTGGAACTTCCATATGCTGCAGGTGCAGCTGTAAAAAGAAAAAAAAAAAAAAAATGAAGAGACTGAGCAATAGAGTGAAGTGAGAAATTGCTTGAGGTCACACACTAGGAAGCGCAGAGCCAGGACAGGGCTCCCAGCCCAGTGCTCCTTCCCCCACATTATGGTAGTCCTATGTGACTTCACTCTGTAATTGTTCACTATTTTCTTCAGGATAAACTTGTGCCCTGCCTTCTTTTTTCACCCTGCCTTCTTTTTTCACCTATCTCGTCATCCATTCTGAGTTTAAATGAATGAATTCTTCTTTAGCTCTTGCTCATCTTTACCTTTATAAGTTCATCTTCTTCATTATCTACCATGTACCCCAGGCTGCAGTCACATCAAAACATGTGCCATGTGCTGTGGTCTGTGCACATAATGACCTTGCATTTTCCTCTCTGCTATTCTGTCTTGCACAATGCCCTTACCTACTTTATTTACTTTTCCCAAACAAAATGCCATTTCCAGCACAGGGTCCTTCCAAATATCCAAACACTTTGTAGCAAAATATTACAGGATTTTTGCATCTATGTTTATCAAGGAAAAATAAATCCCAGGACTAGACAATTTCACTGGTTAATTCTACCAGGTGTGTAAAGAAGAATTAATTCCAATCCTTTACAAACTCTTCCCAAAATATAGAAGAAGGAACACTTTGCAACTCACTCTCTGAAGCCAGTATTACACTGCCATTGCAACCAGACAGAACCCCAGAAGAAAACTATAGAATAAAATCTCTTACGAACACAACTGCAAAATGTTTCAAAACAATACTAGCAAACCAAGTCCAGCAACATACAGAAATGATTACACACTATGAACAAGTGGGATTTATCCCAAGAATGCAAGATTGGCTCAACACATGAAATCCAACTAAGGACTATACCATAGTAATAAAGAATAAAAACCACGTGATGATCTTAACAGATGCAAAAAAAAGTTTTTGTTTTTATTTTTATAGAATCCAACATCTTTTCATGGCAAAAACACTCAACAATCTAGGAAAGAATGGGACTTCCTCGACTTGATAAAGATTATCTTTAAAAAAAACCCCACAGCTAACATTGTATTTAATGTAAAAAACTGAAAGCTTTCCCCATAAGATCAGGAACAAGACAAAGATGCCTGCTTTTACCATTTCTATTGAACACAGTATTGAAAGTTCTAGCCAGAGAAATTAGGCAAGAAAAAGAAATAAAAGGCATCTGGATTGGAAAGGAAGAAATAAAGCTATCTCTGTACAGGAAATTATCCTATAGATAAAAAAAAATAAGCAATCCACAAAAAAAAAAAATCTACTAGCTCTGATAAACAAGTTTAGTTAGATTGAAAAATACAAGATCAATACACAAAAGTCAATTACATTTCTATACTAGCAATGAACAACCCAAAAATGAAATTAAGAAAATGATTCAGAGCAATATTATCTACAATAGCCAAAAAATGCAAATAACCGAAAAGTCCATGACCTGATAAATGGATAAGCCAAAATGTGGTATATGCACCCATTAGAATTTTATTTGGTCATTTAAAAAAATGAATTATTGATCCATGCTATGACATGGATGGATCTTGAAAACATGCTAAATGACAAAAGTCAGACACAAAAGACCACATAATGTATAATTCTATTTTTATGAAATGTCCGTAATCGGCAAGTCCAATGAGACAGAAATTAGATTAGTTGTTTCCCAGATGTGTTGGGGGAGGAGTAACTGCCAATAGGCCCAAAGTTTCTTTTTCTGGTGATGAAAATGTTCTAGAATTAGATAGTGATGATAGTTACACGACTATGTCAGTATACTAGAAACCACTGAATTGCACACTTCGAAAGAATGAATTTTATGATATGTGAATTATATCTCCATTTTTTTAAGTGAGTTTAATGAATCTGGCATACAGTTAAGAAGTGCTGAGGAGCAGAATGCTGGCCAGCAGAAGTCACCTCACACCTCGGCTCTCCCCGCTGTGACCCTAGTTCCAATCATCTCTAAAGTGAACCACTGCATCAGCCTCCTCCTCTCTCTCTCCCCCAAACCCAGCATGAGTCATGTCACTCACCTTTAGAAGTTTCTCACTGTCCACTCATATTAATCATGGCTTTTTATTTTCTGTATTTTTTGAAGCGTTGACATCTGGGGCCTTACCGATCCTTGAGAGCTTGCCCCTCCAAGAGCTAGCCGGTTCCCAAAGCTAGTCAAGGACTCACCTGCAAGTGCGTCTTTCAAATACAAACTAACCAATGCAAAGCCCTTACCCTAGCCATCTTTTATCTATTTCTTACCCTCAGCAGTCTATCTGTGGAACTCAACCCCAGGAGCAGGTATCAAAGAACTAGAGAGTCCCTATACCCCAGAGCCTGCTGAAATTATTCAAACTAGCCAGTTCTAAGCCTGTTTACCCTGCCTTGCCTTACCTTTAGCAAAGAAACCACAATATGGCTCTCCTCCACTTTTTCCCTTAGCCCCCTCTGCCTCTTGACTCACCCCGTGTGGCCCAGAGCGGCATGCCATGCTCTCCATTTCTAGAAATCTGTGAGTAAAAATTCCTGCAAGACAGTCATTTCCACGTCTGCATATCTTACCATACCTGATTAAAGCAAGTCTCAGTATATATTAAAACGTCACCCTGCAAACCTGGTTCCACCCTCTCTTTCCCACCTAAATTCTCACCACCCCTGATGGTCTCTAAGCTTAAGAGCCACCCTGTACAGCTCTAGCTTCCTAAGCACACCACATTCCTTTGTCATCACACCTGGACACATTCTGGGTCCTCCATCCCGAGTGCCCCCTCCAGCCTCTTTTTCTGTTATTCCTATGTCACCATCAAGCCTCACTTTATAACTCCTCATCCAGAGCCCCACCAGGAGAGCCACCTTGTGCTCCAAAAGAACGTGTACATTTTCCCCCAAACCCCGTAGCCAGTGTGTCTACCCCCTAACTAGCTGATGAGTTCCTCCAAGATAAGGATCATGACCCCCAGGGCCCAGAACAGAGCCAGAAAATTATTGGTAGTTCAGTAAATGTAGGCTTTGATTCTTTAGTATAAGAAATCTTCCCAAACAAGCAAGAAAGCTCCTTGAGGATGGAGCTCTTACCTCCTGGGTCCTTAGCAGGACCACACACATGGTTGACCCTACAAAGTCTTTTGGGCCGAGTGGGTGAACTGGAATGACGACTGAGCAAATAAGCAGGTGGGAGGAGAGGTGGTGAGGAAGGCAGGCTGGCCTCCCAGTCCCCGAGAAGCAAGTTCTACTCACACTGTTCTTCCCACTCCCGTTCCTCCTTCTCGCTCGCCTGGCTCTGCAGCTGGGCCTGCTTCAGGGTCCAGTAGAGCTCCTTCGCCCTCTGCTCTTCCTGGAGGCGAATCTGCTCTTCTCCCCGCTTCCTCTCTTCTTCCTCTTTCCTCTAAAATACCATGAGGACAGAATGACGTTAGGTGAGGGTAACATGTCATGAGTGGGGCAGGGCTGAGCTGTCACATGGAGAGGTGGGCCAGTGGTGGCCACTCCTGTCTCTCTATGCACATGAAATTGTGAGTCACACCAGGCCATAGTAAGAGTCAAATGGCTTGAACTTTGTGCAACAATTTTGCACAAAGCAATACTTTCTAAAGCAATACTTTCTGCAGTAATAGGACTCTAGGCAAGGAAGGTAGGCAGGGGGAGGGGCACCTGGTCTTCTTGAAGGCCAGTTAAGCAGGATATGATTATATCATAACCTTACTTCTGGAGAAGATATTTCAAAGAGAGAGCGGGTTTGGGAACCCAGAATGTCCAATCATTGTCCCACTTGCAGGCTTCAAAAATGCTGCTTGTGTATGTGTGCATGTGTATATTTTCCTCTGCTTTTGTTTACATCAAAGCAACATGCACACACGTGTTAATCCTGCATTATACACCAAAGGCTTATTGTAAAAAACAGCAATTCTCCAAACCACTTCACCCCAACCTGCCCTATCTAGTGCCTAGAGGCCACCATTCTCAATTACTTTCGCTTTCTTTGGTGACATCCATGTGTGAATAATGCTGCTAATTCTTAATTTATCAGTTCTGGACATCAACTACTACCCTTCTTTTTTAGTACGTGAGTATTTAGCACTTATGTTCCTCACACAAGTACACGCCCATACTTTTCTTCTCCTCACCCTTAGAGTAGATTTACATCACAATTTATGGTTAAATCAAAGATTGGTACAGAGCTAAATATAGTTCATTGCAAAGCTAAATAGGGTGCTATTTCCACCAATTCTAAGAATTACATTTTTTAACTTTCTTATATCTCTAAAATATGTATATGTCTTACAACTTACAATTTGCCTTTTTCATAGCCAACAGTTTTTTATTCCTTTCTGCTTAAAATAATGATAGATTTTACAATTAACGACATTTGAAGTTCAGTAAAATATGGTAGGATGATCACTTTTTCTTTTGAATGCTTTTTTGGTTGTTTTTTTTTTTCCTGAGTTACTAATCAGTTTATCTTGAAGTAGAACATTGAATTTTGCCAAACCTAAGATCTACAGTAAATCTTTCTCTTTGTTTAACCAGTTGCTTTCTATTATAACAAACAATACAGCAGCAATCTTTTCCAAGGGACACCCCACCCCTAGATGGATCACTCCTGCATCTCAGCTGCCTGCGACTTAGGTCTCCTGTCAGTCCATCCTTTCAGGCCGAGCTGCTCAACCTTCCCTGAGTTGGAGCCCCTGTTTCTTTGTTCCATGTTTTCTTTCTTTCTTTCTTTCTTTCTTTTTTCCTGTCTTTGTCTTTTTAGGGCAGCATCCGAGGCATATGCAGGTTCTCAGGCTAGGAGTCTAATCGGAACTACAGCTGCCAACCTACACCACAGCAACATGGGATCCGAGCCGCATCTGCGAACTATACCACAGCTCATGGAAACTGCCAGATCCTTAAGTCACTGAGCAAGGCCAGGGATTGAACCCATAACCTCATGATTCCTAGTCGGATTCATTTCCACTGGGCCACAACAAGATCTTCTGTTCTATGTTTTCTTTCTTGACCACTTCCTCATTTTGTAGCAACATAGCTCATAATACCTCTCAGAAAACGATGCAGAGAGAGACACTTTCTGAGTTTTGTCTGAAAATGCTACCTTCCCATGTAACTGCTAATTTGCCTGAGCATAGAATTTGATTAAAAATCATCTTCCTGGAGTCCCAGTAGGTTAAGGACCTGACATTGTCTCTGTGAGGATACGGGTTCCATCCCTGGCCTCGTTCAGTGGGTTAAGGTTCCGGCGTTGCCATAAGTTGCAGCGTAGGTGGCAGATGCAGCTCATGTCTGGTGTTGCTATACCAGTGGCATAGGCCTCAGCTGCAGCTCTGATTCAGCTCCTAGCCTGAGAATGTCCATATGCCACAGGTGTGGCCACAAAAATAAAAATAAAAATAAGATGAAATAAAATAAAATAGAATCATCTTCCTGCAGAATTTGGAAGACTTTATTTCCTTGTCTTCTAGTACCTGGTACTGCCACTTGGATTCTCATCCTTCTGCATACAGCATAATTTTTCTCTTTATCTCTGAATTCTGAACATTTTAATAAATGTGCCTTGATGGAGATTTTTCTCTCACTGACAGTGTTAGGCACACAGAATGCTTTCAGTTGGAGTTTCAGGTCCTTCTAGTCTACTACATCTCTGAGGATTTTTGTGTAATTTCTTCTCCTCTCATTTTGCTTTTTCTTTCTAGAACTATGTGTCAGCTGCTGAACTTCCTAAGATGACCCTCTAGGTGCCTTATCATTTCTCTCTTATTTTCCATCTCTTGTCTTTTTGTTCTACTTCCTGGTTGATTTCACTGACTTTATCCCCTAAATCTTCCACTGAATCTGTTATTTCAGCGGGCGCATTTGTAATTCCCAAACCCTCTTTCTCATTCTTTGGTTGTCCCTTTTTGCTTCATCGCACCCTGTACAGTTTCATGAATACAATAGTTGATCTCTGAGGATTTTAGAGACTTTTCTCCCCCATATTCTAATCTAGGTCTATTTCCTCATTTTTTGTTTTCTTTCAAGTTTGTTTTATTTGGTGCCTGTCATTTGTGCTGGAGGCTTTCGATGTCTGATGTTCCCTGACTGCTTGCATTCAAGGGAGAAAGTACATATATGTATGTACTCAGAGCATGTTTAGGGCTTCCTTGAGAGGTAGGCTTCACTCTAGGAAGACTGGCTGAGGGACTAGCTATTTCATTGAGGACCCTCAAGTGTAAGTATCTGGAGGTCATCTCTCTGAGATTATTTCCCGTCTCCTTTATTCTACCTGGATGGTGTCTGACCACCAGCATTCCAGGAGTCTGTGCAGGAGGCAGGCTGTAGGTAGAATAGCCCTTAGGCCCAAGCAAGTAGTTCCCTATAGCCTGAGCCAGGCTTCATGGAAAACTCATACATTGAGGTGTCTTCTTTGCAAATTTTCCCCTTCACGTTCCCCTGGGACTGGCAGGGGTAGCAGTGTCATCCAGGTAAGATGCTCCAAGCCCAGACCATGTTCTGCTTGAACTTCAGTGCCTGTTTTTCCCTTCAAGGTGCTCTCCAAACCTCTCCTCCTTGCAAGGGGTTAACCAAGTGCCCCCAAAGAGCTCCAGGATTCATATTTATGGAGTCATCCTGGGGCCCAGTGGCCAGGCCATGGCCCCAGCAAGCAGATGAATCCTACTAGCTAGCATAGCATTTTCATCATAGGATCACATGAGATGATCCTACGGGCCACTGGAATAGGGCTAAAAGGCTGATTTTATACAGCTCAAATTGTTAATCTGCAATAGACAAAATCACTACCCAAAAAAGCTGCCAGCCCTGTATATCCTACAGGCAACTCTGGCTGCAGGTCCCACTGTTCAGAGTTCAGACTTTACTTACTCCCCCTGTTTCCCACTGCCCCTCATTTGATTTCTCTACTAAGCCTGATACACCGAGCCCCAACCTTGCCCTTTCAACTCTCCATCTCCTTCTGGTCAGGGGCAGGGGGATGAAGTAGCCTGGAAGAAACAGGTGATAACAAGGACCTGAGGGTCCAGCCACTTCACAGAGAAAACAGTCACCAATCTCACATTCTCAGCTCCATCTCTCACTGTGTCTGTCACTCCCCAAGTTTTGAGCCTGTGGAGGTTCTGGACCTAGCCAACTCAGTTCTCTTCCTATGGGTGCCGCACCAACCCCTCCCCTCCCTCTCTCCCTCTGTCTTCCAGAAACCAAACTTCTGCAGACATTTTCTCATCTGTTTCTTCCTCCTTGTATTTTCTGGGTTTTTTTTTTTTTGTAGCTTATAAGTTTTTCAGTCCATTGCTATTTTAATGTATCAACAAGAAAAAGGAAAAAAGAAGGTAACTGTGAGTTTTTAATCCCTCATTTAAAAAAAAAAAGACAAAGTTTTTGTTGCTTCTGAAATGGCACGGATTGAGGACTTTTCTGCAATTCAGTGATTTTCTTTTAATTCTAAAAAATAAAATGCCAACTTCCTAATGACCCACTCTCTAAGAGTAGGGAATTAAGGGCTAAAGAAGATAAGTAGCTCCATCCAGTCATGCACCAAATACTTATTGAGCATCTAGGAGGCTCGGCCTGTTCCAGGCACTGGGGATACAGCAGTGAACATAACAGACCCAGCCCCACTTTCTCGGAGCTTGCCTTCCAAAGAGGGAAAAACACTAATCAAGTAAAATTAAAATACATATCAGAAATAATAAAGCATGCAAGACATGGAAGCAACCTAAATGTCCATCAACAGAGGAATGGATAAAGAAGATGGAGTGCATATATACAATGGGATATTAGCCATAAAGAAGAATGAAATAATAATGAGAATGCCATTTGTGGGGAGTTCCCATCGTGGCACAGCAGAAGCAAATCCAACAAGGAACCATGAGGTTGAGGGTTCGATCCCTGGCCTCGCTCAGTGGGTTAAGGATCCGGCTTTGCCATGAGCTGTGGTGTAGGTCACAGACATGGCTCAGATCCTGCATTGCTGTGGCTGTGGTGTAGGCTGGAAGCTGTAGCTCCGATCTGACCCCTATCCTGGGAACCTCCATATGCCGTGGGTACAACACTAAAAAGCAAAAAAAAAAAAAAAAAAATTCCATTTGCAACAATGTGGATGGACATAGAGATTATCATACTAAGTGAAGTAAATCAGAAGGAGAAAGACAAATATTACATAACATCACTTATATGTGAAATCTAAAAAACAGTACAAATGAATTTATTCACAAAACAGAAACAGACTCATAGATACAGAAAATAAACTTACAGTTACAAAATGGGTGGATAAATTGAGAATATGAGATTAACAGATGCACACTACCACATATAGAATAGATAAACAACAAGGATTTGGTATATTGCACAAGGATTTGCTATATCGCACAGGCAACAATTTTCAACATCTTATAATAAACTATAATGGAAAAGAATCTAAACAAATACAGATATATACATATATATGTGTAACCAAATCACTTTGCTGTACACCTGATGCTAACACAATCTTGTAAGTCAACTGTACTTCAATTTTAGAAGAAGAAATAAAGCATGCAAAGAATACAGACAAGGTAAATGATAGAGTCTAGGAGGCTACTTTAGGCTGTGTGACCAGAAGTCCTCTCAGAAAGGGAGTGGCCTGAGACCTGAATAATAAGAAGACTGGTAAGTGAGTCTCAGGGAGAAGAAATTTCCTAAGAGAGGGAGCCACAGCTGCAATGGCCCCAGCATTGGAAAGGGGTTTGTCATGTTTGAGTAGAGAAGTATCCACTGTGGCTAGAAGAAAAAAAGTCAAAATTCTATCTTTAATGAGTTTGAGACACCATCTGACATCCAAGAGGCCAGCTGTATGCAGTGGGATGCATGATTCCAGGGTTTGAGGGCCTGTGCAGCCTGCAGATGTTGACTGAGAAATCCTCTTCATTGGGGTGTTTCTCAGCCATGGACTTGAGATTATCACTGAGAGAAAGCATGCAGATTAAGAGAAAACAGTCAGGAGTTCCCTTCGTGGCTCAGTGGTTAACGAATCCAACTAGGAACCATGAGGTTGCGTGTTCGATCCCTGGCCTTGCTCAGTGGGTTAAGGATCCGGTGTTGCCGTGAGCTGTGGTGTAGGTTGCAGACGTGGCTCGGATCCCGCGTGGCTGTGGCTGTGGCGAAGGCCAGCAGCTATAGCTCCTGTTAGACCCCTAGCCTGGGAACCTCCATATGCCGCGGGTGCGGCTCTACATAAAAAAAAAAAAAAAAAGGCAAAAAGAGAAAACAGTCAGTGTCTTGGGGGTGCCCACCATTGAGAGACAGAGTTGGAAACAGAAAAGGAGACTGAGAAGGCAGACCAAGGGGTAAGATAAAAACCCAGAAGGTGCGATGTCTGTGGGGGAAGCCAAGAGAGGAAAGCATTTCAAGTGAAGGGGAGTGGTAAACTGAGCTGCAGGCTGCTGAGACATCACAAAAGATAAGGACAGAGAAGCAACATGGGACAGCAGGACGTGGTCACAGGATGTGTAGGAGATCCTGTCAACAGCAGCACTAGTGGAGCGGACAGGCAGCCATCCCAGGCGGTGGGGGGTGAGGGACCGCAGACAACACTTTCAAGACATTTCCTGTAAAAACAAAAAAAGGAGCAGGAACAGGAAGTGGCAGCCAGAGGGGAAAGTGGGGTTAAGATAGAAACGCGGAGGGAGGGTGGGTGGGTGAGTTGGTTAGTTTTAAGATGGGAAATGCTAGGGCAAAGACTGATGCAAATTGAAACCAACGTCTGCCTGACTGAGAAGCAGAATCATTTGAGTTTTACCCCAAAGCTGTATTTCACCTTCATCAATCACTAGCCTCTCAGCAGCACAAAAATGACTTTTCACACGTTAACAACACTCCACAGTTTACACAGTGGGTTTCCCATTCCTCGCCCAGGAATCCCTAATCTGACTGTGGTCACCACATCACTCAATACACAGGGCACCAACTAAGACAGTTTCCACGCAGGGACTATAAATCTGTCATTGGCCCGGGGGGTCTTTCAGGCAGGAGCAGATCTCAGGGAAAATCCAGAACAGCCAAGACATGTGAGAGCAAGAGCAGCTTCAAGACCCTAGTCCTACCTCCTTGTAAGGATAAAGACTGTACTAGCTTACCCAGTGCCATAATAAAGGACCACATGGAGAGCCCATCGTGGTTCAGTGGTTAACGAACCCGACTAGCATCCATGAGGATGCAGGTTCGATCCCTGGCCTTGCTCAGTGGGTTAAGGATCTGGTGTTGCTGTGAGCTGTGGTGTAGGTCACAGGCGCAGCTTGGATCCCTCACTGCTGTGGCTCTGACGTAGGCCGGCTGCTATAGCTCCGAATGGACCTAGCCTGGGAACCTCCATATGCTGTGGTGTGACCCTAAAAGATAAAAAGACAAAATAAAATAAAATAAAATAAAATAAAAGGACCACAGACCAGGGGTCTTAAACAACAGATACTTACTGTCTCACAGTTCTGAAGGCCAGAAGTCCAAGACCAAAGTGTCAGCAGGTTGGTTTCAAATCAGTCAGCAGGTTGGTTTCAAACCAACCAGTAAGTTGGTTTCCTTGGCTTGTAAATGGCCATCTTCTCCCTGTGTCTTCATGTGGTCTTTCCTCTGTGTTCATACGTGTCTATGTCTAAATTTCCTCTTCTTATAAGGAATAAAGGCCTCATTTTAACTTGACCTCTTCTTTAAAGACCTGATCTCCAAATACAGTTACATTCTGAGATCCTGGGGCCTGGGACTTCAACATATGTATTTTAAGTGATTTTATGTATTCCACCTATAACAAGGAGACTTAGCACCCAGAGAAGGGTCATGAATGGCATGCAGTGCATAAGTGGCATTTGACCAAACATCTCAAATTAAATGCGATGTTCCTACTCCAACCAGCTGTGGCAACATGAAGCAGCGAGGTGAAGGGTAGTGCCCACTTCCCCCACCCCAACCCCCACAAGCACCATTCTACTCTCTACTATGAGTTCAACTTTGTTAAATTCCACATTTCAGTGAGATCATGCAGCACTTGCCTTTCTGTGTTGAGTTTATTTCACCTAACATGGTGTCCTCCAAGTTCATTCTTGTTGTCACAAATGGTAGGATTTCCTTCTTTTATAAGATTGAATAATATTCCATTGTATATACATATATACTACTTTCTAAAAATCTACAGAGTTCCCCTTGTGGCTCAGTGGGTTAAGAACCTAAGTAGTATCCATGCAGGCTGATCTTTGGCCTCAACTGGTATGTTAAGGATCCGGAGTTGCAGAAAGCTACAGCATAGGTCACAGATGAGGCTTGGATCCGGCATTGCTGTGGCTGTGGGATAGGCTGACATCTGCAGCTCTGATTTGATCACTAGCCCAGGAACTTCCATATGTCACAGGTGCAGCCATAAAAAGAAAAAAAAAACATATTCTTCTGTCTATAACTGTGTCAGATGGAAAGGCACAAAGTTTCAGTTACACAGGATGAATACATTCTGGAGATCTAACGTACAACATGAGGACTATAATTTAACACTATTGTTTTTTGTTTTTTCTTTTTTATTAGGCACTGAAAATTTTAATATAAATGAAAATAGATTCTGAAATTACAAATTTTTATACACACAAACTTTTAAATAAGGAAAGATGAAATAGACTCAAGTGATCATGATGAGATAAAAGAGAGGAGCAATTTCTAACCAAACAGTGGGATGATTAATGTAATCATTCCAAAATAATCTCCTGATTATCTACTGTGTCCAGACTTCGTTAGTTGCAGGATATCCGGGAAGAAGGCAAGTAAGTGCCCTGTCACAGAAGACTGAGACTACAGGTGCACAACAGCAGGATTAGTGCACACTGCTGAACATTATCAAGGGAGAAACACTGAAGATGATGTTCAGAAATGCAGGGTATCAGCTTCACGTCTGAAAGGTGAAATCATTAGCTTTCTGTACATTTAAAAAACGCTTTCTAGTACACTTAAAAAACACTCTCATTCAAGATCATCACCTGAATCACTGATATCAGTAATTTCACCATGATGAAGGCTACTTTTTGGAATTACCCAAGATATCTCTAGAGCTTAGCATCAACACTTTTATATAGGCTTTTGACATTTCAATTGAATCTATCATCTTTATATCAAGTCTGTATATGAATGATAGCACTGTATTATATACTTGAAATTTGTTCAGAGTAAATCCTAAGTATTCCTGATACACACA
>PVHT021183726.1:5835595-5850583 GCA_004024745.2 Catagonus wagneri
TAGCCTGGGAACCTCCATATGCTGTGGGTGCGGGCCTAAAAAATAAATAAATAAATAAAGCAAAAAAAAATTAAAAATTAGAAAGAATATCCTAGGGGAAAAAATGCAACTCATGGGGAGTTCCCTTTGTGGCTCAGTGGTTAAAGAATCCGACTAAGAACCATGAGGTTGCGGGTTCAATCCCTGGCCTTGCTCAGTGGGTTAAGGATCCGGCGTTGCCGTCAGCTGTGGTGTAGACGCGGCTCGAATCCCGCGTTGCTGTGGCTGTGGCGTAGGCCGGCAGCTACAGCTCCTGTTAGACCCCTAGCCTGGGAACCTCCATAAAGGCTAAAATACAAAAAAAAAAAAATGCAATTCATGGGAAACTTAAATGAGACCGATAACAATATTAACATATAACTACCAACTGTAATAGATTTAAAAATAATGAGCACAGTTACAACAGCAATAAAAAAATTAAACCTAAAGTTTAATTAGAAAAGACATGTAAAGCACTTAAATAAAACAATAAATTTTACTAAAGTCAAAAAAAAATAGAAGTCCATAGGTATACATACTATTGAGAATGTTTGGGGTTGGGTAGCCAATGCATTTAGAGGTGTTAAAAGAAAAAAAAAACCTATATCAAAGCTGAAAAGAAAAAAGCTTTGAATAAAAGGAAGAACACAAAAAATTCCTGAACAAGAAGATTTAATGGTTTAGTATCATAAAAATATTCATCCTCCACAAATACCACTATAATGTTGATGCAATTACAATCAAAACCATCATGTGGTTTTTTTTGATGTTGCAGGGAGAGAGGGATAGTGAGAAAATAATTTTAAAGTATCTTTAATAGGAAAAATGGATGAGATTAGCCAAGGACATTTTAGAAATGAAAAGTAATGATAGACTCTGAGTTAAGTAGATGGTAAAATTTGTGTTAAAGCTACATATAATTAAACAATTTAATTTGGCTCAGGAATAATCAGTCAAAGAAGAAAAATCCACAAAGAGACCTAAAAGTAAGATGTAAAAATCAAGGCAACAAATCCAATGAGAGGAGAGAAGATGGGTTACACAGTAAATGATGTAAGGATAACAGGCTAGCCATTTGGAATAAAAAAAAAAAGTGAAAACCAAGCATCATACCGCACTCCAAAGTGAAAGAAAATCAAGTGCAAAGAAATAAAATCAAGAAAGATATATAAAACAGATATATAAAACAGCTCATGAATACACAGGTCCTCTATACATAAAACAAATAAGAAAAAGATTGATAACTTGGATAATAAAATTTCAGGCTTGTGTACATCCCAAACCACTATAACTAAAATTAAGAAAATAGCAACAATAAACCTGAGAAAAATATTTGCAGTAGAAATGATATTAAGGGGCCAATGTCCCCATTAACTAATCATTATGGGGGGGAGTTTTTAAAATTCAAAAATGGGCAAATACAATTAATATACAATTCACAAAATAATACAATTGTTGAGTCTCAGCATGATTATTATTTTTCCTTTCTGTTTATAGTATTTTCTGAGTTTTTACCCCCCAAAAATATATTACTCCTATAGTGAAAAAAAAAATCTCAAAATAGGGACCAGGAAAAAAAGGTTTTCTTTTCAGGAAAACTAAGCTGCCTACCAGAGAACAGTAAACCTATACCAGCTCCAAATTCTCTCAGAATATCAGAGTAGATATGCAAGGTTACAAACAACCTCACATCCTGGACAGAAAATACACATTTTTAGTCTCCTTGAATCATCCAAAAATCTCAAGCAGGATGTTGTCATTATCCTAATATGACAAACAAGAAAGTGAAGACTCAGAAAAATTCAGCAAGCTTCCCAAAGTCACACAGCAGTAAGCAACAGAGTTGGAACAGGATCCCAGGCTGGCCTGACCACAGACTCTTTTTGAACCTCATTTCAGGACTCTTGGTTTGAGATGCAGAAGGCCTGAGTTCTCCTCCTGGCTCTGCCCCCCGTCACTACTATACATAGCCTTGGAAAGTCTCTTCCCCTTTCTTACTCTCAATTTCCTCATCTGTGAAATGAGAAGTGGATTGGCCTGAATGGTGTGTCAAGTTCCTTCCTTCTCAGACATGCTAGATTTCTGTTCTCATAAAGCACTCATTGGCCAAGCACTGGCCCAAACCAGAGATCACCTCCAGAGACCTAGGGGCTGGCGCAGGTGGCCTCGCACAGACGCGCATGCACTAACCCACCTTGAATTCCTCGTGGATGCGCTCCTCCAGGACTTTGGCAGCCTTGCGGTCCTCCATCTCCACTTTCCACTTCCCCGCCAGGATCCGGGCTTTCTCATTGGCCAGAGCATCCCGGAATTTCTTGGTGATCTCTGCCTCCTTCTGTCTCCTTCCAAGAGAACACCAGCACATATTAGATGGTGTGGGAAACTGAAGAACCCCACGCCAACAGAACTTCAAATAAAAGCCATGTGCAATCATTCTTGGTCTATCAGAATGGCAAATATCTGCGGTTCACAAAACTCAGTGTTGGCAGAAGTGGGGAGAAAGAGGCCCTCTCCTGTATAGGAGTGTAAATCAGCAGAATTGTTTTGGAAGTCAGAGAAAAATATGCATAAATCCCATTTCTCACTCAAGTGTACAAAGGGGTAGGGAAGAGATGTTCATCAGAGGACTTTTGTAACATAAAAAATGGCAAACAACTCAAACGTCCCTCAACAATCCCAATAAGAGGTTTCTCATGTAACAGGATTCTATACAGTAATCTTAAATAATGCTGTGGATCTGTACTGATCATTTTATCAAGCTGTGAATAAAGCAGTTTACAAAGTACATATTGCCCGAATGCTTACTGTGGTTAGCTTAGGTGGTGGGTATTGGGTTGTTCTTTAACTTATTATTTATAGTTTTCAAAACTGTTTATATGTTATTACAATTTTATAATTAAAATCCTGTTATTAAAAATTGGGGGGGGGGATGCTGGAGTCAAGTTCACATGGAATTCCAGGTCTAGCAAAAAAATGTTAAAAGTTGTTTATGAAAGGAGGTCCCATTGTGACTCAGTGGTAACAAACCTAACTAGCATCCATGAGGACACAGGTTCGATCCCTGGCCTCACTCAGTGGGTTAAGGATCGGGCGTTGCGGTGAGCTGTGGTGTAGACTGGCAGCTGTAGCTAGGATTTGACCCCTAACCTGGGAACCTCCATATGCTGTGAATGCAGCCCTAAAAAAAAAAAAAAGAGAGAGAGAGAGAGAGAGAAAGAATTCACATTGTTCTGTTGTCGTGTAGACAATTCAATGAAGGATAAAAACAAAATATGTATTATCATCTCAATATCTATCTATCTATCACCATATAGAAAAGGTGCTGTGATGCCCAAACCACAGATGTGAAAACTGAGGCCTCAGACCAGCTCACCATTAACTAGTGAAGCCAGGATTTGCACCAACAAGGTCTATGTGATGTAAGATCTTCGGTCACCTAATCTTAGCAAGCTCCAAACAGCCCGCCAGCTGCCTGGCATCTCCTCCCTCCCACCCAGAACCTATTGTCCTTCATTTGAATCCACCCCAAGCCTCTGTACTCAGGCCCCATCCAACACCCATCAGCATCTCTCACCAGAGCTCCTTGGCTTCCCTCTGCGCCTGCAGCCGAGCTCTCTCTGCAATAAGCTCCTCAGAGATCTCTTCATAGGGCTTGTCACCGGGACCTTCTCCCATGATCCAGACCCAGACCTCACCGTCTGCCCCCAGGAGCCACTGGATGTGCTTGTCACTTGCTGCTCCAACAGGAGGAACAGGAAGGAAGAAAAAAAACCAGGTCTGAGTTGTAGTGAGTAAGGAATGACTTCAGCTGGCCTGTAGTACACAACCATCACACCACCTTACAAAACGCGGTCCTATACAAAAGGGACTGCAGAGAGATACTGACCTGAGCCCAAGTCCATGGCCATCTCCCCCTCCCACTCCCTCTAGGGAATAATAAAGCAGCCAAGTCAGCCTGTTGGAGCAAGTGTTCAAGGGTAGAACTTGTGTCTGAAGCCCAGAGACCCTGAGATCTTCAGCAGAGAGGACATCGGGTGACAGCACTGCACTCTCTGAAGGGGACTTGTGTCACCCCCAAGCCAAGGCAGGTTGGAGCCCATGAGCCTTTTCTCATCTTATCTATCTATTATCTATCTTTCTTTCTTTCTTTCTATTATCTATCTATCTATCTAACTTTACCTCTATATCTCTCTTGCCACTGGCTAGAAACAAGGAACTGGAGATGGTGGTGTTGTGAGACAAAGCAATCAGGCCCTGACCCACATCAGCCTATAACAAAAGCAAGAAATAAACCTGTGCTGTATTAAGTCACTGAGATTTTTCAGTTTGCCTGTTCCAACAGACTTCACTGATAACCATGACTAAAATGGAAACCTATCCCCAAAGGAAAGTTCTTCTGAGACAGGACTATCAACTAAGTGTCACTGCCTTAGCAGTGATGTTTGGCAGGCTGAATGACTGGATATCAATGTGAGGCAGAAGCAAAACATCTGGCAAAGTTGTCAGACACTGTAACTTAAAAGGTTGGGGTCACTGCTGAGGCGCAGCTTCAATCCTGGGCCCAGAAACTTCCATATGCTGTGGGTAAGGCCAAAGAAGGAAAGGGGAAAAAAAAAAAGACAGAGCCAACAGAGCCTCATGCTTTCTGAATCTGCTGCTCTAAGAGAAGAGACTGGAGGAGTTCCCTTCGTGGCTCAGTGGTTAACGAATCCGACTAAGAACCATGAGGTTGCGGGTTCGATCCCTGGCCTTGTTCAGTGGGTTAAAGATCCGGCGTTGCCGTGAGCTGTGATGTAGGCTGCAGATGCGGCTCGGATCCCGCGTTGCTGTGGCTGTGGCGAAGGCCGGCAGCTACAGCTCCTGTTAGACCCCTAGCCTGGGAACCTCCATATGCCGCGGGTGCGGCTCTACATAAAAGGCAAAAAGACAAAAAAAAAATAGAAGAGACTGGAAAGTAGAATGTTGGTTGTGTGTGTTGGTTGCTAGGATCTGTGTTTGGCAAGGTGTTAAGGGAAAGAAAAGAGTTCAAGAAAGAACTGAGCACTATGCAAGAAGGAGTGAAAGGGAATAGAGAGAACACAGAAATTTCCAAATTTGAAGGATTGGAAAAACTATCTCCTTCTAGGGCCCAGATTGCAAGAGATGGGACTTTAAAAGGTTTTGCATGACAGGGACCAGCAAAACTAAGGTGAATAATGGGCTGTCAAGCACCGAACTCTGTGATGGTCATGAGAGTGGGTTCCATGGACCTCCAAGGACAGGGAGCATAACCGAGCACGCCAGCTCCTGTGACCTTGGGTTTGCTCAAGGGCATGATTCCAGAGGCTACCCCCAGGCTTTGAACATGGCAGGCGGATTCCTGGAAGACATGGAACTCCTGCCTGTGGCCCTGACAAACCTCCCTGGGACTGCAGGGCTGCCTGGAACACCTCCACCCAATCTGCCTTCCCCGTCTCCTTTGCTCAAGGTCAGGTCTTACTGCAGTGCTATGGCTCTCCCAGTCTCCTTCAGCTCCCTGCATTTTCCCTCACAGGCATTTCCTGAATAAAAGCCTTGTGTGACTAATCCCAACCTTGACTCTGCTCCTCAGAGGAGCCAGGCTACCACATGTGCTCCAAGAATGCAATTTCTCAACACTTATTTTTCAAAACCTCTGTTGAAAGGCAGAGGTATGGAGGTAAAGAAGCAGAGGAAAACAGTCCCTTTGTAAAATATGTCTAGAGAAGAATATGAGATGGCGCTACTGGCACATTGGAGCAAACAGATCGGAAGCCTCCTAAGTTTTCTGAGTCGGGACTAAAAAAGCCTTTGATTGCCCAAGACTTAAATGCCCTCAGGCACCCAACCTGGAAGACCAGGAGGCAGGTCTCAAAGGCCATCCTGCCCCAAGGAAGGTGGGATCCTCAACAACTCACTTCAGATACGGCCAAGGGGAATAATGAACAAGGAGGGGGGGCCTCCAGGGCACAGACAGCGTCCATTCACCAGCTGTCCCTTTGCTGTAAGGGCAGGGGGACCCGTCAGAAACTGACCTGGAGGATTTCAGGGTATACAGACTAGTGACTGAGGGGGCTCCCATCCCCCCCTTTCCCGCAGTGGATATCCTGACCCTGCTCCCCCCTTGTATACTGTGTCTTAAAGGTGGGCAGTGTTAGGATGGCATGTCTTTTTAGCCAAATCGAGATTCTGGAGGGACTAATGCAGAACCCGTGCAGACTGCAGACTTTGGGTTGGGTGCAGGGACCCAGTGAGATTCGTGGGCATCCCCCTCTGAGGAGGCAGTGAGTGCATTTACGTGGAGCACAAAACGTGTGACAAGAATCACACTTCGTGACAGTGACCATGCTATGTCCCACACACCAGATCCTCGCCCTGAGCACACTAGATGACCACTTTTCTCAGCTTCCCTTCGGTGCCACGGGGCCATGTGACTGAATTCTAGTTTTGGGGACTTCAGGGGAAGTGATTTCTGCCATATTCAACTAAGGCTGCTCACAATCGGTGTGCATTTTCCACACTCTCCCTCTTTCTCCCTCTCTTCTCTCTCTCCTCTCTCTTCATCCACCCCCCGGAAAATAAATGACTCCAGGATAGTGGGGGGAAAGCAGCTTGATCCATGAGTCAGTGTTTGAAAGGAAGCCATGTAGAGAGCTACCCAATCCTCAACAAACCGTGATGTAATCGGAAATAATCCACTGAAATTTCAGCATTTATCTATTATAGAAGACAGCATTAATTACCCTGGCCAACATATGAAGGCATAGTTATTATTTTTAGTATTTTAAAAGCAATATGGTAATAGAGGAACATAACTTTAATGATGTCTGCTAGAAACAGGGGAGCAACCACTGCTAGAATGACAGAAATTCCAGATTAATAGTGGGCAAATGTAAGTGATAACAGACTTAAAACTCCTGCAAAAATAGTAAAAAGAAAACAACAAAATGTGTGGCTATTACAGTATATTACAGCAGACACTGTCAGTTACCTCTTCATCATCCATTCAGCCACCTTCCTCCCTTCCTAAAAACCCCAATTTTTGGGGGGAGTAACAGAGACCCCTCAGTTTGGGGAGAGGCACGTTTCTACCCCAGCCCCAAAGGACAAATGAAACTGGTCTCAGTCCATCATGTAATACTATCCTCATTGACAAGCAATCAATCTAGAAGTGATCAAATGTCCCCATTTCTGACAAAGGAGAAGTAGGCAGGAATCCCAATGATGGGCTTTCTTTCTTTAAACAGAAGGTGAAGACTTCTTAGGAGAAACCCTTTCACTCTCTGCTCTTTTGCTTCACCTCCTTCTACCTGCCTGGAATGAAGAAATGCAGAAATGCAGAGAGATGAGGCCTTGATCATCTTGTTGAGTGGCTAAACTAATCTTTTGCCGTACACCACCAGATTTTATACACACACACACACATATATATATATATATATATATTTTTTTTTTTTTTTTTTGCTTTTTTAGGGATGCCCCCATGGCACATGGAAGTTCCCAGGCTAGAGGTCAGATCAGATCTACAGCTGCTGGCCACAGCCATAACAATGTGGGATCTGAGCTGTGTCTGCAACCTATACCATAGCTCATGGCAATGCCAGATCCCTGACCGTCTGTGCGAGGCCAGAGATTGAACCCACATCCTCATGGATACTAGTCAGATTCGCTTCCACTGTGCCACAATGGGAACTCCACAGACTTCTTATCATTTAAGAAAAATAAGAAACTCCATGCACTAAAGTTCTGTAATTATTACATGAAATGTGGCAGTATAAATACGAAAGATTTATTTAATTAGGCAACTATTAATCATATATTCTGTTACTTATGGTCAAGCACATCCTTAACTGATATAGATAACAAAAAAAAAATTACACAACCTCTAAACCATGAGTATATTCATTAACACAAAAATGGGAATAGGTTTAATTTCCATATTAAAAATTTCTGAGACTGTCAGATATAAATAAAAAATAAAATCCAATTCTGTATTATTGAAACAAAACATACATGTAAAAGAGAAAAGGTTAAAAAATAAATCCACCAGCAGACTGTGCAAAAAGAAAGCAGAAGTAGCAATGTCAGACAGACAAATTCAAGGACAAATGTGTTAAACAAGACAAGTAAGAATATTATGTGATAATAAAAGATGCAACCCACAAAGATATAACAGTCATAAAACTTTATACTATATACAACACAGCAGACAACTACATAAAACAAAAACTTCTAACAGTGCAAGAAGAATTTGAAAATGTATATATACTCACAGTGGAGAGTTTTACTATATTTATTTCAGAAGCTGGCAGACCAAATAGATTTTAAAAATTAATAACATAGAGGATTTGAATAATATAGTGAACAAATTTTACTTAACAGCCACAGAACTTTAAACATTAAGAATATACTTTGGAGTTCCCATTGTGCCTCAGCAGATTGAAGACCCTACGCTGTCTCTCTGAGGATTCGGGTTTGATGTCCCACTCAGTGGGTGAAGGTCCACTCAGTGGGTTAAGGATCTGGTGTTGTGGTAAGCTGTGGCGTAGGTTGCAAATATGACTCGGATCCAGTGTCGCCATGGCTGTGGCACAGGCCACAGCTGCAACTCTGATTCAACCCCTGGCCCCGGAACTTCCATATGCCACAGGTACGGCTATGAAAGGGAAAAAAAAAAAAAAGGAATATACTTTCTTCTTCTGATCTTGCAATTTTGACAAAAACATTACAGGCCATATTCTCTAATGATAATAATACAAAAAGTAGAAATCAATGAGGCAAGATAGCTATCAAAAACTATCTCCTGTTCAGCATTGTCTCTGCAGCAGTGTGGGTTCGATTCCCAGCCTGGCACAGGGGGTTAAGGATCAGGCATTGCTGCAGGTCTAGCACAGGTCGAAGCTGCAGCTTGGATTCTCTCCCTGGCCCGGAAACTTTCATATGCTATGGGTGTGACCAAAAAAGAAAAAAAAATCTCCTAGGTAACCATGGATCTTAGGGGAAATCAAAACTGAAATTACACATTATCTAGGCGAAAAAATGTAGCAAAAAATATGGGCAGAGATAACAGTGCACTCAAAAGAAAAATTACAGGCTTAGGTCTTTTCTTTTTGATGTCCCAGTGAAGATAAAACACTGTTCTCCAGAAACATAGCAATACAGACGAAAATAACAAGAAAAAAGGCATAGAAATGCAAGAAATGCCTCCATGGACTCCATACCAAACAGAAGTGTGAAACAGTGAGCAAAGTAGGTCCTGAATCAAATGGGGGGGGGGGTGAACCAGGAATGTGACTCCTACAGAGATGAATACGGGTTCTCCAGGTGAGATAAGGGCCTGAGCCAGATTGAAGTCAGGTGCTGGTAACGTGCTTGGCAAGTTCAAAGAACAGCAAGGAGGCCACCGTGGCTGCAGTAGAGTGAGCAAAAAGGACACTGGAAATGCAGCTGGAGAAGCGGCAGCTTCAGTTCATTCAATGTCTAATCACGTCGGACATTGTTGACCCTGTTAAGGACTTTGGATTTATCCTGAGTGAGATGGGAAGCCACTAGCAGTGGAGAGTGGGGAAAGTGGCATAATTTCATTTCCATTTCAAAATGCTCACACTCCCTGTTATGTGGAACATAGATGGGGGACAAGAAAATCCGTGGGCCAATGAGCATTTGTAATAGTTCAGTGGATAGACGATCATTTCTTTCTTTTTTTTTTTTTTTTTTTTGCCTTTCGTCATTTTATGGCCGCACCCGCGGCATGTGGAGGTTCCCAGGCTAGGGGTCTAATTGGAGCTGTGGCCACTGGCCTGCGCCGCAGCCACAGCAACGCAGGATCCGAGCCGCGTCTGCAACCTACACCACAGCTCACGGCAACGCCGGATCGTTAACCCACTGAGCAAGGGCAGGATCGAACCCGCAACCTCATGGTTCCTAGTCGGATACGTTAACCACTGCGCCACGACGGGAACTCCCGACAATCATTTCTTGATTAAGGTGGTCCTGGTGGAAAAGGTATAAAGTGGTTAACACTTAGGATATTTTCTGAAGAAAAAAGCCTTAAATTTATTTGCTTAAATTTTGGATATGAACAGTGAAAGAAAGAGAGTAAGAAAATGCCAACATTTCAGCCTAAGCAATGGAATGAATGATCTTATTACTGAAATGAGCAACATGAAAGAAACAGCTTGGGAGATCCTGCTGTGGTGAAACAGGATCGGCAGTGTCTCTGGAGCACAGGGATACAGGTTCAATCCCTGGCCTGACACAGAGGGTTGAGGATCTGGCATTGCCACAACTGCAGCATAGGTCACAACTGCAGCTTGGATCCGATCCCTGGCCCAGGAACTCCATATGCCATGGGGCAGCCAAAAGAAAGAAAGAGACAGCTTGAATAAATCAATTTTTCCATTTGAGTTGAATTAATTTTGAGATATCTATTAGACATCCAATAGGTAGTTGAATAAAAGAAGGTTCAGGGGAGTGGCCAGAGATAAAAGTTTTTGGAAGCATTAGTATACAGATATTTAAAGGCACAAAAGTGGATGAGAGCAGGTGAGAGAGCGAGTTTAGATAGAAAGCAGAAGAGGTCAAAGGATGAGAGCCCAGCACACTGTAACACTTAGGAGCAGGACCCCCAAAGAGACAAGGACAAAGCCTGTGAGGTAGGAGAACAACCAAAAGAGAAAGCAGTATCCCAGAGGTCAAGGGGAGAAAGAATTTCAGGAAGTATAGGGAGGTCAATCATGTCAAAGGCTACTGATGGGTTAATGGGATGAAGACTGAGAATTGACCACTGGATTCAACAATCTAGAGGTCACCAATGACCTTGACAAAGGTGGTTTCATGAGTTTGTGAAAAGGAACACTTGGAAACTTTTAGAGAAAAATATAAAAGCACATCCTTATCACTTTGGGGAAAGGAAGAATTTCTTCCATGAGACATAAAAAGAATAAACTATGAGAGACAATGTTGAATATTTGAATATAGATGAAAGCTTAAAATTTCTACACACAAAAAAATGCCATAAAGGCAATGAAAAATCAAGCCACCAAAAGAAAGAAGATACTTGAATACACAATACTGTTAAATGATTGCACCAATTAATAAAGCAATATAACAGCTAACAACTACAGAGGGCTTTTCTGCTAATCACGGGTAACAAATTTTACATGTATTAACTTATTAATGCCCAGAAAAAATTTTCTCTGCTGGGGTCCTGTGAGAGAAACAAGCCCTATAAAACATAATTTGAATGATGACTTTTTTTCTCAGTTCTCCTAAGAATGGTATATGGCTAACACTAGTCTAGGTGCATTGTAGAAAAGTTAACTCGTTGCATACAATATATTCTTTAGGACAGCCACTATCAATTAATTTGCTCTCAAGAGCCATTTATACTCTTTAAAAATACTGGGTGTCTTGGGGTTCCTGTCATGGCTCAACGGTTAATGAACCCAACTAGCATCCATGAGGATGTAGGTTCAATCCCTGGCCTCGCTCAGTGAGTTAAGGATCCAGCGCTACCTTGTGCTGTACTGTAGGTCACAGATGCGGCTCGGATCTGGCATTGCTGTGGCTGTGGTGTAGGCTAGTGGCTACAGCTCCAATTCTACCCCTAACGTGGGAACCTCCATATGCTGCGGGTGTGGCCCTAAAAAGACAGAAAGATTAAAAAAAAATTGAGTATCTCAAAGAATTTTTGTTTATTTGGGTTAAATATCAAGATTTGTCATAGTCAAAATTTAAGCTGAGAAAAATTTTACAATTTGTTTATTTAAATAACAACAAATCATTATGTCATAAGATATATAATATTTTTATGAAAAAATAGTTAATAGTCTCTTTAAAAATCTAATTGGGAGAGTGGCCTTGTTTACCATTTTTGCAAATCTATTTAATGTCCAGTTTAATACAAAGCAACTGGGAGTTCCCGTCATGGCTAAGAGGAAACGAATCTGACTAGTATCCATGAGGATGCAGTTTTGATCCCTGGCCTCGCCTGACAGGTTAAGGATCTGGCATTGTCGTGAGCTGTTGTGTAGGTTGCAGACACAGCTTGGATCTGGCATTGCTGTGGCTGTGGTGTAGGCCAGCAGCTATAGCTCCGATTCAACCACTAGCCTGGGAACTTCCACATGCTGCAGGTGCAGCCCTAAAAAAAAGGACAAAAAAAAATAGAAAGCAGATGGATTTTCGTATCTGCTTCTGCATTCACTCTGTTGCAAATGTAATTTTAGTTGAATTAGACAAAAAAAATGTTTCACACAGACATAGTTGGAAAAGAGAAGGATAAAAATCCAGGATTTTCTAGACATTTATTGATAATCTTCTTTGATACTACACTAAAACTGATGTGGCAGTTTCTTAAATGTTAGTTATGATGTGAAACCTGAAACCATATCAATGAATTTATTGTATTTTGTTATATTCAAATTCACTGGTCATATTAATTTCTTAGGGTTTTGCTTTTTTTTTTTTTTGTCTTTTTAGGGCCACACCCACAGCATATGGAGGTTCCCAGGCTAGGAGTCTAATCTGAGCTACAGTGCCAGCCTACGCCACAGCTACAGCAATGCAGGCTCTGAGCCACATCTGCAACCTACACCATAGCCCATGGCTATGCTGAATCCTTAACCCACTGAGCGAGGCCAGGGATCGAACCCGCAACCTCATGGTTCCTAGTTGGATTTGTTTCCACTGTGCCACAAAGGGAACTCCGTAATTTCTTAGTCTTGATCAATGTATGTAACCATTATGAGAAGAGAGGTGAAAGGTGTATGGAACTTTTTTGAACAACTCTGCAACTCTTCTATAAGTCTAAAGTTACTTTAAAATAAAAAGGTACTTAAAAGTTTTAAGCAAAATAAAATTAAAATCCATTGGTTCATTTTGGACTTTGAATGAATCTTTTATTCGTGAATGATTTTTGCAACATCACTCAATATTTTTCTTTGGAAAACACTGGTTCACTGAGTCAAGCAGATCTTCCAAATGTGGACCTATTTTATTTTACAAAACCATAAAGTCATATTTGTTAATATCACTATGAACCTCAGAGAAAAACCTTTACATATTAGAAATCTAACAAGCTTATTGTGGCTGATACAAGTTTTCCAAAAATTCTAATTCTTGCTTGAAAGCTGGAATTTTATCACTGTCATAAATTCTATCAGTTGTTTTCTTTGAAGTGACAGATTCCCTTTATTCATTTTCAAATACCCAAATCTGGAAAAATAAAACTGAGAAATGTCAGTCTTCTTTCAAGTAAATATGGCACTCTATGAATGAAGAGGCTAGTTCAGCACATAACTCGAAAAATCATACAGTGATTTTCCTCAAGACACTCATCATACTTCAGTATGCAGCAGAAATACTTTATGTATCCTTCCATTTGTCATACAATAAAATGAATAAGATTTACTGTTTCATCAAGGGGTGAAACCATCATTAATTTTACTGTGAGTGCATGATGATGAAAAAAAAAACAATGAGGGAGTTCCCTGGTGATCCAGTGGTTAAGACTTCTAGCTCTGAGGCCCGAGTTCAATCCCTGGTCTGGGAACTGAGATCCTACCGTGGAAGAAAGAAAGAAGGAAAGAAGGAAAGGAAGGAAGGAAGAGAGAAAGAAAGAAAGGAGGAAAGGAAAGGAAAGGAAAGGAAAGAGGTCGAATCAGACCTGCAGCTGCAGGCCTATGACACAATCATTGCAACATGGAATCTGAACTGCATCTGCAACCTATACCACAGCAACACCAGATCCTTAACCCATGAGTGAGGCCAGGGATCGAACCCACCCCCATCCGCATGGATACTAGCCACGTCCGTAACCCACTGAGCCACAATGGGAACTCTCTTATCACAGAATCTTGATTGGGAAAAAAAATTATCTAGAATATACAAAGAATCCTAATAAGTGAATAAGAAAATGATGAACAAATCTACAGGGGGAAGAAAAGGGCAACAGATATTGTCACAAATGCTCTTAGTTACTGAGTGTTACACTCCCATCCTCCTTTCACTGCTTCCCTGTTTTTGGTGGCAAAAAAAGTGTCATCAAATCAGCAACATAAAGAGTTCTTGTTGTCAGTCATTGGGTTAAGGACACAACGTTGTCTCTGTGAGGACGTGGGTTTATCTTGGCCTCATTCAGTGGGTTAAGAATCCAGCATTGCCACAGCTGTGACTTAGTGCACAGATGCGGCTCAGCTCCAATGTCACAGTGGCTGTGGCATAGGCCGAAGCTGCAGCTGATTCAATCCCTGGCCTGGGAACTTCCCCATGCTGCAGATGAGGCCATACGAAGGAAAAACAAAACTAAAAACAATACGTTTGTCTAAAATTCTTATTTTCTCAGTCTCCCTTCCAGGTTCAATTGGCCATGTGACAAAGTTCTAGCCATTGAATTTAAGTACAAAGTGGTAAGAGAGTTGTGAGAAATGTTTTGCAGTCCTGGTACAAACACCACCCAGGCATTCTTCCACCCCTTTCTTCATGATTGGAACACAGATGTGAAACTAAGAAGCACAACAACCACCTGAAAAGCCAAAATACGAAGCCACCCTCTGAAGACCGCAAAAGAAGAGCCAGAAATGTTAATGATTTCAAAGAGTCACTCACCCAGCTCAAGACTGCCTATTTCTAGATTTTTTGTTAATTGGGGAGAAAAATCTATTTATAGAAGTCCCTAGTGATTGGATTTTTTTGTCGCTCACAGCTTAATGCATTCTTGTCAGATTATTGATTGGAACAGACATTTCATCAGAGAGGAAACATAAATAGTAAACTGACACATTAAAGGTACTTAACTTCATCCCTAATTAGAGACAGGCATAGGAAAACAAAAATGAACTATCATTTCACTCCTATAAGATCGGAAAGAATGAAAAAGATTGGTGGAAAAACTCTCAGAAAGATTATGGAGCAACGATAATTCCTACAAATTGTTGAGGGTAAGAGGCACTGATACAACCACTTTGAAGA
>PVHT021183726.1:5869718-5942009 GCA_004024745.2 Catagonus wagneri
TGGCCACTGGCCTGCGCCACAGCCACAGCAACGCAGGATCCGAGCCGCGTCTGCAACCTACACCACAGCTCACGGCAACGCCGGATCGTTAACCCACTGAGCAAGGGCAGGGATCGAACCCGCAACCTCATGGTTCCTAGTCGGATTCGTTAACCACTGCGCCACGACGGGAACTCCTAAATGGTTACATTTTATGTTGTGTGTATTCTACTACAATTTTTTTTAAAAAGATACTTCCATATGCAGTAAGTGCTTTGAAGGAAGTCAGACAGGGGCTTAAAAGAGAGACTTGGTGGGGGGGTTCCTTGAGAGTCGGTGGTCAGTGAAAAGCTCAGCGTTTAACTGAGGAACAGATAAGGGATAAGACCCAGCCTCACAAGGTTTTGGGAAGAGTCCACGCAGAAGGACACGAATGGGTGGAAGTTAGGAAATTAGGTGGCAGAGGCCAGCAAAAAGCATTTGTCTTTCTTTTCTTTTCTTGCTTTCCTTTTTTTTTTTTTTTGGCTGTGGCAAGCAGTTGAGAAGCTGCTTGACGAGGGATCTCAGTTCCCAGACCATGGAGCTCCTGTCATGGCTCAGCAGAAACGAATCCGACTAGGAATCATGAGGATGCAGGTTCGATCCCAGGCCTCGCTCAGTGGGTTAAGGATCTGGTGTTGCTGTGACCTGTGGTGTAGGCCAGAGGCTACAGCTCTGATTTGACCCCTAGTGTGGGAACCTCCATATGCTGCGGGTGTGGCCCTAAGAAGACAAAAAAAAAATCTCAGTTTCCAGACCAGGTACCGAACCCAGGCCTTAGCTGTGAAAGTGCTGATCCTAACCACCAGGGAACTCCCAAGCATGTGTGTCTCTTTGAATGCAACAGAAGCCACTGAGCCAGGGAGATGCACAAGCTAATTAGTGTGTTAAAAGGGCACTTTAGCTGCTCCTCAGAGGAAGACCATAGGGTGTGAGCATGAGTCAGGGGACCACTGAGAACATGGGCACATCAGGAATGTGACAAGGAAGTACAGGTCCCCATGCCCAGAAGGGGAGCACACAGTGGCTAAGGAGGGCCCAGGTCCAGCAGGCAAGGTTGCCGTGGTTACTGGCCGGCTCCCAGGAAAAAGAGAGAAGACAGATGCCCAGTGAGAGGGACTGTGGCACAAAGCTTTCATCTGGGCGTGGACCAGACCCACCTGGGCACCAAGTTGAGGGCAGATGCATAGCGGGTGTGGCCAAGAGCTGAGACACAGGTTGCTTGATAGGGTGTCTCGCTCCAGCCCCAGGTCAGGACTGTTTGTGGGAGTGGCACAGGCAGGGCTGGCAGAAGGAGGCAGACCTAACAGCTGGGAACTGCCTCTTGACCCCCAACTATGGGGAATGGAGGTGGTGAGGGCTGGACCCTGGACTTAGAGCCTTCCATAGGCTGGATGGGGCAGGCACAGGGCTGGCCAGGTAGGTGAGAATAAGGCACCTCCCTGAGGCTGCAGGCTTGGTTTGCTGTGTGGCCAACATCAGCCGAGTTAAAGGAGAAAGTAGGCCTGAGGATGGGGAAAGAGGTCTGGCTCCCAGGCAAAGGATGTCCAGATAGATAAGGAGATGGTCAAGGATGTCCAGATAGATAAGGAGACGGTCATGGAGGAACAAGTCTGACATTGACCGAAACTGCCAAGCAGGGCAGAAGCGGCAAGACCAGGTGGGGAAGCTTCCTGGGTCACGAGAGCAGTAGGAACACATATGTCCTGTGTCTCACCCAGCTCCAGCCCCAAGAAACTGGGATAACTGGGCAAGCACAGCAGGGGCCGGGAGGTGCGAATGCGCAAGCTCCTAAATGGGTGTGCTCCCTGAGGTGGTGAAAGGGGATGCGATTACAAAGGTCAGAGCAAGGCTGGAGGTATGTAATGTGATAACACGCCTTCCCAGAATCCCAACAAACAACACAAATTCCTGCCGGACATCAACTTTTGTCAGAAAAGTGACAAAGAGCAAACATGACGGCAGATGGGAAAACAACATAAGCTGAGGGTCTGCATCTTCCACAGCAGGGCAGAACACCAGAAGCTTCTCGGTGAAGAATAAAATGGAAAACAAACAAACAAACAAAAACACACCTGAAGTTTGGTAAACTGGAAAAATCCACTTTAAACACTATATCACCAAGTGTTTCCTCCTCTCTGCAGGTACAACTGGAGAGCAGAAAGGTTCTCAGGGACAGGGGGCGCCTTGCCCTGCCTGAGCCCTGGGGACACTGAGGTCAGGCCTGCAAGGGGCTGGGAGGTGTCCTCAGAAGAGAGGAGAAAGGTCTCAGATGGGCCAGAAGAGGTGCGATGTCATCCCAGACTGACCAGACTGAGTAAGTTGTGCTCAGGGATCCCAAGGGGCTGGCACGCCCAACAGAACACATCAAATGCCACCTTTAAGATAAACTGGAGGAACAGAGGCAAAAGCTAGGAAGAGGGTACCTGTAAAAGGAAGGAAAAGATCCAGCCTATGGAGCATGTCCCATACACCCTGCTCTGAGCCACCACGCGGCTGCCTTGCAACAGGCCTCGATCCTGGCACTCCATTTACCATTCCCTGGGATCTGATCTGTCTACTCATGGGCTCAAGGGCCAAAGCTCTGTCCAATTCACCAAGGTTGGTGCTTAGTCATGTTACCTAAGGGAATAAATGAGTGGAAGAATGAACAAATGAATGTGCGCACAGGTCCTCCATTGAAGTCCTGAGTTCAAAAGTGAATGAATAGGAGTTCCTGTCGTGGCTCAGTGGAAAGGAATCTGACTAATATGCATGAGGATGCGGGTTCGATCCCTGACCTTGCTCAGTGGGTTAAGGATCCGGCATTGCCGTGAGCTGTGGTGTAGGTCGCAGACAAGGCTCGGATTTGGCGTTGCTATGGCTGTGGCGTAGGCTGGCGGCTACAGCTCCTGTTAGAACCCTAGCCTGGTAATTTCCATATGCTGCAGGTGCAGCCCTAAAAAGACCAAAAGAAAAAAAAAAAGGGAAAGTGAAGGAATGGAAAACCATTAGTCACTGGACAAGGTCAAAGTCATGTGACATGTGTCCTGTCTCCTCCTGTCTCCACTCATAGCATCTAGGTGACTTGAATGGATGTGTCAAGTGAGCCACGGCTTCCTCATCTGAGATGGGGTCACGGGGCTATGGGGGCATTCAGTGAGGACAGGCACATGGTAAATATGAAAGGCCACAGACCAGATAGGGAGCTGTTGCAGCCTTCATCATGATCACAGGATGCGAACCAGGCTCTGCACACTCCGGACCCACAGTAAGAAGCTCTTCAACCCCTGGGGCTGAGCCCCCTGCCCCCAGAGCCTCACTGAGGTCTGCACAGATGGCCCTACAGCGGGACTGAAGCAAAGAGCGGAGATCTGAGAGCGATCCTGACCTGGAACACACATTCCTCAGCCTAGCCTGCTTCCTCTTCTTCTCCATTCTTTATAAATCAGAAAATTAATAATCTGGAAAAGAGCCTTCTGCACCAGAAACCCAAATGAGTTTAATGTATAATTTATATACGAAAATGTAGATGTCAATGTGTGACAAACCGCCGTAAAAATATTTTTGCAGTTAAAGTTTGGGGCATCTGTCTTCCTTCCAGAAGAGTGAGAGGAGAGACACCATGACGCCCCAGGGCTCAGGCTGGTGAGGCAGGAGAGGCAGCCTGTCTTTTTCTCCAGTAGTGATGCAGCTGCCAGTGCAGTCCCAGCCTTGGCACCAGCCATGCAGCCAAGTCACAGATCTTCCCCCCAGGGGTCCGTCTGGGTTTTGTTCAAAATGGGGATTTCACGCTCTGGGCCAGCTCTGGGCCAGACCCAAGGATGGAAGATGGAATGGAGGACGGGCTCACACTGCAGTGGCTCTGAGACCCCTGGGAGAGCCAGGGAAGCAGACGACGGATCACACTGACAGTGTGGCAAGTGCTAGGGCAGGGATGGGTCCTACACACCAAGCAGCCACGGAGGATCAAGTACTTCCCTGTGCCAGGAGCATCCCCAAAGGATGCCAAGAGGCAGGGGCTAGAGCTGAAGGAGTTCATCAGGAGGATGAAGGCAGGACACTCCCACTGGGAAAAACCACAGGTGTAAAGACAGAGGCTAGAGCAAGACGTCCAGATAGGTGTGAGTGTGGCCTGTGACACAGGGGCAGGGACTAATGGTGAGCCTGGAATGGAGAGAGGGAGCTGGGTCACCAAGGGAGTCTGGCTGTCAGTCCAGAAGCAGGACTTTGCCCTGGACTGCAAACTTAAAAACAGATCAAGTCTACCCTTGACTCTGGTAAACAGTAGGAGGCCAAGAGGAAGGTTGTGAAGAGAGAACAAGAGAGAAGATGAACGGGCTTTGCAAACTGTAAAGGGCAGCACCCACATAAAGCGTCCTACCCCGAAGGATCTTGAAGTCCTGCACCAAGCTCAGCAGCCTGACGGTTTCAGGTACACCTTCACCCACAGGTGCCCCAGTCCATGGCCCACGTCACTGCATAGTGACCCCCTGAAACATAGTTGAAACCTTGCTTCTTGTCTGTGATTGCCACTGCCATTGGGCTTGGTCACTTTTACTGCAGGACATTCTGTGACCCCCTCTCTCCAGATGCCCAGTGGGGCTTCAGCACAATCCAAAGCTTCCTCTCTCAGGAGGACAGGGAGGAGGTGCATGGGGCACCGTGCTGGCCTGAACTGAGAGCGGCTGTGCCACACACACACAAGGGAGGCAGGAGCTGCATGCCTTTGCTGCACCCTGGCCCTCTGTCCAGAAGCACTGGCGAGAGTCAAGAACACGGCCTCTCCCTTACCAGACGGTCACCCACAGGGTCTGTGCACAATCTGAAATCTCGATGTCTCCCCTCCCACAACAAGACAAAGCAAATCCCCATGCCTCGGTGCCATCGGGGTCCCCAGGCAGCCCCCTCTGCAGCCTTGGAGCCCTACAGACCTGATCAGACCAGGCTAAAGGGGCAGGATGCTCAGAGAACAAAGGTTTTAGGCCCTGGCCCTTATCCCACCAGTGCTCCTTTTAAAGAAGAACACAGTCTGACATCAACAACCTTCCCACCTCCTGGGAGGCCAAGGGTCAGCCCCTTGCCACTTACCCCGCTTGAACTTGGGGGGCCTAAGACCTTCAACTTCTGCCAGGGCTTCCCAAGTCTCGCGCTCCCTCCAGCGTCTCAGCTGCTCCTCTCGCATTTTGTAGAAAAGGATGTGCTTCTGCACATCACTGAGCTCGGCCAGCAGCTCAGGGTCGATGTACATGTCGTGCAGGATCTGCTGCAGCATCACGCCACCTGGGAGGCACACACCAGGTGGGACACCCCGGGCCGCTCCTCACTCCAGCTCCTCACGCCAGGGCCACTCCCAGAGCCCCTTCTCCATGCAGCAGCATCACTGCTTCAGCTCCCAGCCAGCAATGAACTCATCTCTCCCACCCAGGATGGAACAGGAACCAGGAAGCAGAAGCAGCCAGGATCTGCAGTGGGGACCTGGCACTGAGCACAGTCTAGTACTTCTGCTGGGTCACCAAACGTCACATCCCAAGAGAGCCTGTGTCTTGACCTCCCTGGGGCTCCGGTATGATGGGAGGGCCAAAGCCTGCAGCTCCACAGGGCAATGCCCAGGCCCAGCCCTGCCTGGCCCAGCAGGTGTCAAGTGATCTGTTAGTGGAAGGTAACGATGACACCAGCTATATCGATGACACTGCCCCGGCCAACTGGGAACCGATCTCTCCTCCGCAGGTAAGAGGAGAAGGAGGAGGCAAGTTTGCTTATTAATTCCGTGCCTTGTGAGCCAATGTCAGACAGACCAGAGGAGCCAGCCAGTAGCTTCCAAGCTACTTGGCCTCATGCTCCACCTGCTCCATCATTGCCAACCCTCCTCTTTTCCAGGACTTTGGGCTACTGAGGTAATGCTTCTAATACTCTGCCTTGGAGGAGAAAAGAGCTTTCCTTCTCTCTGTGTTACAGCCGAGGAAGAAAACAAAATGGAATCAGTAGGGACAGTAAAGGGGCTTGATTGTGAATTTCAAGGACACAAAGGAAGCAGGCATCCTCTCTCTTTTCCCTATGAGGAGGTTCTAAAGCTATGCTAGCAGGTGAATCCTCAATTTGGGGTCAATCTTGGTTATCACAAGTATCCGGAGAGCACCACAAACAACGAAGGCAAGCGTGTCTACTTTGTCCCCTCCATGCCCTGAGGCACCCTGGACAGAGCGGGGTGTTGCTTTCTTCTTGGAAGGAACCCACATCTCGGCCATGAGGATGGGTAGGTGCTGCTCACGCTGAGACCCAAAGCTCGCCCTAACAGGTGCTCAGAGCTACTCCCAGCTGCCCTCCTGCTCAAACAAGGAAACTCGGGTTCAGAGATGGTAAGTGACTTGCCTATGGCTCCCCGGTCCACTGCCACCCTGGGACTCCATCCAATTCTCGAATATGAATGTTTTGATGGCTTGTAGCCAGACCAGGAGAAAACAGACTGTGGCCTGGTGGGCTGGTAACCTTCATGTCCCCTTCCTCCACAAGAGGATTAAAGGTGGATCAGGCACCCAGAAGTGATGGAACCAAGATGTGAACGGGTGCCCTTCTCCCTCTTCAAGGTTCATGCAGGACAGTAAGTAATAAGCGGGTCCAGATGAGCTTTAAGCCCATGGGGTCAAAAAGAAGCGTGGAGGGCCAGGCTGCCCCCCCCCCCCCCCCCGCAATCTGGCTGGCTTGTCCTTGTGTGACCCAGCCCTTGGAGCCTAAACGCAAACACCCCACCTGCCCTCTTCTCTCTCTTCTCCACCCCAGACCTTTCAGCGACTCTCAACACTCAGCATCCTTCCTCCCTCAGTTTCCTTGACCCAGGGCCTCCCCCAGGCTCCGGGTGTCTTTCTTGCCCTGAGACTGGGTGGAAGCTCAGCGTCCAGAGAGGAGACAGGGGGAGGGAGGGCACGAAGGGAGTCTAGACCCCCGCTGGCAGCTTCTCTCTTAGGGTCCCACTGACTCCAACAAAAAGAGGGCCGAGAGAACAGAGTACGGAGCCGCAGGGATAGGCGGGCTGCTGTGGGCGTGAAGGCGAGTCCTCTGGTTGATCAGTGATGGTGTCATCCTTGCCGTGGTGACACCGTTGAGGGTGGGTGGCGGCCGGATGGGAACAACCCCACTAACGCCCCGGTTTGTGCCTCAGCGGGCGCAGCGTCTTGGTCAATCCCAGGTCATGGGGGCAGGAGGCCAAGCGCGGAGCGTAGCCGCGGCGCGGGCTGGATCCAATTTCCGGGAAGAAGCGCTCGGATAGGCGCTGCTGTGAGCTGCCCAGCCCGGTTCGGCGCCACCTCTGGCCTGGCGTCTGCCGGCCGGTCTCCCTCCTGGAACAGAAGTCATTCAGCCTGGCATGGGGCGCCCCCTGGCGGCCAATGGTAGCCAGAACCCCTGCAAGTGGGCGAGTAGGGCGCAGAGCCGCGCAGCAGCCACGCGCACCTGGATGCGCGGAGAGGGTGCAGGAGCACCCTCCCCCCCTCCACCTGAGGCCATGCGGCGGGGACACCAAGGCCATCCAGGGCCCCGACCCCAGGGCAGGGGCCATGGAGAGAAAAGGAGCCCACAGCGGTTCCTGTTAAGGCAGGACTTGGCGACTGGAGATGAGGCGAGTGAGCTAGCGGTGTATTCGGGCAGTTTTCTGCCACCTTCCAACTGGTTTTATTTTGTTTTCATTTTTCACATTAGCTGATGTGCTGTGTTTAACTTTGCACGCTAACACAGTTCCTTCTGGGGGCGGAGGTATGTGCAGGCGATGTTGTTAGGCAAGTGACTGGAAACCACCTGAATGTCCCTGGCGGGGGGAGGGGGCACATAGTGAGGAACAGTATTACATGTCACAGAGAATAAAGTCCATCTGTCTGCTTGACCAGGGAAAATGCCTATGGCAGAAAAATGAAAAAGCTACATGTGGAATATTGGGCCAGTGTAATCCATTCTTTAAATTTTATGTTGGCTTATTTTTGTATAGACAAAGGAAGACGCAATATGGAAAACACACATGATTTCTTGCTTTCTTCTTGGAAGGGGGAAGGGGCCCACTTTAGACAATTCTGTATTGCTTTTACAATGGGTAAGATACATAATTCATATGACAGAAATTAAATGTATTTCAGGAGTTTCCCATCGTGGCTCAGTGGTTAATGAATCTGACTAGGAACCATGAGGTTGCGGGTTCGATCCCTGGCCTTGCTCAGTGGATTAACAATACAGCATTGCTGTGAGCTGTGCTGTAGGTGGCAGACGCGGCTCGTTTCAGGCATTGCTGTGGCTGTGGTGTAGGCCGGTGGCTGTAGCTCCGATTAGACCCCTAGTCTGGGAACCTCCACATGCCGCGGGTGCAGCCCTAAAAATGACAAAGACAAACAAACAAATAAATAAATAAATAAATAAATAAATAAATAAATAAATAAATAAATGTATTTCAGAAGTTCTGAAATGTGACCCCCAAAAACTGACTTCTGGAAGGTATGCACCGCCTTGTCCACATTGACACCTGCTCCCAGAGAGGGACATGCAGACAAAGCCAGACCTCCCTTGGTGTAGGCCAGCAGCTACAGCTCCAGTTCAACCCCTAGCCTAGGAACTTGCATGTCCCATAAGTGCAGCCCTAAAACAAAAAAAAATTAAATTAAAAATAAAAAGTCCAGACCTCCCTAGCCAGGAAGGCTAGAATTTTGGCAGGGATAAACCATTCGTGTGGCCAGAGGTTCCTAAACTGGAGAAGGGCTTGGAGGCATTTCTCAGAGACAGAGGAGCAGGAGGCTGGGGAACGAGCCAGCAGACTTTGGCCAAAATCTAGGAGAGAGGCGATAAGGACTGTGCCCGTGTACAGTCCTCATCTCAGAGCCTTCTATCAGGTATCTGCTTCCTCTAAAATCATTTCAAAACTTAGATCATGTAGTTCCTCTGCTGAAAACTCTGCAGTGGCTCCCATTTTACCCAAAGCCCAAGGCCCACCATAATCTGCCTCCTTCCCACCCTCCCTCCCACTCCCTCAGATAGCCCCTGGCACCACCACTCTTATTCTTTTTTCTTTTTTTTTTCAATGGCAACATCCACAGCCGATGGAAGTTCCTGGGCCCGGGACTGAATCTGGGCCACAAGTACAGCAATGCTAAATCCTTTAACCCACTGCTCAAAGCCAGGGATAGAACTGTACTGTCACAGCGACCCGAGCCACTGCAATCAGATTCTTAACCCACTGTGATGGATTCTTAACTCCACTTCCATTCTTTTTGTTTTTGTTTTTGTTTTTTGTTTTTTTTATCTAACTGCTTTATTTTTCTCTAGTTGCTTCTGAGTTAAACTCAATCAGCAGTGTGAACTCTTTTTTAAATGAAATCTAAAAGTCTTTCATGGCTGTGCACAGATCTCTGGGCTGCATGCTGACTTTTCTTCTTTACATAAAACTTTTTTTTATTACTTAATGAATTTTATTACAGTTATAGGTGTACTCCACTCCCATTCTTGCTCTCTCCCTTATACTGGCTGTTCCCAGCTAGCTCATTCACCTCCCTCAAGTCTTTGCTCAGACTTTTTACTCTTCTATATTCCTTATCCACCCACCCCACCCCCATTCTGCTCTGTTTCTTCCTGTATGACTTACTTTGTAAAATACCGTTTCACAATTTGTGTGCTTTTGTCTCTCTCTCCCTGTGAGATGACAAGCAGCACAAGGGCAGGTGCTTCTCTGATGCCCTCAGTGACAAGCTTACTGCTTGGCTGGCAGCAGGTGCTAGATAAATAGCTGCTGGAAAAGGGTACGGATGAAGGATCGTTCTCGGTGGAACTGATCAGAGCTTGTGCAGATGCTGGGAGGTGTCCAGAACAGGGCTCTGGAGAGAGGTTGCTGGAGCCCTGCACCTGGAAGCCCTGGGCAGATGGGTTAAGGCTGTGGGGCATTAGGGGGACTGGCCCGGCCACCAGCCACCTGCCCTGGCTGTCTCTCCATGCCCTGACCACAGGGCTCCCTCAAAGGTAGGGTCAAGTGCTGTCCAGAGAACCCCATCCTCTTGGCTTCGGGCAGCCCTGAGCACAGCCAGCACATAAAAATGGGCTGCAGGAAGGGCCTCCTATATTCCCCCCACCTCCCTGGTACATAATCACTTGGGGAAGTTGGTCCCAAGAGTACATTGAGGATCTTACCTGGTCTCAGTTTTGCGATCCAAGGGCTCAGCGCAAGGCCAGGGGTATTTCTGCATTGTCACCTGTTGAGCTCCACTGAAAAATCACGGCCATAAAAATCAATAGCGTCCCTGTATGAGCAACAACTACTTAGCAAATACACTGTGAAAGAGATACAGTTCACAGTGGGAACCAGATAGGGAACACTAGGAATAAATTTAACAAACACTGCAGGGACCTATATGAAGAAAAGTAAAAAATTCTCACTGAGCACAAACCTAGGATTTAAGCTGGTACAGGGTCACACCACGTTCACCATCAGAAAGACCTAATATGGAGTTCCCACTGTGGCGCGTCGGAAATGAACCCACTAGTATCCATAAGGATATGGGTTCAATCCCTGGCCTCGCTTAGTGGCTCAGGGATCCAGCATTGCCGTGAGCTGTGGTGTAGGTCACAGACGAGGCTCGGATCCTGCATTACGGTGGCTGTGGCAGAGGCTGGCAGCTGCAGCTCCAATTCATCCCCCAGCCTGGGAACTTCCATGTGCTGCAGGTGTGGCTCTATAAAAAAACCCGGAAGACCTAATACTGTAACGTGTTCAGTTCACCTCTGTGTTAGCCTCCAAGATGATTCTCAAAGATCCCTGCCTCCTGGTATCCATGACCTCATGTGGCTCCTCTCAAACAGATCAAGGCTGGTCTGTGTGATTGATGGGATACGCCAGAAGTGATGATCTGTCACTTTGGAGATCAGTTTAGTAAAGACATTTCTACTTCCCCGTCCCGTTCTCCCTCTCTCCTCTCTTTCTCTCTCTGTCTCTCTCTCCCTGTCCCTCTCTCTCTGTGTTCACTCTGGGGAGACCATGTCATGGATAACTCTGTCCAGGAACTGAAGCCTTTTGCCGACAGTCATGTGAGTGGGGTTGGCAGAGGACCTGGTCTGGTGAAACTGCAGCCCAGCCTACAGTTTTACCACAACCTCACGAGAGTCCCTGAGCCAGAAGCACCTAGCCAAGCAGTTCCTAGATTCCAGACCCTCAAAAAGGGTGTGAGATTTATGTGTGCGGTTTCAAGCTGCTAAACTTTGGGGTAATTTGTTGTGCAGCAACATATAATTAATACAATCTCAAAGAATCCTTGCATTTTTTTTTTGTCTTTTTTTTTTTGTCTTTTCTAGGGCCGCACTCGTAGCATATGGAGGTTCCCAGGCTAGGGTTCTAATCGGAGCTGTAGCCGCCGGCCGATGCCACAGCCACAGCAATGCCAGATCTGAGCCACGTCTGCAGCCTACATACACCACAGCTCACGGCAACGCCGGATCATTAACCCACCGAGCAAGGCCAGGGATCGAACCCACAACCTCATCGTTCCTAGTCGGAGTCGTTAACCACTGTGCTACGACGGGAACTCCAGAATCCATGCATTTAATACAATTTCAAGCTTGAAATTTGATTGGGACATGGGGGAGAGTTGATAAAATGATCCCCAAATTAGCCAAAAGAATGAACAGATGAGAACAGCCTAGAAAATACTGAGGGATATTGAACTCTAGATCACCAGTATTTAGACTCCTAAAACAAACAGTTCAGTTCTGACACAAAAACAGATAGATTGAAGTGAGACAGCCCAACACAAGTCCAAATACATATGTAATTATTTAGTTTGTGATCAAAAGGGCAGTTAATAATGGGGGAAAGAGGATGGATATTTGTTCAATCAACAGAGTTCTTACCTGTGATTCTGCTGGAAGAGCCCTCCGTGGTCATGACCTTGGAGGCTCTGTGGCATACATAAGAACAGTTACTGCATCATGAGTCGTAATCGTGGAATCTCAGAGGAAACTTTGGGTTCAATAAAAGGGGTTTAGAGGAGTTCCCGCTGTGCCTCAGCCGAAACAAATCCAACTAGGAACCATGAGGTTGCGGGTTCGATCCCTGGCCTTGCTCAGTGGGTTAAGGATCCAGCGTTGCCCTGAGCTGTGTGTGGTGTAGGTCGCAGACGCGGCTCAGATCCTGCATTGCTGTGGCTGTGGCGTAGGCCGGCAGCTGCAGCTCCGGTTTGACCCCTAGCCCGGGAATCTCCATATGCTGCGGGTACAGCCCTAAAAAGCAAAAATAAAATAAAATAGGTTTAGATTAATAAATCATGGCATGTCTATAGGATGAAATGCTATACAGCCATTAGAATTGATGTTGAGAATACCTTTTGGCCTCAAAGGGTATTCATGATGTATTACTGGGGGGAAAGCGTGTGTAGTATGGTCCCAGTTTTATGGATCAGCAAAAAGAGTATCTTATTCCCCTACTGCCTTCTACGGAAAGTGAGCAGGTCCTATTAAAAGGAAAAGCCCATGAACTTCTGGAAACCTTGCTAGGTTTGGATATGCCCATTTGGGAGGCCAAGCTGGGGGGAGCCAAGTTGCTCCATATAGCATGAGACTGAAAATCAGGCTCCCTGAGCCCAGAGATGGCAGGGGAGGAAGCGAGGAGACAGCCGTACACCAGAACTGTGGACCACCCAGTCCCAAATCTTCACCAAAATGATTTAACTCACACAAAACACTTGCTCTGAGATTTCTTATTTAGAAAAGGAAAAAAAAAAAAGTGAACTTTATCCAGTTCTGCCAGGAAAGAGGAGGGACATAAAAAGGACCACTGAGGGACGCAGGAGTCAAAGAGGCACGTGGGCAGGAGTGCCAGGAGTTGGCAGATTTCATGAGCAGGGCTGGGGCTTTCCTCACCACGAATTACTGGAATCCTAGTACCTTTACAGGACAAGGACACCCACGCTGACATTTGTAAACAGAAAGACAACAGCACAGACACATGTTTATGATTACAGAGCCCAGGGTCGCAGCCCGCCAGGCCTGAACTTCCGGGCAGAGATTCTCAAGAAATCAGGGCACTGCCCAGAAATCAGCTTTAAATGGATAAGGTGAGCTATGCTGGAGTCGTAGGGCCAGGCTCACAGTAGGTGACAATGACAGTTGTTTCCTGCTCCTTAATATGGAACCTGTTTCCTCACTAATGAATCAATATATTAGATGGTGAATCAATATCTTAGGGGTTGGTAGGTGTTTATAGCTAATTCTGTGTCCCCAGACCCCTTCTATTTTAAAGAAGAAAGTTAGGAGTTGCTGTCATGGCTCAGCAGTAACAAATCCAACTAACATCCATGAGGACGCGGGTTCAATCTATGGCTTCATTCAGTGGCTTAAGGTTCCGGCGTTGCCGTGAGCTGTGGCGTAGATCACAGATGTGGTTCGGATCTGGCATTGCTGTGGCTGTGGCGTAGGCCGGCAGCTGCAGATCCATTTTGACCCCTAAGCCTGAGAACTTCCATATATTGCTCGTGCAGCCCTAAAAAGGAAAAAGAAAAGAAAAAAAACTGTTTGGGTCCCACATCGCAGTTTCTTAGACCATCCTTACAGATTCTCTTTTATATGAGAATCCTACAAAGACCCCTGCCCCCTGCAGTTTCCAAGATTGGCCTTGAGAATCACCGAGAAAGCAGCTAAGCTCACTTTCTTTTCTTATTTCATTAATTTTTTTTTACTTTTTAGGACCACACCGGCGGCATATGGAGGTTCCCAGGCCAGGGGTCGAATTGAAGCTACAGCTGCTGGCCTGCACCACAGCCACAGTAACACAGGATCTCAGCCACATCTGCGACCTACACCACAGCTCATGGCAATACTGGATCCTTGACTCACTGAGCGAGGCCAGGGATCAAATCTGCAACCTCACAGTTCCTAGTTGAATTCATTTCCGCTGTGCCACAACGGGAACTCCCTAAGCTCACTTTAAAGTGCAGTTATGTTTGAAAAGAGATTCAAATGCACATGCCACACACCAGAGTCATCCCAGGAATCATTCAGGAGAAAAACGGGAGAATGACACCAAAACCTGCCATGATGGTGGCTCCATGGAGCAGAGCGTTAAGGACTTCTTGGTCAGATGAGAGGTTTAACTTTTAGAAGAGGTGACCTGATGTTCTATTGATGAAGAAGGAGCCGATGTCATCCTTAGAGCCCAGGTGATACCCACACTTCTGGAATTTGGCCACTGGGTAGACAGCAGTCCCCTCAGCTGAGATGGGTGAGACACGGAGGAGCAGGTAGGGATTTGGGGTTGAGGAAGAGAAGACAAGTTCGGCGTGTCTGCAGGAGGTGACAGGGACATGGTCTAAAGCAGCTTCGCTGACACCCAGGCAGCATTTGGCCTGAAACGTCCGTTCCCAACTGTGAGGGCAGCCAGTGCCCCCAGAACGCCTCCCACAGTGGCTGACGCTTCCCCGGGGGCACCTGGGAGACTCCCTAACCACCCCCCCAACCCCGGCTCCACTTTCCACATGAGAGGTTGGCTCCTTTGGATTCCCTGCCTGCGTTATTTTATATTTTGTTTTACTTTATTATTTTATTTTGCCACACCCAAGGCATGCAGAAGTTCATGGGCCAGGGATCCAACCTGCATCTTCATGATCCTAGTCAAGTTCGTTTCTGCTGAGCCACAACGGGACCCTTCTTTTTTTTTTGCTTTTTAGGGCCACACCCAGAGCATATGGAGGTTCCCAGGCTAGGGGTCTAGTCAGAGCTACAGCTGCCGGCCTTCACCACAGCCACAGCAACGCCTGATCTGAGCCAAGTCTGTGACCTACACCACACACCTCACGGCAACGCCAGATCTTTAACCCACTGAGCGAGGCCAGGGATCGAACCCAGAACCTCATGCTTCCTAGTTGGATTCGTTTCCGCTGCACCACGACGGGAACTCCAGGGACCCCCATTTTTTTAATATTTTTTGTCATTTAACTATTGAGTTAAAATATTTGACATATGCATATGTAATCTTTAGATGAGAGATGCTGGTTTTGGTTTTGGTTCTTTTCAAAAATGATCGCTAACAAAGGGCACAGGAAGGACCACTGCCTCTCAGGGATGGGAAGACGTGCCTTGGTGCCTGCAGCACAATCCCCACCCCCACCCCAGCGCTTTCCATGTCACCCCCAGCAGGGAGGGTCCAGCCTGGTGTGCATGTCTCCAGGGACTGGGTGGTCAGCCCCTCCTGGAGGCCACTCCAATTCTTTGCATAGAGGACCACAGCTGTGGTGATTTTTAAAAATAGAACAAAACAAAAACAGATCCAGAACTAAAAAAGCCCCACAAACTTCCCTCCCATCCACTGCTGACAGAGACTGAATGCTTGGGCCCAAAGAATCACCTACGAACAGGGCCTACAACCCCGGGCTCCCTGCAAAGGCACAGGGAACCTGAAATAACTGGGCTGTGAGGCCAGAAGGGACAGCATGGCCCGGAAGGTGCCACCACCAGGAGGAGCAGAGGTGGCACCGTTGGGCTCATGCTGCCTTAGAACTGACCTGCAACTGAGGCGGTTTCCCAGCTGCCCTCCTGACCTTGGTACCTGAATAGATGGGGCCTAAATAAAGCCTAAATCATGGTCCTAGACACAAGATTTTCTCCTGGGGGCCCAGGTTAGCACAGTGAAGCCCCATGAACGTTTTACACACACACACACACACACACACACCCCTGGCTCCACGCCTGCCGAGGCTGTCCTGCCTTGGGGATGGACATCCTCACTTGTCAGAGATGGGAGTGGCATGGACGGCCTCCAGGCCTTGGCTTCAGGTCCTTGCTCCCCTGGACTCAGCCCCTCACTCTGAGACCTCGGGCCTGAGCCTCTGTTCTCTTTACCAGCCATGGGACAGATGGGGTCCAACCTTTCCCAGGACAACTCCCCCCTACCCCCACCCACAACCGTTCAAACATCATTATTCTGTTTTCAGGGCATGCTGTGTCCTGCAAGGCCTGGTTCCAGATCCTTTCTTCTTCCCAGTCCAGGTTCCTCTAACCCCATTCTCCCCACATATCATCCCTCTTGGAGCCCTGGAAGGCAGGCAGTGGCCCTCTGCCGTCTGCCCTCACTGTCTCTGTGGATAGACTGGCCCCTCTGGCAGGTGGGAGCCACTCTGCTTCTGCTGGGGGCTCCAGGGGCAACTTCTCCAGCCAGGTTTGTTTCTGGCAGGAGCCACACTCCAGGCACGAGTCAGCCCCCGCCCACAACACAGAGAGGAAACAGACCTTGAACTCCAAATACCTGCTGAAGCTCCCCACCGGCCTCAAAGCCTTGTTCCTACAAGGACAAGGAAGTGGGTCTTTTCATTTCAGCCTGGCTGGCAGCTTGAGCTCTTTTCATGCAACCCAGGCAGCTCAGCCCAGTGGGGACTGGTAGCTACAGATAAAATCCCAGTAACTGTATAGACAGTCATTTGGGTGTGTGTGGGGGGGTGGTAAGGAGGTTGCCTACTAAGTAATCTAGACCTCGTTTTTTTTTTTCTTTTTGTTATTTTAGGGCCACACCCGCGGCATATGGAGGTTCTCAGGCTAGGGGTCTAATCGGAGCTGCAGCCGCCGGCCTTCACCACAGCCACAGCAACGTGGGATCCAAGCTGCGTCTGCGACCTACACCACAGCTCACGGCAACGCCAGATCCTTAACCCACTGAGCAAGGCCAGGGACCGAACCTGCAACCTCATGGTTCCTAGTCGGATTCGTTAACCACTGTGCCATGATGGGAACTCCTAGAGCTCTGTTAAAATGTTTTACACACCTCATCTCATTTAATCCTTGAAGAAAATCCCACGTTTGGAGTGTTTTTTATCCTAATTTTACAAAAGACTTGAAGAGGTTAAGTAGCTAACTAAAGGTCACAAGGCTAGTGAGTAGTCAGTGGCCGGGGAGTCGACTCCACCTTTCAGGTTTATCGAGCTCTCTCATCCACACAAACTCATCCACTACTCCCAGAAAACTTGCGACATAAATAAAATCAGGAGTTCCCATCATGGCTCAGTGGTTAACGAATCTGACTAGGAACCATGAGGTTGCGGGTTCGATCCCTGGCCTTGCTCAGTGGGTTAAGGATCTGGCGTTGCCGTGAGCTGTGGTGTAGGTTGCAAATGCGGCTCGGATCCTGCGTTGCCGTGGCTGTGGCGTAGGCTGGTGGCTACAGCTCCAATTAGGCCCCTATCCTGGGAACCTCCATATCAATAAGATGAAAGAAAAAAACATTGCACTTGACAAGTGAAGAAATTGAAGCACTAAGGTTATTTTTTGTTTTTGTTTTTTTGGGGGGGGCGGGGGGTTCCTTTTTTTTTTCCTAAGCTCAAACTCAGGCTCGGTATTCTTCCTGACCCACCAAACCCCACTCCGTCTCCTTGGGAATGTACCCAACACAGAGCCAAGACCCTCCCCCACCTCCTCTCCCCTCTCCACTCACCCTGGGTCCACCCAGCTAATTTTGCCTCTGGCATGTAGCTGCCGGTCTGGGGAAGTGGCCAGGCAGGCTGAGCCCACCTCCCCCAAGTGCGCTGCCGTCTCCAAGAAGGGCATCAACCCAGTGACCGGGCAGTGAGCTGACTGGACCCAAGGCTCCATCACAGGCTTGCCTGCCCGGGCTCTGCAGCTCCCTCCCCGGCAACCACGGGGCGGCCCTCAATCTCTAGTGCGTGTCCTCATCTGTACGCAAGGATGCCATCCAAACCACTCCTCCATCTCTGAAGGCAAAGCAGGGCTGTGGGGCCACCTTGTTCAGCTTCCCTGTGGAAGCTGTGCTGTCGTGGGCCACAGGCTACTGAAGGAGATGTCACCCACCTCTTCGCACACCACCACCCCTCTTGGCCCAGAACCAGCCTGCACATCCCAGGTACTCACCACACACCAGTCACAGGCACCCACAGCCACTCTTACAGTGTCTGGGAAGTGTTTAAAAGTCTTTCTTTCAAAATCTCCTAGGAATTCCAGGAGTTCCCGTTGTGGCTCAGCAGAAATGAATCTGACTAGGAACCATGAGGTTGCGGGTTCGATCCCTGGCCTTGATCAGTGAGTTAAGGATCTGGCGTTGCCATGAGCTGTGGTGTAGGTTGCAGACACAGCTCGGATCCGGCATTGCTATGGCATAGGCTGGCAGCTGTAGCTGTGATTAGACCCCTAGCCTGGGAACCTCCATATGCCGCAGGTGTGGCCTTAAAAAGGCAAAAAAAAAAAAAAAATCTTCTAGGAATTCTAATATACAACATAATATTGGGGTTCTCATAAGACACTCTCAAGCAAACACACCCCATAACTAAAAGGTCCATCCACAGAAGCGTCACAGGGGTTGGCAGACTTCGCAGTGCTCGCCCCTCCCACGGGGGCCAGGTCCCACACGGTTTCAGCGTGGCGGACAAGCACAGGGGGCTGGGGCTTTCCCTCCGTGGCTTCACCACCCGCCATCCTCATCAGAGTGAGGCTCAAGATGGTCCACGGTGGGGTCTCGCCTCTCTCTGCTTTAGGTGACGGGGACGCTGTGACAGGAAGAGCGGACAGGGGAAACCAGATCCTGCCGGCCTCACTGAATCACTCGGATTAAACCCTGAAACTCACCCCACCTCTGGACTTTCCAGGTTCAGGAGCCAAAGACCTCCCCTCATTGTTTAGGCCAGTTTGAAATGGGTTTTCTCTTACCCGTGACTAAATGTAATCCCCATTCTAGAGCAAGCTTCGTTCCCTCCCGGTGGTTGTGCCATGGACTGTGAAAATAAACTATGGATGGGTTTGTGCCCACAGCCAAGTATTTCTGAGCTACAGTAAGTAGAACTAATTGTAGAATATTATGTAAAACGCAATGCTTGTTTGTGTGCAAAAGATATCTCAATGTGTGTGGACATTTCCTGGGCGGGTACTTAAGAGTAGGTGTCTCTGGGAAACAGGATACGTACTTTTTACTTTACACTCTATGCTTGGATTGCTTCTACTTACACATTTAAAAAAAGAGATTAGTTTAGGAGTTCCCTTCGTGGCTCAGTGGTTAACGAATCCGACTAAGAACCATGAGGTTGTGGGTTTGATCCCTGGCCTTGCTCAGTGGGTTAACAATCCGGCGTTGCCGTGAGCTGTGGTGTAGGCTGCAGACGTGGCTCGGATCCCGCGTTGCTGTGACTGTGGCGAAGGCCGGCAGCTACAGCTCCTGTTAGACCCCTAGCCTGGAAACCTCCATATGCTGCGGGTGCAGCCCTAGAAAAGGCAAAAAGACAAAAAAAAAAAAAGTCGTTTGAGGTGATAAAACTACAGTCCGAGGTGATAATTCAGTTTGGCAGTTATTAACCCAGGCTTTAGAAGCCCCGGCTTAAGGAGAAGATGCCGAGCAATGAAATTATTCTCTCGGCATATTTTAAGGCTTACAACTTCCTCCTTCTCCAAAGCTGGAATCTCTAAAATCAGTAGGGTTCACCAGAACAGTATCCACTTGAACATAGCCCTCATTTTCTCCCCCGGAGTTACACCGCGGTCACTGGTCTGTAGTGCCAGGATCAGGTTTCCCTGAGGCACCCTGGAGCCCCCAAAAGCGTTTTGATCATATGAGGAGGAAAAGCCAGGTCTTGCTGAGTTTACAAGGAACTAAAAAGGCCCTAAAGGTGCGTAATTCTCCAGATTTTTGGAGAGTGCCCAGACGAAGAAGGAAGCTGCAGGAGGCACCATCTGCCCTGGAAGGTTGGCAGCATCCTCTTGGATAACAGACAAGCGCGTGGAAGCACCTCCACCATCAGTGGGGGCAGTTTGGGGGCAGCATCCTACAGACCCTATGGCCAGGCACCTCACATGACCTAGAGCTAGAAGGCCCGCCTGTGAAGGTCACAAAGCCACCGCACTCACCTGGTAAACGGCGGGGTGTTAGACCACGTGGTGACAGGGACGAGCTCCTGACACCTGGGCAGGATGCCCTGGGTGCTGGGACCACTGCAATATCCCCACCCCCCTTCTCTGTGCCTCAGCAGCCCTCTGAGATTGCTGGCCAAGAAGCAACCAGGTGGTCTTTGCTGAGACTGGGTTCCTTCCTCCTTTCCTGGCCTCTGACCCAGCCTCCTTTTCTGGGGAGCTCTCCCCCTCCCCAGGGTCCCTAAGATTGCAGTGGCTCATAGTCACGGTCATGCCCATTACCACCCCAGTAGCCAGCCCCGAATAGTATCTCCTAGAAGAAGGCTGTGTCCAATTCCTCACTGCTCAGGCTGGCTGGGTGGGTGGCAGCTCCAGCCACACAGGAAAATGAACCTGCTGCCCAGAGCCAGGGCCTCCGGTGCAGGGTGGGGCTAGAGCATGGGGATGATGGCACGTCCTTCCAAAGCCCCCCCTAACCAAGCCAGGAACCCAAATCCAGGTATAGAGACAGGGATCCATATTCTCTGGTTTTCTCCAGGTGCCTGTCAACCTGCCAGGGCCCAGTAAAACTGGATAAATCTTCAGGAAACTGACACTTCTCGGCCTTGCCCTGGGTGCTGGTTTTGCTCAGCAGGAGTCAAGAGATTCAGAAATAGGGCTGGCAGGAAGCATACAACCTCATTTAATTGTCAAGTGCAGGTTCTGGCGCAAGGCCTCCAGGGTTTCAACCCAGCTCCTCTAAATCCTCAACCAGTAACTTACCTTCCTCTGAGTCTCTTGTTTGGGAATGAAAATGCCTTCCTCGGAGCTGTTCTGGCGACTGGATCAGTGTTTAACCGTTGAGTACTCCGAGTACTTCCTATGTTCCAGGAAGTTCTGGATCCATTCATTTTTATTTTTATTCATGTGGGGAAGCCCAGCACAGACTCATGCATCAGCACAGATGGCTTTCCTGCCCTGGGGACACGGGAGCCCCTGGAGCCAGGCAAGCGCTGGCAGGTGCGGCTGGAGGCGGGACAAGAATGGGCGGGAGAGGGTCAGAGCCCTGCGAGCTGAGGCCCAGGACAGAGGACTTTGAGGACAGGGTGGTCAGCATCCCTGGGTCTGGTGCAAGAAACTTTCAGTCAAGTGAGAAGAAGAACAGGTGGTGGTGGGAGGGGTACACGAGCCCAGACTAGCAGCTGCCTGGAAAGGAAGGGTGGGGAGGCGAGAGGACCAAGGCAAGTTTTCTGGGAGGGAGATAAGGTGGGAGGGGGTGAACGATGAGCAGGTGCGGAAAGTAACATTGCAGCAAGTCCTGGGGGGAGGGAAGGTCACAAGAGAATAAGGAAAGACCTTGAAGGTTTATTTATTTGTGTATTCTGTTTTAGGACTGCATGTGCAGCATATGGAGGTTCCCAGGCTAGGGATCAATTAGGAGCTGCAGCTGCCGGGCTACGCCACAGCCACAGCAACACCAGATCTGAGCCCTGTCTGCGACCTACAAGGCAGCTCAAGCCAAAACCGGATCCTTAACCCACTGAGGGATTAAGGCCAGGGACTGCACCTACATCCTCAAGGATACTAGTCAGGTTCGCCACCCACTGAGCCACAATGGGAACTCCTGACCTTGAAACTTTAAAGAAAGGGTAGCAGTTCCTGTCGTGGCTCAGTGGTTAACGAATTTGACTAGGAACCATGAGGTTGTGGGTTCGATCCCTGGCCTTGCTCAGTGGGTTAAGGATCCGGCATTGGCGTGAGCTGTGGTGAAGTTCGCAGACGCCGCTCGGATCTGGTGTTGCTGTGGCTGTGGCGAAGGCCGGCGGCTACAGCTCCGATTAGACCCCTAGCCTAGGAACTTCCATATGCCATGGGTGCGGCCCTGAAAAGACAAAAAAAGAAAGAAAGGGTATATTGGAGGGGGGTGGTAAGACGGGAGGTACAGAGGCACAGGCTGGCCTCTATCTCAGTCTGAGAGGACAGGGAGTGGCTGGGGCCTCGGGGGAGGCCGGGTGGGCTGCACTGTGGCTGTGTGCAGAGAGCCCTTGGGCACCCCTTACCCTGCCTTTCTTTTTTTATCCTCATCCAACTCAGTTGAGATGGCTTAAAGGGGCCAGAAAGCTTTGTAAACTAACTGAAAAACAAATCTAATTCTGAAAAAGTCACAGCTAGACATCACCCTGAACCGGGCTGTGACCTGTGAAGATACCAGCATGGGGTCCAACCACCAGGTCCACTTGAATAGAAGGGACAGCAAGAGCTGTTGGTGCCCACACATCAGCAGTGGAGGCCTGGGGCCCCTGACTCCCCCAAGGCAGGCTGGGTCAGATGCACCTGGCGAGGTGGACACTGCCACTGACCGCCCCCCTCCACAGATAGGCCCACAGGTACAGGACACATGGCTCGTGCAGCAGCAGTGCCTAGATTCCAAGCCAGTGTCCCCAAGTTCTGTTGCCTGGATCTTATTGCCTGGGGTGGTACAGTTATAACCCTAAAATATTGTTTCCTCCAGGCCAGTAGAGTCAAAGTTCTAGCTCCTGCTTCCAGCTAGGCATAACTAAGCCATACGCTAGCTTGTTCCAGTTGTAACCTCCATACGAAGGATCACTGAAAGTGGCATACAGAACCTTAAAAAAAAAAAAAAAAAATCGATCCATGAAATTTATTTCAGATTGTGCCCACCGTTGACCCTCCTGTCCTGCCTAGCCACACTCGATCCCGCTGGTTCCCTCGACAGCTGAGTTTGCCACGGAGATGCTTAATGCCCTCTTGACATGACCCAAAACAAAACCCACCAGAACAACAGCGTTAATATAAAGATATATTCCACAAAAGAGTTTGGCAGTCAAAGAAAAGCATCACACTTCCTAAAAACACAAGCATTCTTCTTCCCTTAGTCTACAAAGAAAAGTGTAAAAAACAAAACAAAACCAACATCACCAACAAACACCCACCAGCATACGTCACACTAGCTTGTACACTTGGGCAAGGAAGTGAAGGGGGCACTCCGTCCCCGAACGACGAGGACAGAACTGGCACAAGATCAGAGAAGCGTTAGAGTGTAGCCCTGCCAAAGCTGCACAAATGCCCCAGCTACCCCCCAGGGGGCTTATTCAGTACATGAGAAAGACTTCATTTCCAAGAGTAGCCCTGACTGGAAGGATGGACACGGGGACCAAGATACCCCATGAGGACATGAAGGGTCACCGTGAAAATCGGCAGCGATATGTCTGAGCCCCTACACAGCTGCAGGCCGGGGTCTGTGGCTCGACCCAGCAGCCTGGCTGGAGGGAGAGGCGAATGCCAGGCTGGCCAGCCGGCCCTTAGCACATGGTCTGGAGAGGAGCCCTGGCCCAAGGTCTCCAGCCGGCTGTCTTTGGGGGGCTCCCTGGCTCTGCAATGGGGGAGGGTCAGGGTTCAAGTTCCGGGTAACAGTTTCAGTAGCACCAAGACCAGAAGACAGTGAGGCCAAGTGAGGGAGGCAGTGGGGGTACGTGTGCCAGGGGTGCGCAGCTGGGTGACTAGGCATGAAAAGGAGAAGCTGATGGGGTTGGTTCATGAGACACTCGAGGGAACTGAAAGGGGTGGCTTCGGTCCCAGACACCGTGTAAGGCTGTTGAGAGAAGAATGCCAGAGGAAATGAAGACATGGTGTGGGAACATTCTTACCCTATAAATAAACTATTTACACACTTTAGGAAAAGGAGAGCTGACTCTCAGAGGAGAGCCGTGCCCACTGCCCCTTCCTGCCGTCAGGGTATAATGCTGTTGAGGCTGGAGGCAGTCCCTGACCCTGGGGGCTGGGAGGGTGGTGGACAAGGCACTCCTGCGGCACCAGCCCACGCACTGGCTCAGGCTTACTTCACTTGGACATGGCCGGGGATCCTGCCAACACTCCAACTTGTGCAGACCCTACAGGCCCCGCCGGTACTCAGAGGTCCACATAAGGTGCAGCTGACCTCCAGGCCAGCACCAATGACATGAGTGGTGAGGAGGCCAGGGCGCAGCCACCAGAGCCGTCTGTCCCTCAGGTCGCCTCCCTCACTTAAAGACATATCCTCTGACTCCGGGCAGACCCCCCGTGGGGGTCTTGGCCACAAGTCTGTGCAGGTGTGAGGGGGGTCCCTTGGTCTTCAGCGCCGGCAAGCAGAAACAGAGAGGTCATGTCAAGTGGGTGCTGAAGATGGGGGTGCTGGGTGCGTCCGTTTTCCTCTGGACATAAAGTTGATGGCAGTGAAGGGCTGCGGCCTCCACGCGTGGCTCAGCTCTGCTCGTCCACCTCCAGCTCCTCAGAAGTGGTGACCTGCCTTCACCGCCTCAATGTCCGAGATCAGGGTCCTTGCCAGGAAGATGCCAAATATCTGAAAACAAAGCCACAGAGGCAGCCGCTGTCAGCATTGGGGCCCAAAGGCTCCAAGGGCAAGGGGGCGCCCGGCAGAGCCCACCACCCCCATGCCTGCCCACAGGGGCAGAGGATGCAAAAAGCAGCAACTGGGCACGTGGCAAAACAAGACCAACCCACGGTTAAAACAAATGAGCCCTCGGGTCTACCAGGCAGGGTCCCTAGAGCCTAGAAGGCACGGTCAGCAGGCACCACAGAAGCAGAGCGGACATTCTGCCCAGCCTGCAAGGCGACCATGCACGTCACACACCATGGGCCCGGACACGCTTTGTACCCGAGGTGAAACCAAAAATGACAGGGTCACCCTGACTGGTTCTGATTCCAAAAAAACAAAGTCTGAATGTTTCCTGTAAACCTGGATTCTGTAACAAAAACAAGACTGTCCCCGATCTGAGCTTTGCTGATGTCTGAAGCTACATCCCTGACCTCGGTGACCGAGATAATCATGTGGGAAAACTGATGTTTTTCTACCCGGAACAGACGCATGTGAACTTGGTGACCTTAGGAATTTTCCTCCCCACCCCCAAATTCTTGTTGTGGTGGGTATCTGATGAGCCAGTCCTTCTGAAGTCTGATTCCCTTGCCTGCTTTGCTAGTAAATTTTTTTCTTCCCTTCTTTCTGTCTCTTGGCCTTCCTTTGAGATCAAACAGCTGCATTTGCTGAGTGAAGGAGGAAGTGTGTGGACCGCTGGTGACCCCAGGCCCACCTCAGTCACCTCTTCAGGGGTGGGGGTGGGGGTCAGAGCCAAACATTTGCTGAATGGAGGGTTTTCTCCAAGCAGCTGCCTCAGCTGACCCAGAGGTTGCTGGCTTCTCCTCTAAGCCTTGGACACTGAAAAAGCTCCTAGTTTCTCTGATTCACTCAATTTCCTTTTTTTTTTTTTTGTTGCACCCTCAGCATGCAGAAATTCACAGGCCAGGGATCAAGCGGGCACCACAGCAGTGACAACACCAGATCCTTAACCCACTAAGCCACCAGGAAACTCCTCTGGTTCACTGAATTCTTGACTTTCTCCTACCAGTTTTTCTCCCCATAGACACTAGCCAGGCCACTCACTCCGAGGCCTCCCACGCCTTTGGCCACCAGCATCTTTCCACACATGAAACCTGTCTCAAGGGAACAGGGGAAGCCACCAGGGGAGAGGAAGCCACAAAGGACAGTGGGGACAAACCTGCAGCAGTGAGATGGCGATAAAGACTCCGGCCACAATGTAGATGTTCCGGGGCAGCCAGCCCTCCAGCGCCTGGATGCAGCCTTTCGTGAAGATGGACTCGTCCCATTTGCTCTTCAGCTGCAGGAAAACAGGACAGCGGCTTGAGTCCCCAATACACGGACTGTCCCCACCCTGGTTCCCAGGGTTCCAACTGAGGGCAGGGTGAAGCTCCAGGGCAACGAGGGACCTGAGAGGCAGGGGGCAAGTGTGGATGGACAGACAGAACTCTTCAGGAGAAACACTTCTACTGGAGTTCCCGTCGCGGCTCAGTGGAAAGGAATCCGACTAGGATCCATGAGGACGCAGGTTCGATCCCTGGCCTCACTCAGTGGGTTAAGGATCTGGGGTTGCCATGAGCTGTGTGTAGGCAGGGAAGTGGCTTCTCAGGTGTGTCCCTGCAGCCCAGGTGAGCCAGGCTCCAGAGTGGGAGCCAGAGCCAGCAGGAACCGTCACAGGCCAACAGGTTCTTTCCAATGCCGACCCCCAGTGGAAGCTCAGTAAGCACACAGCGATGTGGCCACAGCACCCACGGCGTCCTGATTCCCTTCCCATAATGGCAATCAGCCCCACATCCCCTCCATCAGCCTCACCCATGAAACATGGATGGAACATTCGTTAGTGGTATTAGGGACTGAACTGTGTCCCCCTAAAATTCTTATGTTGAAGTTCTAACCCCCAGTCCCTTAGAATGTGACTTTACTTGGGGACAGGGTGTTTAAAGAAGTAAATAAATTAAAATAACGTCTCTGGGGTGAGCCCTAACCTAATATGACTGGTGTCTTCGTGAGAAGAGATTAGGACAACAACAGACGCAGACGGAAACCCGCATGAGGACTCAGGGAGGAGAAGGCACCCTTTACAAGCCAAGGAAAGGGGCCTCAGGAGGGACTGAGCCTGCGGACACCTCGATCAAAGACTTCCAGCCTCCAGAAATGGGAGAAAATAAATCCGTTATTTCAACCACACAGCCTGGGTACCTTGTTATGGCAGCCTTGGCAACTAACACAAGTGGCAATGCGGTTCCTAACTGGAGAAGCTGATGCTGACCCAGGCCCATTCCTATGAAAGGAAGGTCACTGCAGAGGGAGCTGAGGATTCCCAGACTGGAGGGCCACCCACATCCCTAGAGTCCGTGGCCAACAGGAAGGGGATCTGCAGATTCCCTGAGATCCCTCTCCTTCGGTACAGCTGTCACCAGAGGCCACCAGAGCAAGGATTGGGTGGGGACTCGCCTCTTTTCACATCCAAGAGCACACTCCCTGTGGCCTGAAGAAGCCCTTAGATTACTGAGCCATGCTCCCGCCGTGAGCCCTTCTCCCTCCCTCTCTTCAGCACTGCCTCCATAGGCAGCTAGACCAAGTCTACAGTTTCTACAGCTCCGTCCTGAACCCCTAAATAACAGATATCTCCCAGGACCCCAAGGGAACCTCTTAAACATAGTCTTTGTTCCCCCAAGTTTCTATCTAACCTCTTTCCACTAATATAGCAACTGCTAGATTTTGTCACTGTGGTTCACAGGGATTGAAATCGCACCCATCACTGTTCCCATGAGTCTTGCCACCAGCTCAGGAAAGCCGTGTGTTGTGTGGCTCCAAGCTTAGATGGCACCTTTGAGCTTAGTGTCCCCTGGCTTCCCCACTCCAGTTGGCACTTGTGCTAAATCCGGAAGCTAGACCTTATGGAAAAAGACTGATGAATTCAAAGTCAATAGCGCTCTCACCTGAGTCCTGACATCATAGCCACACTGTGTGTTCACAACTTTTTGCTGTAAGAAAAGCCAGAAAAGATTTGTCATTTTTTGTGTCCTTGAGAAGCTGAGTGGTAAAAAGCTCTAAAGAGGTCACAACCAAACACTAGCAAACACATACCAATTCCATTACAGCCCATGCCCTTCCATAATGTTGCCAACTAACCTGTCATACTAGGACGGGGTTGGCAAACTTTATAGGCTGGAGAGTCAATATTTCAGACTTACTGTGTAACTACTATTCAACTCTGCTATTGTAGCATGAATGCAGCCACTGACAATATGCACACGAATGGGCATGGCTGTATTTCAATAATGCTTTGTTTATGGACACTGAAAGTTGAATTTCGTGTCACAAAATAGGATACTTCTTTTATTTCAACCACTTAAATATGGCTGAAACCATTCTTGGCTCACAGGTCATCCAAAAACAGACGGGCAGGCCAGATTCTGTACAGGGGTCACAGTTTGCCAATCCCTATGCTAGAAAGGAAAAGCCATGCTTGCTAAAGATCTCACAGTCACAGTGGGGATGTGAGACGCTGGCCGTGCAAACTCCACAGACACGAGCCTCTCTCGGGCTGGGGGAACCTACCCGCGTCACAGACATGACACCACACCCACCCAGAGCCCCGTGGCCCAGTACCAGGCTGTGTGACTGCACTGACAGCCTAAAGAGCTCCCCTCTGCTCAGGCTCGGTTCAGGCAAAATTTAGCACTCCTTCAGGGGCACCTAAGAGCTTAGGAACCCAAGGTTGTGGTCTGTGGACTGGGATGAAAACAGGTGAAGAAGAAAGAACAGAACAGAATTCTGGGAATTCCCACTGTGGAGCAACAGCAGCATCTTGGGAATGCTGGGACGCAGGTACCATCCCAGCCCGGCCCAGCACAGTGGGTTAAGGATCCAGCATTGACACAGCTGCAGCTTAGCTTGCAACTGTGTCTTAGATCTGATCCCCGGCCAGGGAACTCCCTATGCCACAGGGCGGCCAAAAACTTAAAAAAAAAAAAAAAAAATTCTGCACCACCCCCAGGGGTGATGTACCCACTGCCCCCTGGGCTTCTGAGGAAGGCATGTTCAGGGAAAGGAAACCTGGGCTCATTACATTCACAGCACCTTGTCCATGTCCCCTGAGTGACAGCCCCCCACAGGATGGGTAACACTGTTTTTCTCCTGCTTCCTGGAGCCAGGGTAGGCCATGCAAAAACCTTCCTAGAAAGTTTACGTATATGATGCCAGAGTTTCAGGAGCCCTGGGTCGAGTAGAAGGGAGCCGGGCACTCGTTCCACCTATAGAAGAGAAGCAGCTAGAGCCGTGAGAGAGGCAAGAACCGCTGTGCTCCGGCGTCGACTCACCGCGGGGTCTGGCACGCAGCAGGAGAAGGGCACCCCACACTTCTCGCGGCTGTAGCTGGCGCCACTGCAATTGAAGTAGACGTTTAGGTCCCAGTCTTCAGGGCCGTATGCCCCGCAGCACTGGTTCTGCAAATCACAAAGCCAAGAAATGTCAGGGTTCCGAGCGGGTCCGTGGTCGCCTGCCATAGGGTGTAAGCTTCAGGGACACGGGGTTGGTTAAGTGCATCTCCGTGGAGAAATCGAAGCCCATGCCACAGACCTCCCAGCACAGAGATGTGAGCAAGGTGACCCAGGTGGCCCTTTGGGAAAGAAACTGCATCCAGGCCCTGTCTGGGACCAACACACTGGGCTGGGTCAGCAGCATCCCCTCACCCTGAAACTTTCTCTTCCTCTGCAAATGCACCCCCACCCAGCCCAGAGTGAACTTCTCACTCTTCCGGGTGGTCCCTCTATTGCACTCCAAAAGAACACCTCCTTGTGGGCAGTGTGCCCTTTCTCCAGGAAAGGTCCAAGCTGGCCCCAGGCACCTTGTGTGCCTCTTTACAGAGAACAGCTGCTGACCGTCTACTCCCAAGGAAAGAGTTATGACTGGGGTGGATAGGAACGCAATCAAAGCTCTGGCCCCGACCTCTGGCCTCCACCCTTCCTCCCCACAACACCCCCCGACCCCGGCCACCCGCGATCTGATCTGATGAAGCAGCAAAGAAAACCTAAATTATTGTAAAACCAAACATAGAGAAAGCAACGCTGTGACGTCAATGGTGTCCCAATCTGAGAGCAGATATTTTTGCACTTGTCCTTAACAGCTGACACAGTTATAGCCAGAATCACAAGCCCACAGCCAGGATTTCTGCATCGCTCTCCATTTCGAAGGTAAATCCCATCTCCCCTGCCCACCTCCCCCACCCCCACAGCCCCCGGGGCCTCTAAGGACTATCTAATATTTCCCCATGAGGAAGCTCCACCACTCACCCAATACCTCTAGGGAAAACCATTTTTAAAAGGAAGGGAAGGCAATGGAGAAAACTGCAATGTCTTTAAGGCCAGTACAGGGAGGAACCACCCCAGTACCCTCGACACCAGCAAGACCAAGGCCAAGTGGAAATGAAGAGAGAACTGCAGCCTTGAACGAGGCACATCGAGGGAAAGACATCAGAAGAGGGTGGGATGGCGGCCTTTCACAGTAATACGGGTCACTACTAATGACACAGGATCTCTAGTCACATAATGGGTTCTGCTGGACCCCACCGTATATAAATAAGGGTAAACAAGTCCTGGTTAACATGGGGAATGGATGATAGGTTTTTGTCTTTTGTTTTTCTGTTGTCTTTTTAGGATCACATCCTAAAAAGGGTGGCATATGGAAGTTCCCAGGCTTGGGGTCGAATCGGAGCTGTAGCCACCGTCCTGTGCCACAGTCATAGCAATGCCAGATCCGAGCCGCATCTGTGACCTACACCACAGCTCACGGCAACACTGGATCATTTAACCCACTGAGCAAGGCCAGGGATCAAACCCGTATCCTCATGGATACTAGTCAGATTCTTAACCTGCTGAGACACAACGGGAACTCCCATAGTTAGTTAGTTAGTTAGTTATTGTCTTTTGTCCTTTTAGAGCCACACCCGGGACTTATGGAGGTTCCCAGGCTAGGGGTCTAACGTCTAACAGGAGCTCTAGTTGCTGGCCCATGCCACAACCACAGCAATGCGGGATCCGAGCCGCATCTGCGACCTACACCACAGCTCATGGCAACGCCAGATCCTTAACCCACTGAGCAAGGCTGGGGATCGAACCCGCAACCTCATGGTTCCTAGTCGGATTTGTTTCCTCTGCACCACGAACAGAATTCCTCCCACAGTTATTTTTAATGCTAATTTATTTTCTTTTCAGAACCAAGGGGCTCCATGTAAAAAGTTCCTCAGAAAGCTACGTTTTCTGGCAGAGCAGAGATCAAACGACAGCCTTGCATAGGTCAGCGCAGTGGGGAGTGAGTTCCTCCTGGCAGGGCCACAAGGGGGACAGCTGTGGCCCCAGCCTCCAGGTGCAGCTGCACAAGAGGGGGATGGAGGCCAGATGGAAAAAAAAAAGCCGTAGGCCAGGACTGCTTAGACAAACACCGGGGACATATTCTAGGGAGGTTATGTTCCTCTCCATCTGAAGAAGCTGCCTCCAGGCAGCTCTGCCCTCTCAAACAGGAAGGGGAAAAGGTCCCGGGGAGGAAGGGGACAGGGGACAGGAATAGCTTCAGACAGGGAGTCACGCGCCCAGGGGATTGCAGCCGCCCGCATGGCTGGGGCTGGAGAGATCCAGTCCCTGAAGGAGGAGGGTGGCTGTGGGCTCAGGAGGGTGGCCAGCCTCCCCAGAGCAAACGGGGTAGGGTACCCTGACAGCAGGCCTGGCACCTCCCATGGCCCGCCAGCAGAGCGAAGTGGGGGGGGGGGCTGTGTTCCCCATCTGGTCCCTGAGCCGCACACACAGACTGCAGCCCGGAGAGCCAGGCGCTATCAGGGAGAAGCCAGGCGGTGCTTACAGCTTTCTGGAGGGAGTCGATGAGGTTCTGCAGGTCTATGTCGTCCCGGTAGGATCGGATGTTGCTCTCAAAGAATTCCCGGAACCGGTCCCTTACCCAGTCCTGGAAGAGGAAGGCCAGCACGGCCACGGCCAGCTCCAGAAAGAAGATGAGCACTATGGCGCTGCAGAACTGCAGGAGGGACAAGCACAGGAGCCAGGGGTCACCACACCTCCAACCTCCCAGCCAGACGGGCACCCTCGTCTGACCCAGGACCACCACCCGCCACAAAGGACCCGAGAGACCCATGGCTGGGGCTGGAGAGATCCGGTCCCTGCAGGAGAAGGGTGGCTGTGGGCTCAGGAGGGTGGCCAGCCTCCCCAGAGCAAACGGGATAGGGTAGCTAATAACCCAGGGAATCCCACGTTATTAGCTGGTACTCTGGACAACTCCACTCCGTGTCATCTATAAAGCAGAGACGGTCCTTCCCCACCCGTGTCACTGTAGTGTTGGTAAAAAGTCAGAGGAGTTTAAGTATAAGAAGGATCCAAGACAATGTCATCCCCCTCTTATGAAGGAGGCCCCCCCTGTTCCAACAAGGAAACCCCATCACGGGAACAAATGCCATCAGCTCCTTGAGGGCAGAGACTGTGCCCCCGCCACACTCTCCGACCGCTCTCCTGGCGCACCCAGCCCAGCTGCTAAAAACCTCACCTGTCACCCCCTCTTTAGGGAAAAGGAAACTGAGGCTCACTCAGGTAGGTAGCTGACTTAAGGTCACACAACCCAGGCGGGACATCTGAGATCCCTGGCAGGGCTCTTTACACCTCTGGAGTTGTCGATATTATCAGTACCTACTCCATATGTGCAGGTGGGGTAGTCAACTGCAGAGAAAACTCTGCAGAAGCACAGCTGGAATTCTGTAAAGGCCACTGTAGCCACAGGTCCACACCCGCTCCTGCCAAGGAGGGGTTCCAGTTTGTAGAGTTCTGTTATCACAACCATTGTCACTGGCCACATAGCACACTGGGCAGCTATGCCACAGCCAGCAACATTCCAAAGTAAGACATGCGTGCACAGGCACACACACCCCACAATGTAATCTCCATTCGCATAGCAGCAAGATAACCAAACATAGTAACTTTAAGAGAAAAAAGAAAAAAAAAACCTGTGAGTTTTGCATTTTAAATTAAGCCCAGAAAAGAGAAAGCTTGATCTAATAAATTCAACAAATAATATATTGCAAAACATGATTATGTGTTTTTCCCCACCAGGTGCTATTTAATTTTAACTGAATGCATTTCAAAATGAATGTGTATCTAAATATAAAACTACTCGAAGTTGTGCCAGGAAATTAAGGATTCTGCACTGCACACCCAACAGATTCCCACACCCTGGAGCACAGAGGAGGGAAAAGATTTCCTAACATTATGGACAATGTCTTTTGATCTTAGCCAGGAAGGGCAAAGGTGAGCAGCAAACAAACAACTCCTTTAGAAGGTCTGTGGGTAGATAGAAGGCAAGGGACCGGGAGGGGAGCAGGGCCGGCAAGCAACCAACTCCACCTACTAGGAGCTGAAAACCAGAGGGGCCCAACTTCTCCCAGGACAAGCAGCTAATTCATCTTATCTTTTCCTGAACTCTTACCTTCCGATGGGCAGCAGGATACAAAGGGTGCCCCACCACTGCCAGACCCTGGGGGAGGCTCGTCAGAGCTGCTACCCTCTCCAGGTAAGGGCTACGCCTGCCCAGAGGAGCCCACCCCCACTTCCAGATCTCCTCCCACCTCCACATCTGGGGCCACTCACAAAGTTGAGCAGGCAGATGTTCTCCCGCAGGGCCCCCACGCAGCCAGCAAAGCCCAGCGTGAACATCACCACGCCCACCATCAGGACCAGCACCACAGGGTCAATTCCATGCATCCGGGTCACTTTGGTGAGGTCGGACAGCACCCCCTGAAAGAGGCAGAAAAAGCAGAGTTATATAAGCCTCGAAGAGAGTCAAGGATGTGTGTGTGTGGGGGGGAGCGGCTGTGTCTGGAACTAAGTGAGGACAGGCACCTGCCTTCCAAGGCTTAATCGTCTCAGTAAAAGCCTGATCAGAGCACGGCCCCTGTGCCAGCAGAACTTTGCCTACCTCAGCAGCCCCCCGCTCCCCGCTGCCTTCCCATTCCTCGTCTCCATCTACCCTGTGAGTTCCTCCCAGACAGAACCTATACTTCTTTTGTAGCCTACAGGACACCTACGACAGGCCTGGGATGGGAAGGGGCCCTGTGGCCTGTGGTCATGGCACCCCAGGGCCCTGGCCTCTGGCAGCTGACTTAGCATTCAATTCATGGAGATCCCCACTATCCTGAGATGAAAGACAACTTCAATATGAACACACTTGTGAAATATGCATCCACCAAGGACAGATGAAGGTAGCACCGTCCACTGCCTCTTGGTGATGATGTAGATATTATATATCTGCACTGTTCCAAATGGTAGCCGCTGGTCACATGTGCTATTGAGCACTCGAAATGTGGCCTAGTGGAACTGAATTTTAATTTGTATTTCATTTAACCTACTTGTATATAATTAGTCACATCTGGCTAATGGCAACCAAATGGCTCAGACAGAGCAATTCTACAGGTTTCAAAGGAGGAAGGAGAAAAGAGCAGCCAGGCAAAGCACCCAGAATAGCCAGGCACAAGGCTAGCTCAGGGTAGTCAGGCTCAGCAGAAATGAGGTGCTGTTCCGGAGGCGATCACACGGTGGCGCTATGAGTCATGTTTTGCACCAACTTCGCGGTCACTAGGGCAAAGTGAAATAGAATGGCAAGCCCTTAAAGGGGCCCAAACCCAAAGGTGGACCTTATCTGGTTCTGAAGACCACGGCAAGACAGCCCACAGACCTAAGCATTGCCGCCTCCTTCTCCTGGAAGCAAAAACAGTTTCCACTAAAGGAAGAGAAGGCCTTGAGCCTAAGGCTCAAGAGGAAGCTTTAGCTTCCACTGTTTTCCTGCCTTACCTCTCCACCTCCCCAGCACCCACCCACCCACAGAGCAAAAGGTGGCATCACAGGTCCACCCCGCTCACATCTAGTCCCCTCCTTGGAGTTCCAACTGCCCCTTGCCCTTCCAGACAGTAAGAAAACCTGATCTCCCCTCCTCCCCTCTCCTCCACAGGCTGGGCAAAGAGCTCACCAGTGCTAAAGACCTGTCCCTACCCCACAGGGCACCCAGGGGCACATCCCTGATTTTGGAGTCCTTTCTGTGGGCGAGAACAACAGATTCACATACCAACACAACTGTGCTCAGGGACCTGCTGGCTCCCAGAGGCACAGACAGGGTCCATTCCAGAAGGTAGCCCCAGGCCTGCCCTGGACACAGCTGCAGACTAGCCCCAGGCTGACTTGGAGCTACTGGCTCTCCACACCCACAGGGCTCAAAATCCCAATCAGCCCAGCTTTCGCCTCTAGCAATGACCCCACCACAGGGAAGCAGAGCCAGCCACAAGACCCCAGCAGTTGTTATGATAAGTTCGGTAACTTCCCAAAGCAGGCTCCGTAAAGATGAATGAGCATGAGCGTAAATCATTACACCTCGCACAAGAGATGCTCAGTCAGGGAGGAGTATGGAGGGAGGGACAATTAAAGCTGAAGGAGCCTGGTTTGGGCAGCGTGATACTCAGGGTCCTAGTGACAGTCACACCTACCTTTTCGCTCCATGCCCATAGTCCAACTCCGAGGAAGACAACTCCAGCCAACTGAGCAGGGGCAGGGGAAACAGGAGAGAGAGAGAGAAATAAAGTTAGGTGGGAAACCAGCTCCGCGAAAGTGCATCTCAGAGGAGGGTCCTCACTGCTAGTAAGGGGCTGTTCTCGGCTCGTGTCTCCGCTGCTCGGAGCAAGAGCAAGGCAGTCCCTTGGCCCCCGCAGATGACAGGGACTCTACCCCTGAACAAAGCGAGGGTGGGGCTCTTCGGATAACCCACACCTATCTTCCCTGACAAACTCCTTCAACCCTAGCGGGCCCCAGGCTCCAGAGGACAGAGACAAAGCCTTTGGAGCAGTCTATCTGGGAGAGACTACAGAATCAGAGACATCAGAACAATACCATTTCTTCCTCTTCCACAAGCCCCCCACTCATTTTGATGCACTACCTGGTGTGCAAGAAGACACGGCCCCTTGTGATGGCTGGTGGCCCCAGGTGTCTCCTTTCTGAGGACAGGGTGCCCCTGAGGCCTCCAGCCCTTGGAGACAGACTCCAAGCACAGACAAGCAGCTGCCCAGGCCACTTTGTAGGACTGGTCCTGACACTCTGCTCTGTGTACAGCTGTGCTCGGGGAAAGACTCCATTCTATCACTGAATTAATTAAAGGAGGTCTGCCCTGAGCTATGTGTTCACCCCAGAAAAGTAGCGCCCCCCCAAACCCCGACCTCCCACCCCCAGGAACCCACAGCAGCTAAGCTGCCTCCCGTGTGCACCATGACAAAAAGGGGCCCCCAAATCCACCTCACAGGTTCCTATACCAGAGAGGATTTTTCCAAAGAAAACACCTTGTGGTCTCTGCGAATTAAGCAGCCCCCTGTTTTTCCGCTTAACCACTTTATAACTCTGCTGGCATATATCAGCACCTCACGATAAACAACAGGGCTAGGCGTCTCTGTGACTGCAGCTCTCCCAGCGTCTTCTCCAGCTGTGGGTCACCCCTGCCTACTGTAGTCACTGTGAGCCCCAGGAGGCTGGCGGGCGAGGAAAGGCCTTCAGAGAAAGCCCCGGGCGTTCCCAGCATCCTCTGGATCACAGGCCGCTCTCAGAAAATGTGCACATGGTCCAATATTTTGGAGGGAATTTCAGAGGCTTCGCAGACTCTTAACTGCTGGTTCCCCCAGCAGTCTGTGGACCCCGAGTGAAGAAGCCTTGCCAAGACCCGATCCCCCCACCTTTGACAAAGCAGAACACGGGCGGGGGGCGGGCAAGACCAAATCTCTGAAGCCGAGTCCCACAGAAGCCGCGTTCCCCATCGAGTTGATGATTAATCTTTCTATCTAAAACTTGATCCCCTTTTTTATCCCACCCTGTTCCCATCAACACTGAGGAATATCAAAGAAAGGGGAGGAACTGAAACCGAGCAGGACCCTGTGGGGCTCCTGGGCACCAGCCTTTCTGGGTCCCCCGTTTCTTATTTTTACGGAATAAACTTCAGCCTACATGACCTTCCTAGAGTTCCGAAGGGTAGGTTCAAACAGTTGCTAATCAGGGAAGGGGGTGGGACTCGGAGACAAAGGAGGAACAGTCAAGAAACAATAGTGCAGCCTTTGGGCGGGGTCCTGGCTCCTCTTCAAGGAACATACTTAACATCTCTGAGTTCTCCTGCAGAACTAATGACCTCAGCAAATGAAAACCAAGAATGAAAGCTTTTATCTACCCTGACCTTTATCTGTGGCCCTACTTTCTACTCCAAAACTATAAAACCACTTCCTAATCTCTTCCAAGGGAGGGCACGGTCTTTAGGGCATTAGCCTGCTGTGGCCTCCTTTGCCTGCTAAAGCGGTAAAGTTATTGGTGGTCCTTCTCCTTTGCCCCAAACTCTGTCTCTATGTTTCTAGTTGGCACCGGTAGACAGAGGCCGAGTTTCGGCAACACGGCGACAAGCCCCCAGGCGCCTGCTGCTGCTTCTTGCTGCCCGCCACCCCTCCCACCCCCAACCCCAGTTCCAAAGAGCAGACTCAAGCAGTTAATGATTAGAATAGAGACACAGGACTCCTGGTGCCTCCAGAAGGGAACTAGATAACAATCTGATGCTATCTTTGAGCTGTTCTGCAGAAACTGAGACCCCCACCTAGTGCAGGATGGCGATTAGGTGCTGACCACAAGAAGTATGTAGGCCCCAGACTGGTTGGAACCAGAAGATGGATGATTCAGATTCCCGAAACATCATCCTATTACCTCACCACTAACCAATCAGAACAAAGTCCACAAGCTACTCGGGTACCATGCAACCCTCACTCCTAGCGTTGCCTTTAAAAACCCCTGCCTGAAAACCAAGGATTTTGGGTCTTTTGAGCACGAGCTGCTTGTTCTCCTTGCTATGTGCCCTGCTGTACTTCTCTTCACCACAATCTGGGGTCGGTAGATTGGCTTGGCTGCAAGTTGGGCGAGAGGACCGAGTTTGGTTCGGTCGTAACAAGCAGTGAGGGAGAGGCTTAGGTCCCAAGTCTCTGTTTAGTTCATTCATTTTACTCACTCATTCATTTGACAGACACTGAGTAAGTGCCAGGCACCAGCGTAAGCACTGGGGACAGCACTGTGCCAGGCAGCCAGGGATCCCTCTGCTGCTAGAACTCAGGCTCTATGGAGCCTACACGCTGTCTTTTCCACCGTACCACTTTTCGGTCCTCCTCCCACTGATTCTCCAGTTGATGAAGGACTTAGTTTTCCCTGATGAGGTGCTTGACCACTGCCCTGCCCTCCCCTCCCCTCCCCTCCCCAAGAGCCTGACACTGGACGGTAGGCAAGCCCAAAAGTGACCAGTCACTGCTGAATCCTGCAGACGTCCCTCCCCAACATTCCTCAGGGTCTCCAATGACTCATTTCCCTCTTGCCAAGCTGGGGAATCAAGTCTTTCCATTCAGCTGATCTGATCTCATCCAATACAGCTCCTCCACTGAGGCACTCGGCTTTGGGGACACAAAGTGTACACACATGGTGGTTTTTCGATCCTCCCTGTCACCCCTCAGTCTCTTCTGTGGGTTTTCCCTCCTCTTTCAGAGGTGGTTCAAATGCTGGCAAACCCCACTACTCACTCCTGGACCCCTACCCTCCCCTGAGCCCTCTAGGTGAGCATGTAATTCAGATGGCTGACTCACAAATCCCTACCTCTAGCCATAGCTGCTCACGGGTCAAACACTCCAATGCCTCCTTGACTTGCACCTAATCCAGCTAATAACATTCCAAACCACACATGCCCCTGATGGGGCTGTGGTCTCCCAACACCCAGGCAGCTCCTCCCCAACTCTTCCTCTTCTCACCAAATGGCACCACCAACCATCTACTCTCTTGTTTAAGACAGAAAACCTGGCCCTCGGGCTTGACAGCTCTCTCCCTCCAATGCCACATTCAACCTACCAGGACCCTCTGTTGGTCCATCCTTCAAAATACATCATGTACACTTTCTGTTCCTACCTGTCCATGCATCACTCTTGCAGGGGGCTTTCCCACCGTCTCCACACAGGTGCCCAAGCAACAAGAACAATCCTTTAAAAATACACAGCAGATCACTCTTCTCCTCAAAATTCTCCAATGACTTTCTTCTATACTTTGAATAAAAATCGTAAAAATCAAAGTCCATGCTGTGGCCCACACCTCCACTGCCATCTCCTACCCCGCCCCCCAGTCCCAATCCTACCATACGGGCCATCCTGGCATTGTTACAGTCTTTTGAACTCAGCAAACTCATCCTCAGAGCCTTGCCACGATTCCCTCAGTCTAGAATGTTCTTCTTCCATATCCCTCCCTAGCTTCCTCCCTCACTTCATTCACATCTCTTCAAATTTCACTGCCTTTGCCATCCTCTGCAGACTGCTCCCCATCCATCACTCCTGACCACCCTCCCAGCTTCATCGTCTTTCCCACACTTACGCTAGACCACGTGAGTGTTTGTCTGTCTACCGGGTCTCCTCCCCCACCTAAGCCGTCTGAGGGCAGAGATGTTTTCTGTCTGGTTCAGGGTTGTATCCCAAGAACTTGGAGGAGGACTTGGCCATGGCAGGTACAAACCAGGCACGAGTGAGTGACTGAGTGAGTGGGAGAGTCACCAGAGGTCCAAGACCAGGGCTGATCTTGCCTGAGGTCCTTCCCACTCTTCTCCCAGGCCTACTGCAATCCAAGTGCATTCAGAGCCAAGGACGGCCAAGCAAAAGCCTAGCCTGGCCAAGGTCCATGGTCGAGCCCCATACGGGCACACTGGGATCAGAGCAGAACAGGGCCTGCGGGCTGTCCATCCCTATTCCCCACCCAGGGTCCGAACAAGCATTCTAGCCACTGCCTAACCACCTTCCATACAGCCCACCCACCACCTGGTGCCACGAGGGACAGTGAGGGATCTGCCCCTCACTGAACACAGTCAGCGTGAGACACCCACTCCCCACCACTGCTGCCCAGTTCTCCTCTTACAAGGAAGGGGCTCTAAGAATAAGAGCTTGTGTTTTTTTTTTTTTTCCCATTCTGTTTTAAAGGAAGAACTAAAGTTAACTTTTACCAGAAAGACAGGAACTAGTGGAGGGGGGGGTGTCACATGCCAGATCATGGGTTCAATGAACACTGGCCCAGGGCAGGAACTTCAAGGACCAACAGTTGTTTCAAAGAAGAGGAGACAGACGGAGGACCAGACAGGGGAAGTGACCTGTCTGGCAGCTCACACGACAGCCCCTTAACTGAGCCACGATGCTGGCCAGCGTTACCTGGGTTCCCACAGAACCCCTTCCCTGGACCTTCCTGGGACAGATGGTCTGTGAAGCTTGGCTGTCCTCCTGGCTGCCAGCCACATGGGAGTGTCAGTTCAGATGCCTTTCAGCCTCAGAGCAACCTCCTTTGTCTCTCTTCTATGCCCTGATTAAAGTCTCTCCCAAAGAGGGAGTTTCTGCTCTGGCACCATGGGATTGGCAGCGTCTCTGCAGCACCAGGATGCACATTCAATCCCTGGCTCGGCACAGCGGGTTAAAGGATCAGGCGTTGTTGCCTCTGTGCTGTATGTCGCAAATGCGCTGGGATCTGATCCCTGGCCCAGGAGCTCCATGTGCCACAGGGTGGCCAAAAAAAAGAAAAAGAAAAACTAAAACAAACAAAAAGTCCCTCCCAGAGAATGGAGCCCAACTCCTGCCAAACCCAAAGAGAGGCCAGCCTTGGGCCATTAGGGACGCACACTGTGGTGGTCATCACGGCAAGTCGCATTAAGTCGCAGGTACTGCATTAAATGCAATACACCTAAAGAGACCCTCTATAACCCTTAACACTAGTAGTTTCCCCCATTTTTGCAATGGGAAACGCTCAGATGCAGAACGATTTAGTTATCTGCCCAAAGTCACGTAGCTAGCTGGTGACAGAGTTAAGCAAAACTGTGGGTCCCTGACTGCCCCACAGGGCAGCCACCCAAGCCAGAAAGAGCGAGCACCAGCCTGAGCCTGCACCTCAAGAGAAGGTCACAGCATCCTAAGGGTGCAGGGTCTACAGAAGGGGCTCCTAGGCTGTGCCAACAACCCATAATGTCAGGTGGGGAGGTTCCCTCTGTGCTTGATCAATTAGGGCGGTGGCCATGGAAGTCATTCTTTTTAAAGGTCACTGTGAAGATTCAGTAATGACCTTTCCACCTCAAGCAAAGGTCCCTGTTAAAGGTGAGCGGTCACTTCAAGACATTCTGGGCTGGTCCAGCCCTGTCTTATTCAGGAAGGCATATGGAGTCCACTCACTGCATGGACGAGCCTTTAGCCGACAAGTTCCTGGCACAGCACAAGTGTAGACACCTGGGCCAGGCTCTGCTGGACTGGAGGAGGGTGCCAGTGCCAAGTGGGTCAAAAGCAGCTTCTCAGAACCTACAATCTAACAGCCTTGGCCCCCTTGCAAGATTTCATTGCAGTGTGTGTAAAAAAAGCACTTAGGCAATTCTTGTAGGCCCCAGAGGCCTTTAATCTGGAGGGCCTGCAAACCACCAGCAGCAACAAAACACTTTCAGGCCCTGCCCTGTGGGTGCCTGGTTCCTGCAGACCCCCATGGCTAAGCAGGCGGACATTCACAGAGCCCCTGCCTCGGGACCACTTAAGGGAGACTCAGGAGAAAAAAAAAAAAAAAAAGAGAGAGAGAGAGAAAACCCAAGATTAAGCCACTGAAACCTGAGGGAGTCCAGGGCAGCACTGAACAAACAGCATGGGTCAGCCAGGCCCCACCCTGCAACTGCCTGGTGACAGGACTTGTGAAAGTCCAGAAATTTCTCTGAGCCTGTTTTCCTCTGCAAAATGGGGGGGTGACCCTTCCTGGATCATAGGAGGGCTGTAAGGATTCAAAGAAGTTTCACAAGTGATATGCTTACCCTCGGGCACTGAGAAGCAGAGCAGAAGCCAGGAGGGGCCCTCAAGAAGCCATTGGCAAAGTGCCCGTAGTGGCTCAGTGGTTAACGAATCCGACTAAGAACCATGAGGTTGTGGGTTCGATCCCTGGCCTCGCTCAGTGGGTTAAGGATCCTGTGTTGCCCTGAGCTATGGTGTAGGTTGCAGAGGCGGCTCGGATCCCGCGTGGCTGTGGCTGTGGCGAAGGCCGGCAGCTACAGCTCCTGTTAGACCCCTAGCCTGGGAACCTCCATATGCCGCGGGTGCGGCTCTAGATAAGGCAAAAAGACAAAAAAAAAAGGAAAGAAAGAAAAAAAAAGAAGCCATAGGCACTTGCTGGACTGAAGATATCCTGTGCCCCACCTCCCAATGACCCCCAGCACCTGTCTTTGTCCTGAGATAAGGTCCTCCTTTCCAGAGGCATCAGTTTTATTGGGCTTCCAGAAACAAGAGTAAAGTAGAGTTTAGGGAAACAGGTGCCTCCTGGAGGCCTTTCAGTTGAGGTAAGAGAGGGTGATGGAAAGAGAACAGGGCAGAGGGTGGAAGAAGCTAGAACAGTCTCAGCGCTGTTCCTAACCCACCCTGTGGCTTGAGCAAACCATCCCTCTCTTGGATTGCAGTTTGCCAACTTGCAAAATCAAGCAGTTGGAGACCAGTGACCTCCAGGGGCCTCTGCTCCTCCCACTGCGCATCCTAAATCACGCCCCACGGAAACTCAGGGGTCCCGGCACTCTCTCCAGAACAGGAAAGCCTGACTCCAGGGCTGGTGAGTCCAGGGAACACCAGAGGTGCACACGGTCACTTGAAAGGACACCAGAGGGCACAGACCCTAGATCCCCCCCGTCCCTGAGAGCCAGGCGCTGACAGGGAGTCCCAGGGCATCTGTAGGGCTCAGGAGGCCTTGCCCCTCCTGACTGTGTCCACTCTGACCCTAAAGAGAACATCAGAGCAATGCCCCTTTCAAAAGAGTCCCACATTTTTTTTTTCTTTTTTAGGGCTACCCCAGTGGCACTGTGTAAGTTCCCAGCTAAGGGTAGAATCGGAGCAACAGCTATGGGCCTACGCACAGCTATGGCAACGCTGAATCCAAGCCATGTCTGCGACCTACACCACAGCTCATGGCAACGCCATATCCTTAACCCACTGCGCAAGGCCAGGGAACCCACACACTCATGGATACTAGTTGGGTTCTTGATCTTCTGAGCCACAACAGGAACACCCCAAAAGAGTCCCACATTTTAAAAAGCCTAAACCGGGAGTTCCCTTCGTGACTCAGTGCTTAACGAATCCGACTAGGAACCATGAGGTTGCGGGTTCGATCCCTGCCCTTGCTCAGTGGGTTAACCATCCGGCGACGTGAGCTGTGGATTAGGTCGCAGACGCGGCTCAGATCCTGAGTTGCTGTGGCTACAACTCCGATTAGACCCCTAGCCTGGAAACCTCCACATGCCGCAGGTATGGCCCTAAAATGACAAAAGGCAAAAAATAAATAAATAAAAATAAAAAGCCTAAACCGAGCCACTTCTTAGCGGGAGTTTGGAAGGTCTGGGAGCCGGAAGGGATGCTGGAGTCCAGCTTCTTCCTCCCAGAGGGAAAGAGGTCCAGGGCAGGATGGTGCCTTGCTCCGGGTCACACAGCTATCACACACCAGCTTTTCCTCCTGCCGGAAGGGTGGTTCTGAGAACCAGAAGCACATGGGCCCTCCCCCCACAGCCAGTGAACCCCAGCAAGCCCCCCCTGCCCCCCTCCCACCACGAGGAGGGGCAAGGACTACCCACAGGCCTCTGGGGCAGTTTCCACAGGCAGCTCTGTGCTTCCAGATAACAGGGGGCCCACACCCACCATGAGCCGTCCAGGAATCTAAGTCAGGCCTTTAAAAAAAAGGGGAAGGAGGAGAGGCAGGCAGCACCCCAGGCAATGGAGAGAAGGAACCCCTACCCCAGACCCTGCCATCGCTGGCACAGTAGTGATTAACAGTGGGCAGAAAACAAGATAGAAAGCCAAGGGGTCGGCAGTTCTGTAAGCCAGGTAGTATTTTTTCAGCTTTGAGTGCCTGAAGGTCTCTGTTTCAACCACTCAGCTCTGCTGTTACAGCAGGAAAACAGCCACAGATAATACGTAAATGGGTAGGGCTGTGTTCCAATAAAGCTGTATGTGCAGAAACAGGCAGAAAGCCAGGTCTGGCCTGCAAGCCATAGTCTGCCAAGTCCTGCACTAAACTATCACACTAAAACCATCCTAGACAGGATTTCCTTTAGCTCGGCCACGTGAACCCCAGGACATCCCTATAATTCAGGTCTCCAACCCTAGTAATGTTTTTATATTATTTCAACAGGCCTTAATAGCCTAAAACCACAAATAACGCAAATGATATATTCCCACAATGGAATACCCCACAACGAGAATGAACAATCTACAGCTACAAACCACAGTATGAATAAACCTCACACATATTTAACAATGAATAAACCTCACACATAATATTTAACAAAAGATGTCAGTCTCAAAGACTTAATACTGTGAAGGAAGTGTTGGTGGATTGAGTATCATGTCCTTCCAAAATTCATACGCTTAAGTCCTAGTCCCCAGTGTGATGGCATTTGGAGGTGAGGCCTTTAAGAGGTAAGCAGGGTTACACGAAATCACGAAGGTGGAGCGGATATGATTAGTGTCCTTATGAGAGGAAGAAAGAGTTTCTGCCACACAGAGACTTTGTGAGAGCACAGCAAAAAGGCAGCCATGTGCAAGCCAGGAAGAGACTTCATCAGAATCTGGCCGTGCTAGCACCCTTCCAGCTTCCAGAAATAGGAGAAAATAAATTTCTGTTGTTCACACCAAACAGCCTACGGTATGTCGTTATGGCAGCCCAAGGTGACCAGGATAGGAAGAATACTTGGGCAGAAAAAGTATTCCACCATCCAGTCTAAAGTTACTAGATAGGCAAGAAAGAAAGTAAAAACATGATCAGTAAATAGAAAAAGGTGCAGGGGAGTTCCCACTGTGGCTCAGTGGAAATGAATCTGACTAGTATCCATGAGGACATAGGTTCGATCCCTGGCCTTGCTCTGTGGGTTAAGAATTGCGCATTGCCGTGGGCTGTGGTGTAGGCCAGTGGCTGCAGCTCCAATTCAGTCTCTAGCCTGGGAACCTCCATATGGCATGGGTACTGGCTTTCTGCCTGTTTCTGCACATACAGCTTTATTGGAACACAGCCCTACCCATTTACGTATTATCTGTGGCTGTTCTCCTGCTGTAACAGCAGAGCTGAGTGGTTGAAACAGAGACCTTGTCTTTTTCTTTCTTCCTGTGTGTGTGTGTGTGTGTGTGTGTGTGTGTGTGTGTGAGAGAGAGAGAGAAGATGTAATTAGCAAAGACCTTAAAACAGATATTGTAAATATGCTCAAGAATTTAAAGGAAAATATAAACATAATGAGAGAAATAGAAAATAAAAAAAAAGTTCCAAATGAAATTATTAGAAATAGAAAATACAACATTAGGAATCAAGAATTCATGAGACAGGTTTAACTACCAATTAGACACCATGGAAGAAAAGATGAGTGAACTTGGAAAAAAGAAAGTAATAGGAACTATCTAAACTAAATGATAGAGGGGGCTAAAAAAACTGAATAGAGCCTCAGCAACTTGTGGGACATCAGGTAGTCGGTAGGTAGGGGAAGCGTATATATTTGAAGAAATAATGATTGAGGTAATCACAAGTTTGATGGAAACTACAAACCCATAGATCCAAAAAGCACAATGAACTTTAAAGGGAATAAATACAAAGAAAACACACCAGCAGGTATCATAATAAAATTGCTGAAACCCAGGAATAAAGAGAAACTCCAGGATTAAGCCAGAGAAGGAAAGAAAAGATACATAAAGAGTATGCACATACAAGACATTTAACCAAATGAAATGAAAATGCACCAAAATGTGTGGGATGCTGAAAAACAGAGCATCAAATACAGGCAGACCTTGGAGATACCTGGGTTTGGTTCCAGACCACTGCAATAAATCAAGTCACACTAATTTGGGGGGTTCCTAGTACATATAAAGATTATATTTATACTATACTATACAACACTACAGTGCAGCCCTAAAAAGTCTGCGGTGTGGGGGGCGGGGAGAGGTACAAAAACAAGATGGAAACAGGGCACTCCCCCCACAGACAACAAATCACCCCAGCAGACTGGGCCATGCTGACTATTCACTGGCCAAGTAAGCAGGGTTATACATACTACCAGCCCTTAGACCTGACACTATCCTGTGGGTATATAATAATCATATGTCCTGGGCAATAATCTCAATGCACCTACTGCCCTCACCAATGCACCTCACCAATCCCTCCTGGTGGTCCCAGCCTCAAAAGGTGCCTGAGTCCCTGTGGTGCAGGAGTTGGCAACCAGAGGAATCCCTGGTTCTAGTGGAATCTCTGATTAAGCAATCCTTGCCCTGTGCCTTGGCAAGTGGAATGTTGACACACGGACACACACACATGCACGCACACACACACGCACACACCTACGTGCCAAAAGATAGGCAGAATATTTCCTATGAATCGGGGCAGTCCTTCTGGAGAATATGATTACAAAAACATCAGGCCAGGGAGTTCCTGTCGTGGCCCAGCAGTTGACGAGCCTGACTAGCATCCTTTAGAACACGGGTTCAATCCCTGGCCTCGCTAAGTAGGTTAAAAATCCGGCGTTTCTGTGGCTGTGGTGTAGCCCGGCAGCTACAGCTCCAACTGGACCCCTAGCCTGGGAACCTCCATATGCCTCGGGTATGCCCTAAAAAGACCAAAAAAAAAAACCAAAAAAACAAAAAACACAACTCAGGCTAGTCAAAAGAATGGACACACCTTCTAACCCATTTAATCTCACTTCTTGGGAATCTATCCCAGCAAATAATTTCTCTCTCTTCCCAAAGGGAAGAATCTGTATTACAGCATCTATTTACTGTCCAATACGGGACTTTCCAAAACTACAGTCAGGAAGACCATGCAGCAACCTGGAATGTTCTACACTAGGTGATGCTGATATGAAATACAGACTTCAAGATGACAATGAAACTCTCACAAAGATGTGAAAACTGTGTGACTGCAGACAGGAAAATGGAGCCAGGAGGAGGGAACGCAGTAACGCTGAGGTGCCTCGTGCAGTCTTCTAGAACTTCCATGCAATTACCAAAAGTTTACTAAATAAAACTGGAAGAGAAATATGTACTGCTTCTCTGCAGTGAAAGTGAAAATACATGACACACATTATTAAAACGCCAGACTTTTCCTTTTTTTTTTTTTTTTTTTTTGGTCTTTTTGCCTTTTCCTAGGGCCACACTCGTGGCATATGGAGGTTCCCAGGCTAGGGGTCTAACAGGAGCTGTAGCTGCCGGCCTACACCACAGCCACAGCAACGCGGGATCCAAGCCGCATCTGCAACCTACACCACAGCTCACGGCAACGCCGGATCCTTAACCCACTGAGAAAGGCCAGGGATCGAACCTGCAATCTCATGGTTCCTAGTCAGATTCGTTAACCACTGAGCCATGACGGGAACTCCCAGACTTTTCCTTTTTGATGGCATTAATTACCAAGAGAAGGAAGCAGAGAAACCATCTGTATTCAAACCTGGGGATCAGACCTTGGGGTCTGATATTACACGGACAGTGTTCAGCTCAAATAAGGGCAATTCTTGAGCAGTCAAAAGGATCCAGGATCAACAGCCCACTGTAGGGTCACCCACAAAAATGGAGAAAATGGGGGCAAGGGCAGGGAGCTGACCGTTAGGTCCTTCCCCCATCTGACTGGCTTTGCCTCTTTTAGTAGAGTAACCACATGTCTGTCCCCCGTGACAGGGAACAGTCCTGGGGCACATCTGTTATCCCAGCAAAATTCTTACACCCTCTCTTTCATTCTGAAAAGTTTCTCTACTTGGACCACAAATTACATGCTCAACCTATTCGTGGGAGGCATCTGTTACTCTGAAGGAAGGGGCCTCATGCCATGCTGAGCACAGAGCATCAATTTCCATGTTTCTCAGCCCGAAACAGGCTAAACATTAGGCTCAGCAGCGATCCCTGTGTTTTATAAGCAGGGAAGCTGTGGCTCAGCCCTGCCTGAGTCACTGAGAAGGCCCGTGGCAGGGGGCTGTCTGCAAAAAGGCTGATCGCTGTGCCTACAAGCCGCCTCGGTTCCTCACTTTTAATCCTTCCCTGAAATATATCCAGACAAGGGCTTTATAAGAACATTTGCAGTTTAAACTCAGTGTTGTGGCAGGAAGTGATTCTGGAAGTTACAGCATCACGGGAATCCTCCCTGGAGACCCAACAAACCAGGGAGGCTCAGATTCTCTGTGGAACTGGGTGGAGTGAGAATGAGCAAAGACAAGGGCTCTACACCTCTCCCAGCATCCCTTTCTCTGCACGTCAAAGTGAGAGCTTTCAAGAATGTTAATCCTGGGAGTTCCCTTTGTGGCTCAGTGGTTAACGAATCTGACTAGGAACCATGAGGTTGCGGGTTTGATCCCTGGCCTTGCTCAGTGGGTTAAGGATCCGGCGTTGCCATGAGCTGTGGTGTAGGTCGCAGACGCAGCTCGGATCCCGCGTTGCTGTGGCTGTGGCGAAGGCCGGCAGCTACAGCTCCTGTTAGACCCCTAGCCTGGGAACCTCCATATGCCGCGGGTGCGGCTCTACATAAAGGCAAAAAGACAAAAAAAAAAAAAAAAAAAAAGAATGTTAATCCTGGTAAAGTACACATAATATAAAACTTACCATCTTAACCACTTTTAAGTATACTGCTCAGTGGCATTAAGCACAGTATTGTGAAAGCATCACCGCCATCCAAAGAACTGTCTTGCAAAACTGACACTCTGTCCCCATTAAAACGTAACTTCCCATTTTCCCCTCCCCCTCAACCTCTGGTACTTAACCATTCTGCCTTCTATCTCTGAACCTTACTGTAGGTGCTTCATTTAAGTGGACTCATACAGTATTTGTCCTTTTGTGTTTGGCTAATTTCACTCTGCATAACATCCTCAAGGTTCACCAATGTTGTAGTATGTGTAGGAATTTCCCTAAATGTTTTTTTTTTTTTTTAATTTAGGGCCGCTTCTGCGGCATACATAACTTCCCAGGCTAGGGGTCAAATAGGGGCTGTAGCTGCTGGTCTACACCACATCAAAGCCAGATTCAAGCCACATCTGTGAGCCATACTGCAGATCATGGCAGTGCCAGATCCTTAAATCCACTGAGCAAGGCCAGGGATCGAACCCACAACTTCATGGATATTAGTTGGGCTCCTAAGCGCTGAGCCACAATAGGAACTCCCAATTTCCCTATTTTTAAGGCTGAATAACATTCCATTGCATGTGGAGACCACACTTTGTTCATCCAGTCATCCTTCAGTATACAGCAGGGTTGCTCCTACCTCTTGACTATTGTGAATAAATAATGCTACTATGAACAAGAGTGTGCAAATATTCATATTCCTGCAAGATCCTATTTTCAGTTCTTCTAGTTATATGCCAAGAAGCAGAATTGCTGCATCATATGGAAGTTCTATTTTTTTTTTACTTTTTGAGGAACCACCATAATTTTTCCCATAGCAGCTGCACCACTGTACATTCTTACCAGCAATGCACAAGGATTTCAATTTCTCCACATCCTCACCCACAATTTGCTTTTTTTTTGATTTTTAATAATACTCTTTCTAATGGGTGAGAAGTTGTATCTCATTGTGGTTTTGATTTGCATTTCCCTGTGTCAAAGTGAGATTTTGCCACAAAAACAGGTCTTATAAAACCAAGGAATGATTATAATTCTTGAAAAAAAAAAAAAAGGTAACAAGTGCTAATTTCCTGAAAATGCTGTGTTGGTAGCATTTCCCTGAAATCTCTGTGATAAGAACCCCACGAATCCAGCTCCACACTCAGTAAAACACACAGTTCAGAACAGACACAAACATCATAGGCAGCCACGATTCTCATCCCAAGCAAATATTAAAGGTCCCCTGGAAAAAAAATCTCAGCACTGAAGATGGAGGAGGCAGCTTAAAAAAAAGAAAAAAAAAAGACTGCTACAGGTATTCTCTATAAATAATGTCATTGTGAAAATAAGTCTGAATGGGATGAAAATAAATTTGAATGGGACAAACTGCTAAATAAAACCTCTTCTTGTTCCAATACCTAGAATTGGCCAGAGTCAACAGGTTGCTTCTGCATATTCAAACCTGCCTGCAGGGGTCCAAGTCCACCATCTATGTTATTATACTTCTGGTCCACTGCTCATTGTTAATTTACCAAAACCAAACAAATACGGGGAGTTCACATTGTGGCTCAGCAATAACAAACCTGACTAGTATCCATGAGGACTCAGGTTCAATCCCTGGCCTTGCTCAGTGGGTTAAGGTTCGGCGTTGCATGAGCTGGGTGTAGGTCGCAGACTCAGCTCAGATTCCACATTGCTATGGCGGTGGTATAGGACAACAGCTACAGCTCCGATTTGACTCCTCGCCTGGGAACTTCCATATGCCACGGGTACAGCCCTAAAAAGACAAAAAATAAAAATAAAATAAAACCAAACAAATATAAAAACTCTCTGTGCAAAATAATCTAACTGTGCGTTGCTTCAAAATAATCCAAGGTCGGGGGATACGTAAATTAAATAAGATGGGCTGAGTTGGTAACTTCTGAAGCTAGGTGATGGGAACATGGTGAAAGGGGGGGTGAGGGGTTCATTATATTATTCTGTTTTTATATTTTCTCCATTTGAAAAAGAAAACCTAGAGTTCCGATTGTGGCTCAGCGGGATAAGAACCCAGCTAGTACTCATAAGGATGTGGGTTCGATCCCTGGCCTTGCTCAGTGCGTTAAGGATCTGGCGTTGCAGCAAGCTGCAGCAAAGGTTGCAGATGCCGCTCAGATCCTTCATTGCTGTGGCTGTGGTGTAGGCCAACACCTGCAGCTCTGATTCAACCCCTAGCCTGGGAACTTCCACATGCTGCGACTTGGCCCTAAAAAAGACAAAAGATAAAGAAAGAAAGAAAAATAAAGAAAAAAGAAAACTTCTCTGAGGAGATAAGGGCTTGGCATATCATTGTATACATTTTCAGCAACCTTGGGAGGCAGGCTGCAGGCAGGTGAGAGCAGTGTTTCACAAAGCAAACACGGAGGCTTATCAAGGTAGCTCAGGTCTGGTGAGAGTCCAGACTAGCACCCAGATGCGCCCCACTGCACCATGCACTTCCCTGAGGGCTCCGTGTCCCAAGTTTTGGGCCTCATTTCGTAGTCCCAGCTCGTGTGCAGATGAAGACAGCAAATCACTGCCAAGATCCCAGCAGGGAGGGTCCGGGCAGCACTCTCCCCCCTCCCTTTTCCCAACCAAGCTCTCATGCCTTGTTTTCCTGATTGTTCCTTTTCGTCCCTTCCTGTTCTGCCCCAGTGCACACTAACTGAAAAATGATTAACTCTCGGCCACACACGTTGCCAATTCTGCAAAACTCTGATAACACTGCAGCCCCCTTCAATCACCAAGCAGACTTGCTACAATTCTGGAGTCATGAACTCTGCTATTTGAATTTGGTGCTGCAAACATATTACATCAGGCAAGTGAGTAAAAGTTTCCTGAGAGCGAAGAATGTGTTCTGAAGAGGTCCCAAAGAAACGGAGATTACCAGGGACGTGGGCCACAGCAGCAGCAGGAGAGTTTTTCACTCCAGCCGCAGAAATCAGGAGGAGAGTCAGAGGTCGGGGTACAAGGCCAAGCAAGCACAGCTGGCCAGCTGTTGAGGAGTGATAGCTGGGTGGACAAGTGTGCAAAGTGTCAAACTGCCTGCCTAAGCCAGGTAGCCCTCAACTGTGCAGCTGGTTGGGGATGGGGGCTCCAGGTGGGGCCAGAGGGCTCTCCCCCAGGCAAGGAGCCATGCAGGCCTGGGAAGCCACACATCTCAGAGTCGGGGCAGCCAAAGTCCTCCCATTAGGACACGCCCACAGGAACGACCTCAAGTGTCCAACAATGCCCTACGTCTGGGGCACTGATGAGGTCACTGATGGGCAATGGAAAAATCCTGGGGTGAAATCCAAGCCACTGAATTCTACCCTATTTCTCCAGAACAGAACCCCGTGCACACACACACACACACACACACACGCACACCCCAACTTGAGGCTAATCATCAGGAGGTGATGCTGGAAAAACAAGAGTGAAAAGCTGAGGTCTTGGTAAGTCTGTCACGCTGTCAAGAGTTCCAGTCCACCAAATAGGAAACACCAAAATTCACAGTAGAGCCAAACATGGCATCTTGTCCCTCCTCCGCCATCTGCCCCCTCGCAGACACTGGCTGCAGACCCAGACATAAGAAAGGATGCTTGTATCAAGCAGAGGTTTTAAAAGCCTCCGTGCACAGTCAAGTCGCCTTGCCCTCCTGCACAGAATCAATGTCTGCTTCTCCCTGGACCACTCTCGCTGACATGCTCTGATATCTCCCTTAAACCCTTGACCATCTCCAGCCAGGACCAGGTTTCTCTTCCTTAAAAGAACTGTCACAAGTCACTTCCTCACATCCCACTGCCTCCTCAGCCAGTTCCAGGTGGGTCTCCAGCAGCTCTAGTCAAGGTCACAACAACCTCCACATCCCACTTCTCTCTCTCTCTCTCTCTCTCTCTCTCTCTCTCACACACACACACACACAGCGGCAGAGCTGACTGCTCCTCTCTATGTGAAGGGCTTGCTCAACACAAAATCTCCCGGTCTTCCTTTTATCTTCCTCCAGGCCACCCTTTGGAATGGGCTTTCCTCCTCAACCCCACCTCTAGTATGCCCACCTTAATATTCAGACCCCTCCTCTTCTCAGGCATACACTCCCCTTTTGATAATCTCGCCTGGTCCACCCCTTCCTCTGATGGTGGTCCCTTTCATCTTCAGAATGGCACTGGTATGGGAAACTGACATTTCCGTGTGGCTGGTTAAGAGACCATTCAAACCCCTCTGCCCCAAATCCCATCCCAGAATCACCATCCATCCCTTCACTGTAAAATCAGATCACAGCCACCCTGGTGGCTCAATGGATTAAGGTCTTGGCGTTGTTCCTGCTGAGGCTCTGGTGGCTCCTGTGGCGCAGGTTCAATCCCTGGCCAGGGAACTTGTGCATGCCATGGATATGGCAAAAAAAAAAAAAAAAAAACCCTCACAAAGCTAAAATCAGATCACACCATCCAATTTATAACCACCAAGAGTTACTAAAAGAAGCAGAAAGTAATGCCAGCACTTAATGAACCTGTGTACAGCCCTACACAACAGGGCTTCTTCGTGCCTGCATCCTCCCAGGTGTCCCCTCTGCTCTGTACTCACTCAGCTTCAGCCGCATGGCCTTCTTTTTGTCTCTTGCACATGCCAAGCTAATTCCTGCCTCAGGACCTTTGCACATGCTGCTCTCCCGACCTGGAGCTTTCTTCCTGAGGTCACACTGGCTGTGTCTTCACCAGTACTCAGGTCTCAGCCCAATAGCCACCTTCTTGGAATGTGCTTCCCTGACCACCCTGACCGAGTGACTTCTCCCTCCCCACTCTGAGGCTCGGTAGGCTAATCCCCTTCTGGGTGAACACCAGCACCAAAGGCAGGGTTTAACCCTTACCTCCCACATCCCAGAGGCCTGGGCCACAGTCCAATGCACCCAAAGGACCCGGCTGCTGATGTCTCCCTGGGGCATTCCTGGGGTGTGGGTGGAGGCAGACAGACATGCATCTGGGCCACAGCCCCAAGCCTTCCTGAACCCCCAAGGCTGGGGGAAGCCCCTTAATCTGGTCTTCAATCACCTTGGCCTTCCCTAACACCGGACTTATCTATTTTAGAATTTAAATAAAATAAAATTGAATTTTATTTTTTTGTTTGTTTTTGTTTTGCCGCACCTGAGGCATGTGAAAGTGGAAGCCAGGGATCAAACTTGCACCACAGCTGTAACCAGAGTCACAGCAGTGACAACATGAGACCCTTAACCCGCTGAGACACCAAAGACCTCCTAAACGTCTGTTTTATAATTTATTTGATACTGGTTCCATGAGGGCAGGGCCCTGACCAGACCACCACCTCCTCCGGAGTCTCAGAGGGGCTTGGTAAATCAAAAGTACGTGAAGAACTGTGATTTACTAAACAAAGGACTGAGCCAGGGAACAGGGATGCACTCATTCACTCACCCAGAAGACGATGTTATAGCTGAAAAGGAGGTACTTGTACCAGCAGCTGACCTCGGCGTTAGAGTATCTATAATAGTGCATCTTCTGAGAAGCAGGATCTGCAGAGAGAGGGGAGGAAGGGATGAGACAGCAGGTTCAGTTTCAAAACACTTCCCCAAAACCTGCGCCCTAAGAAAAGAACAAAGGCAAGATACATACATAAGCTCCAGAAGTCCCCAAACTGTCTCCTGTGTTCTTTTCCTAGTCCTAGATTTACTATCAAGGCCAACTATAGGTTAGCCAAAAATCAGGTGAAGCCAGGAGTTCCCACTGTGGTGCAGTAGGATCGGAGGCATCTTGAGAGCACGGGATGCAGGTTCGATCCCCATCAGGTGCAGTGGGTTAAGGATCTGGCGTTGCCACAGCTGCAGCTCGGATCTGATCCCTGGCCCGGAAACTCCATGTGCTGCGGGGTGGCCAAAAAGTAAAAAAATTTAAAAAATAAAAAAATCAGGTGTAATCAACTATAAACAGCCAAAAGAGTTTAAGAGAATAAGTTTTAAAAGAATGGAGAAAGTCCTAAACACTAGGGCTTCAGCTTCCCAAACATTGATCTCATCACTTCTCTATTAGAAACTGATTTCCCCACTTCATGATGAAGGAAACCGGGGTTCAGAAAGGTCATGTGTCCTGCCCAAGGACAAGACAAAACGACAGAGCCCAGGATCTGAACCAAGGAGAGGAGGGTTCCCAAAAGTCCGTGTTTTTTCCCAAGCATCACTACCTGGGGCAGACCAGCCAGGAGCTGCGGGAACCAAAGGAAGAAAAGAGAGCTTTACCACTGACAGCCGAGTTTGGGAAGAAGAGATGAAAGTGCAGGTCCGTATACGATCTCACGCTAGCCGGTCAGGAAGAACCGTATTTGTTCATCTAACGTTTTCTGAGACAACCTCCAAGCTCAGCCCTCAATGGGTGAGGAAGGCGGAACACCCTGGCCGGGGCAGAGAGATCCCTGAGCCCACGGCAGCCAGCCTTCAGCCCACTCTCCTCCCCTGGCCTAACCTCCTACCCACCAGGACAGGACCACCGTTTTGGCCCCCGGGGGCTGTGGTAAAGCTTAGATTACACAACACTGAACTGCGTGGGGGTGAAGGGTGGGGCCACTCTTTGTTGTCTGTGTCCATCCCCCAAAGACCACAAACAGGAGGGTGTCCTCAGAGGGGAATGAACTCCGAGGGCCTGGTCCACCTTTGCCACGTTCCGTTTTGAATCCCACAGGTAACCCAGGTGGACCCTACCCCCTCCTCCACTCCCTGCTGAACGATGGGGAAGAAGGGAGGTGCCTGGAGCTGACTCTGGGGGTGGTGAATGCTCACCCCAGCCCCCCATTCACCACCTCCCCACACTCCCCAGGGTGAGGAGAGGAACAAGATGTAACCCAGGGCCTAACGCTAAAACAAACAAGGCTCCTTTAGCGATGGGGAGACAACCCCGCCAGTAAGAGACCAGCTTCCACGCCTTGCTGCCGAGCGGCCACTGCAAAATCCCTTCCTGTGGGGCGGCCTGGCCACTGGTCTGTAATGTTCTGAGAAAGTGCTGCCAAGCAGGCGCGGGAAAACCACATCCCTCTGGAAATGGGTGCTCTGAGTAGTGCTCCATCATCCTTCCCACAGAGCAGAACCAACAGGTGGAGCCTGGACACCACCATCCGCTGGCCTCTCTCCCTCCCTCCAAGAGGGAGGGAAGAGTAGTTTTCAAGGCCCTGCTGGGGGTGCCCAGCTTGCCTGGCCTCAAACCCGGCGGCCCCAGTTCCCACTTCCCTATCCCACCAGCACAGCAGCACTTCCAAAAGACTCGGCTCCAGGAGCACGTGTAAACACACCCCAGGTAACACGGGTCAATACAGGATGCAAGGATGCACAGGAGGCCCGAGCCCCTAGGGTGGCTGCAGGGAGAGGAACAGGAGCTCTCAGGCAGAGACTTCTTCCTTAAGCAACAGGATGTAACCCTAAGCAAGCATCTGCTTCTTGGGACCTCAGCATCCTCAACTAAAATGGGGCCTTAGTGACAGTCCCACACCAGGGAAATGACCAAAAAGAAATACCCGAATCATCGGTGAGACGGTGTGCCACACTCAGATATGTCCCCTTACACACCCGCCACACACAGCCAGAGCACTGGCATGGCATTGCACCACTTTTGCCGGACTCAGATAACCTTTTAACGTCTTGGGGTGGGATGTCTCAGTGACACTTATTTCCCCATACCAAACCACAGAATAGGAAACTGGTGAAGGGAAACAATTTAGTCTTTCTTCACCCACTCGTTTATTCCTCCACGTAGGAAGAGAAGGCACTTAACTGACTCGGAGGTGGGGAAAGTGACCCCGGCCCCCACTTCTCGTAAGGAGCAGGGAAGGGAGGACGCCTCCCGCTCCTGATCTGCTAGCTCCATTCTGGGACCAGGGTGGAGAAGCAGGTCCTGAACTTCAACGTCACCGGAAGATCCAGGTCTCCACGTAGGCAAGACCCAGAATTCAAACGGAAGGAGGTAATAGACCTGTTTGGAACCCAGGCTAAGCCACATCCTCTAACACGGGGCCTTGGTTTGGGCGGGGGGCACTGAAGCCAGTGCTGAGCATCTGAAGTCTGGCTCGGCAGCTTCAGAACCTCCGTGAAGGAGAAGACTGACGAGTGCTCCCAGCCACCAACCTGAGGTGTTACCCGCATTTACAAAGAACGCCAGAAGGTGATGAGGACGCGTGGTGCTGAAACTGGAACCAGAAATGACCCAAAAGTCAGCCAAAATTACTCCAGGGTGAGTGTGGTCCCTGACTTCTCACCTTATTTGCTAACCCAAGTCATGTCAGAGGAAGGCTGAACTTAGCTCTCTACCAACTAATGAAGTCAATTAACACCAAGACCATTTACCTTAAAAACATATACACAGACTAAGAACTTTGTTTCCGAACAGAAGGATAAACTTTGCACAAATACTAATGACCATTTCACCTGAGAAGAATCTCCAAAAGTTATTTTTTGTTTTTTTGCATAGAAAATAATTATCCAAAAATAAATTTTTTTTTTTGGCTGTACCCTTGGCATATGGAAGTTTCAGGGATCAAATCTGAGCCACGGCTAAGACCTGAGCCACAGGCTGAGACCTATGCCACAGCTGCGAGCTATGCCAGCTTCGCCAAGCTTAAGACAGAATCTGAACCTCGGCAGTGACCCAAGCCGCCCCAGAGACAATGCCAGATCCTTGACCCACTGTACCACAGCAGGAACTCCTATCAAAAAATTAAATTCCAAGTCCTCAAACTGTCTCAACTCCCAAACTTATTAAAACAATAAAACATACACGGCCAAAAAGGAGGCATGTGTTTGTCAAAATTCTCAATGCAAGGGGGAAAGTCAGAATCAAGTTAAGTGTTGAGATAGCTGGTAAGCAATCTGAGAGGAAATGAATAATACACTAAAGTCAATCTAAATATTAAAGGCTACATGTACAAGTACACACACACACACACACACACACACACACACACACACGATATTTGAGGCCTACATCAATCTTCCTTTCTTTTGAGCAAGCAGGAAAAAACAATCCAGAGCAGAAAAATATCAATAAAAAACACAAAAAGTTTTAAGTTTTTTAAATTAAAAAATAACATTAGGGAGTTCCCTTGCGGCACAGCAGGTTTAGGATCTGGCATTGTCATTGCAGTGGCTCGGGTCACTGCTGTGGCACAGGTTTGATCCCTGGCCTGGAAACTTTCACATGCCACAGGGACAGCCAAAAAAAGGGAAGATTAAAATAAAAAAGGAAACACAAATGATAAGCTACCTGCAACCGCAGTGATTACAGAAAAGGGTAAATACTATATACAACATATAAAAATTCATATTTAATAAAACAAAAAACAAGAGTTGCCTTTGTGGCTCAGTGGTTAACGAACCGTTGACCAGAATCCATGAGGATGCGGGTTCGATCTCTGGCCTCGCTCAGAGGGTTAAGGATCTGGCATTGCTGTGAGCTGTGGCGTAGGTCACAGACACAGCTCGGATCCCACGTTGCTGTGGCTGTGGTATAAACCGACAGCTGTAGCGCTGATTCGACTCCTAGCCTGGGAACTTCCATATGACACAGGTGCAGCCCTAAAAAAGCAAAAAATAAAAATAAAAAAATAAAACAAAAGAAAATAGTTTTAGCGTTTTAGGCAAATGGACAAAGGATATGGGTATTATACCGAAATAAAAGAACAATACAATTAATAGATGGCAAAGTAATCAAAGTGATTGGAAATGAAACTTGAAGACAATCCACAGGTAGTGTTTTTTTTATTTTTTAATCCAACAAAACCACCATCACTATTGCTGGCAACAGAGTAAACTGTTAGTAGCCTTTGGTAAACAATAATTATAGATATTTCAAAAAAAAAAAAGTCAGACCCCTTAAACCAACAAACTCATGACTCAGAATTTGCCAAGGAAAGAAACCAAGAGAAGAAAAAGAATATGCATTAAGTATGAAACCTAAACATCCTGGTTTGTAATTATGAAACAATTTGCAAGCATGTGGTTAAAGGTCAAAATGGAACATAAAAGCATGAAAATGGGGTGGTAGACTTACAAGTGATTTTCTAAAAATGGTTCCATTGTCCCACCTACCATTTACCACTTTGGTATTAAAAATTTAAACTGAGGCCACTGCTGGTGGAGAATGTTGGCCCCCAACGCAATGACCTCTGCAGTCACTGTAAACAGGGTTTGTCTGCCTTCGGATTATATTAACCTGTAAGATGCTTTCCTCCTCCCTCTCCAGCTTTTTTAAGTTAAAAAAAGTAGACAGGAGTTCCCGTTGTGGCTCAATGGTAATGAACCTGACTAGTATTCTGAGGACGGGGTTTCGATCCCTGGCCCTGCTCGGTGGGTTAAGGATCCGGTGTTGTCGTGAGCTACAGTGTAGGTCACAGACCTGGCTCGGATCTCCCGTTGCTGTGGCTGTGGTGTAGGCCGGCAGCTGTAGCTCTGATTTGACCCCTAGCCTGGGAACTTCCATATGCCGCAGGTGCAGCCCTTAAAAAAAAAAAAGAAAAAGTAGCACATGTTCAACTATAAAACACCTGGATAATTCAGACCTGTGCAAAGGGAACCAGCAATGAGAAACCACTAACAATGGCTTTCAAATTTTTTACTGTGGACCACAGCAAGAAGCATTTAACAATCAGTCCAGTGCACACAAACTCACATGTACATCTGAATTTCGTGGAACAACACTTCACCTTATCACATGCCATGCCATCTAGATTTGCTGTTGTCTTTTTTTTCTCTAAATTATTCCTGCACAGGAGTTCCTGTCATGGCTCAGTGGTTAACGAATCTGACTAGGAACCATGAGGTTGCAGGTTTGATCCCTGGTCTCGCCCAGTGGGTTAAGGATCCGGCGTTGCTGTGAGCTGTGGTGTAGGTAGCAAACGTGGCTCGGATCACGTGTTGCTGTGGCTGTGGTGCAGGCTGGTGGCTATAGCTCCGATTAGATTCCTATCCTGGGAACCTCCATACGCCATGGGTGCAGCCCTAGAAAAGACAAAAAAAATTAAAAATAAATAAATAAATAAATAAATTATCCCTGCACATTAAGAATCAACGACTGTCAAAACTGTATCGAGAAAAACAGCAGATCCTAGGCTCTAAAGTCAGGCTTTCCCCTTTCAAGAGGCACTCTCAACTTCTAGCTGCTCTTGATGTTTACACCCAAATATCTCTGAGAAATTTCTTTCTTTCTTTTTCTTTTTAGAGCCGCACCCCTAGGCTAGGGGTTGAATAGGAGCTACAGCTGCCGGCCTAGGCCACAGCCACAGCAAATGCCAGATCCGAGCCTCATCTGCGACCTACACCAGAGCTCACGGCAACACCGCATCCTTAACCCACTGAGCGAGGCCAGGGATCGAACCTGCAACCTCATGGTTCCTAGTCGGATTCATTTCCACTGCGCCACGACGGGAATTCCACTGAGAAATTTCTTTACATAATATGCTTGTATTACTACTCCCTGGTTCTTCAGTGTTAGGTGTTACCTAGTCCCTTCCTGCCCTGGAAGGCGAAGCTATAACTCTCTTTACCCCCCTACAAACCACCTCTCCCCACAGACTGACCCCTCACACTCTTTTCCCCTATCTCCACCCCAGTTATGGTAAAACTGTGGCATTGGCTGGAGTAATTTTCAGGGTGTACATTAAGGACCACGTGACCTATCAGAGTGAGCCATGTAAACCACGATTACTTTTCTCCTGTGCAGCTTTTGGTGCTCTGGAGTTGATAATTCTCTTCCTGTTTAATTTTCTACATATTTATTAACATTCAACGTCAAATTCAATGCCAGTTTTCCAAATCTCCTCTCAATAAGTTCTTTCACATAAGACATTCTATTTCTAGTTCTTCTTCCAGAAGAAACCTCTCCTGGAACCTTCTGAACAGCTTTCATCTGGACCAGTGCCCAGAAATCCCTTTGCCTGGTCTGGAATATAGCCTGTGAGAAAGCCAGTCTTTGTTCACCTTTGTGGAGAATATATATCTTCAGGGCAAAAGGAAAGTTTTTCAGATCCTGTACGTCTGAAAATACCTTTATTTTACCTTCATCCTCAGGTAAAAGTCTGGCTGAGTATAGAATTCTACTATACTCCCATTGTGTGAGTTCCCATTGTGGCTCAGTGGAAATGAACCTGACTAGTAACCATGAGGATGCAGGTTCGATCCCTGGCCTCGCTCAGTGGGTTAAGGATCCGGCGTTGCCGTGAGCTGTGGTGTAGGTCGCAGATGCGGCTCAGATCCAGTGTTGCTGTGGCTGTGGCGTAGGCTGGCGGCTACAGCTCCTGTTAGACCCCTAGCCTGAGAACCTCCACATGCCGTGGGTGAGGCCCTAAAACGACTAAAGACAAACAACAACACAAAAAGACAAATAATAACAATAATAATAATAAAATAGAGTATTTCTTTCAAGCCACTTTTCTCCCCATTGGTTTTGCTTTCTTCCATGTTAGGTACTTTCTTCAGATACCAGCAATCCTTGGCAATCCTCATGACTGAGAATAAATGCCTAAGAACTAACTGGAAGCACTGAGTCCTTGGGCAGGTGAGTTTCAGTGCGGGGTGATCTGGCTGGGGCATCTGCTAGGAAACCCCTGTTGTCAGCATCTTTCATTCTTTCCTCTTAGACCATTCAGGTTCCCTGGTGAGGTCTCTTCTAATCTCCTGCCTGGAAGGTAAAGGGCTTGGCTTGGCTAGAAGCCAAGTAGGATTAGAAGGCCAGGGGATAGAGATGGTCTTCATAGGAACCTCCAAGAATACCTGGAGTCTCCTAGGCCCTTGGTTTTTCCTTCAGCAGAAGGAATCTCCATTGTCCAGCTAAAGGGGAGAGGTAGTCACCAAGTACCACAAAGGAAAAGGCTCTAACCACATCAACTGCTTTCAAGCAACTCTTTTTTTAAAAAAATTTTTTGGCCGCACCCATGGCATATGGAAGTTCCCAGACCAGGAATTGAATCCGAGCCACAGCTACGTCAATGCCAGATCCTTAACCCCCATGACACAGTGGGAACTCCCTCAAACAGTTCTTATATTTAGCTATCTCTGGTGCTCCTCCCTCCCAACACCACCCCCCCATAATAATATGGAGTGACACCAACTCTTACATTTTAAACTGGATCATTTACCCATCTAATTGTGGTTTGTAAATTTTTTTCTTGCTGTTGTTCCTTTCCTATTCTCTTTGTGCTCACAGGTTGATTGCTTTTTAAAATCCCCTTTATCTGAACTTCTGTGGGGTTTTAGGATAAAGTAAAACTAGGTGTGTCCACTCAATTTGCCACTTTTACAGATCTCTAGGAAGACATCAAAATTTTTTTAGTTGACACCTTTTTTATTAAGCAAAATGAAAAAATGCAAAGTATATTTTATAACCATATGAAAGAAAGGACAAATGAGATTTTGCAGATGTAATCAAGGTGACTAATCAATTTACCTTAAAAAAGGAGTGGATCCAATGTAATTACATGAGCCCTTAAAAGCAGAGCTTTCTCCCAAGTGAGGGCAGAAGTAGTCAAGCATGAAGGATATGATGCACTGTTGCTGAATCTGAAACAAAGGACCCCATGCAAAGACCAGAGAGGGCTCAGCCCTGGCTGACAGTTAGCAAGGCAACAGGACCTCAGTCCTACAACAGCAAGGAACTGGACTCTGCCCCAGAACCTCCAGAAAGAAAAGCGGCCCTGCCAATCCCTTGATTTGGGCCATGTGAAACCTCTAAGCAAAGAACCCAGTTGAATTATACCTGGACAACCCCATCCACCCATATCCTGAGCTCAAACCCAAGTTATCGTGCTGGCTCCTCTCCCTCTCATTCTCCAGACTCAACTCTTCACTAAGACTCAACCTTTCCCCCTGGCCTTTGAGGCCCCCAGTACTGGTACCCGACCACAGGCCCATCCCAGGGAAGGGCAGCCATATTTCCAGCGGAGTTGGGGCCCTGCTCCACCTCCAAGTGGCAAACCTTAGGCCCTAGACTTTCCAGGTCGCCAGAGGCCACTGGATACTGACCACAGGAACAGGTAGGCCCAAGGGGAGAAGTCTAGGAGGAGACAGGTGACTATCAAAGGGAAAGGGTTCCAGTGTGAGAGCTGATCGCCAAGGCAGGCCAGAGCTGCCTCATTGCCCATGAGAATCTCACACGGAGGAAGGATGTTCCACCTCAGCCCCAGGGCACTGCCACCCTGGGAGGGGAAGGGGGAGCTCAGGTCCACGGGCTCCCTCTGAGTCAGAAGGGTCCAAGTCCTACTCTAACCCATATAGCTTAGGACCCAACCCCCCAGGCTCAGGGTCTGCCAGAAACTGCAGAATTGGACGTGGTGGCAGCAGCCACTCAGGTGAATCCAGAAGTTTGAGCCTTCACTAAGGGAAAACACTACAAAGCCACCCAGGGGTTAGGGTGGGCTACCGTCCCTTGTAACAGGGTCACAAGAACGGTCCTGGCCACACAGGTGTTCAGAGACCCTCAGGCCTTTGACATCGGACCTGGGACGGCCTCTGTGTGGAGGTCCTGGAAAGTCTAGATGCCAGCACTGAGCCCCACCAGGCTTTCCGACAGGCCTGGGATTCTAAGTGCTTGGCTTCCTGTATGAAACTCTGTTCTTCGCAAACGCAGCGTTATGAGCTTCCACCACCAAAACCCACAACCCCAAACCTGCTGAGCTGGAGGAGCACCAAGGGGCCCCTCGCTAATCCTGCGAGGAGGCATTTGTCTATCTCGGGGCTGTCGTCCGGAAAGAAGCCGAGGGAGGGAAGGATGTGGGTCAGCGGAAGGAAGCGGGGAGGCGAGGACTCAGTGGGACAAACGCTGGCCGGGAATGGAGGTCACCTAATCCAGCGATTTTCAAACTTACTATTTTTATTACCTTTTAAGCTACAGGAGCCTTTTTTCAAAGAGACTCTGACCCAGAAACCCAGCAAGGAGATGGGCAGAACAAGTCACATGTCTCTTAGGTGGTGGAGGGGAAGGGGGGTGTTTCCATGAGGGGCACACTTGAAAATGACAGGCCTGAGCTGGCTGATCCCAAATCCCACAGAACAGGAGAATCACTCAACGAGTTTTTCCCAAAATGCCCACAGAGACTAACTAGTTCAATGGAACTGTGACAGACCTGAAATACACATTTTTAAGGGCTTTCCTTCACAGCAGTCAATTCAAAGGGACTCCTCCCCCCACCACCACCTTCGGGCCGAATCTGGAAAAATTTGAGCAAAAAAATAAATAATACAAATACATTTTAACTCACTGAATAAAGGATCCATGATTCCAGTCCATTCTAATAAATATATATATATATATATATATGAATACATAAACAGATGGAGGAGAAAGGAAAGTTCTTCACAGCAGAATGATAAATGTAGAATTAATGGAATTAAATCATCAACAACCATGACAGAAATAACTGATCCTCGCAAGAATCATCAGTCTGTTCTAACTGTTCTAACAAAATACCAGACTGGAAAAAATACCAGAAACGGTGCAGCTTATAAAGAAAAGACATTTATTCAGCTGCGTTCTAAAGGCTGGGAAGCCCAAGATCAAGGCACCACATGGTCGAGAGAAGGCATCATCCTGGTTCAAAGCTGGCACCTTTTTGCTATGTCTTCATATAGTAGAAGCAGTAAGGGAACTCTGGGGAGTCTCTTGTGAAGGCACTAGTCCTATTCTTGAGGGCTCCACCTCCATGACCTAAGCACCTCCCACTTCCTAACATCATCAAATCAGGCACCAGGATTTCAATATATGAATGGTGGTGATGGTGAGGGGGACCCACAAACATTCAGACCATAACAGCTTCTAAAAGTAGTTGAACAGTTTGATGAGAAACAGCATGTTTACATAGTCTCAAAGCATTTTCCCATAGGACCTTTACTAATTACAAAGAGCACAGTGGCAACGCAGCAGTGGAGAAACCCAGCAGATACCACCTTAACCAAGTGCTCACCATGGTCACCACCAGTTATGAGTCAAGATCCATTCTTCCTAAGGGGATGCACTGAGGACACTTCCTTCTGTGGGATTTCCATGAGTCACCTGAGTTTCAGCATGATAAAGATAAAAAAACAGACAAACAAGAGCTCTCTGGTGTCTCTGCAGGTTAGGGATCCAGAGTTGGCACGGTCACTGCAGCGGCTTGGGTGGCTGCTATGGCATGGTTGGATCCCTGGCCCGGGAACTTGAACATGTCATGAGTGCGCCAAAAAAAAAAAGCCAAACAAAACAAATTAAGGAAGATTCTACAAAATAACTCCCTTCAAGCCAAAATGTAGAATTTGTGGCCATTTCCCTTTAAAAAAAAAAAGGAAATAAAACATCTAGGTGACAAATAAGCCTAGGGCCCAGAGATCTTGAACATGATTCACCAGGGAGCCCATTCGGCACCAGGGTGGTGCCTGTCCAGCCAGGTGAGGCAGGGCCTAGTCACCCACAGCTGCACCTCCCAACCGCTCAAAAGGATGGGGGAAGGAGGCCAGGCTCCAGCCCAGCTTCCCAGTTGCCTTCCTTCTGCTGCTTAACACGAAGCTGCCTGCACCCACGAAGATGAGCCGCAGTGTGGATAACAACAGGCCTGTTTCTGAAAACCTAAGTGCACAGGAATGTCTACACCCTGAAGCCCAGTGCACACAAGACGGAGAAATCTGGGCCCAGTTTACAGCAACATTGCCAATGTGGACAAGAAACCACATGGCCTACCTGTTGGGCCCTCTGTCCACTCTCAAGGTCCCCATGAAGGGCCCAAGGCAAGGCCACCGCATAACTAGTGTCAAGTGCACAGCAATCATCAGAGAACTAACTCACCCTGAAAGTCCCTGGGGGGAAAGGCTTTTGTTGTGGGAGACAAACACCTCAGGACTTGTTTCTACGTGTCCCAGCACCCGCTTCATGGGAGGCACCCAGAATGGGGCTGTGGAGACGGTGAACTTGAGTGGTGAACTTGAGTGAGACCCGTGCCTGACACAGGAGGCTCAGGACAGGCTTCCTTCTGCTAAAGGCAGCCAGGCAGGTGCAGGAAGGCAGGAAGGAGGAGGAGGAGGGAGCTGGAGAGAAAACATTACCCTGAGCAGTGGGTTTAACCGCTACAACCCAACGTGGTGGCAGCCAGCAGTCTCAACAGTGTGTCCCCAGCTCTGGGCAGGGCACTGTGGATGGCACCAAGACACCACCAGCGTGGCTGCCCTTGCTGGGCCGACACAGTTGAGGTAGGGGCCACTCCTTACAGTCACAGATGTACTGAGTGACGACTGGGTCTGCTCTTGGGGAGAAATAAATTCTGCTCCAGTAACTGAGTCCCGGGCAGCCCTTAAGGGAGCTGCTCCAGCCCGATGCGCAGGGATGTGACCCGCATGTCTAATGTAGGGAGGAAATGTTCTCTTTGCAGGGGTTGCCCAACCCCCATCCTGCTCTCCCCCAACACAAAGAAATTATACACATTTACTCCTTGGCCTCCATTTCTTCATGCCTGAAAGTCATAAAATAAAGACCGTGACTCTAAGATGTTACAAATCTTTGTATGCAAAATTACACAGCTTACTGCACTCTACTATGCTTTAAGACAACCCACTTCATTTCAAGGAAAGTGTTGGGAGAGCTCCCTAATCCTTCACCGGGCAGGGCTCTCAGGCCAGGGCAGAGCCTGGCTCCTGGCCTCTTCCAGCCTGGCGGAAAACAGGTTCACACAGGGAGAAGAAAACAACTTCCCCAACAAGCTATAGAAGTGAAGCCTGCTGGAGAAAAATAAATAAAACAAAGTGCACTGAAAATTGAAAGAGACAAAGAATAAAGATGGGGGGGTAATTTTTTAAAATGCAAATCAGCGTTGGGATTCTGCTGAAAAAAAAAGCTGAGAAGCATCTGCAAAGAGATAGATTAGCAGCTTAGTCCCTAAAACAGCCCCAGAAGGCCAGGGGCACCCCCACCCTGGGGGCCCCAAGGTCATCACCCAGGAGCCCCCTCCACCCCCCACCAGAAAGCAGGGGGAGGGCAGGTGATCCTAGCGAAATCAGCAGAGTCATCTCATTCTTCAGCCAAAAAAAAAATTACGAAAAATAAATTTACAGTCCCTTTTCTGGACTATATATTTGAAGCTCACATACACCAAAGCATCTTTATATAGAATACTTTGTGTTTCTACAAAAAAAACAGACGACATTTACAACCTGATTCTGATCTCGTGTCATCCAGCTGGGACAGACGGACGGGGCGGAGTGTGAGTGGCACCAGATGGCCAGGGGAGGCTGGGCGCCCCCTTTTCACAAATGAGGGCTCCAATTACCCCCTAGCTCGGTGCCCCAAGGTTGACCTCGCCAACAGGCTTGGGAGAGGCACCCGCAGCTGCTTCCTGTCCCCAGAACCACCTCCCAGCTGCTACCCCCAGCGCCCAGGGCTACCTGCGGTGAACTGAGCACCGGAGAGGTAGCCAGAGCCGCCAGATCGCTTTAAAGTCGGCAGCTTTAAGGAGGGCAAGGGGGCGGGTGAAGAGGGCAAAACCACAAAACAGACTGAAGAAGGTACAGAGCCAGAGCGTCTCAAACTTGAAAGTGCATGCAAATCACCTGGGAACCTTGTTAAATGCAGATTCTGCTTCAGCTGCAGTGAAGTGTGTCTACACCGGTACAAGCTCCAGGTGTTGCCATCACTGCCCATCAACCGGCCTGCAGCTAGTACTCTGAACAGTGAGGGTCTGAGAGGCCCAAGAAAAAAATGACAACACTGATGGAGGGAAAGGACCTTTCAGTTAAGTCAAGGGGGAAAGCCCACACATCTTAATCGTGTGCCCATTGACAGGGACGCAAGCAGGTTTCCTGGAGGAATGCTTTAATTGTAGAGTGTGCTCAATATTTTACTGGATCCCACTGGACCCTTAAAGGTTATTTTTATTCCCATTTCACAGCTGTGGAAGCTAACAACTGGACTCCTTGCTCCTTGGGCGTCTTCCAAGACCACAGGTCTCCTGTGACGCAGGGCAGAAACACACAGCCCGGAGCTGTGACACAGAGGCGGATCCAGGCCCAGTAGACAATGGGAGGAAAGCCCAGGGGCACAGGAGGCCCTCCCCAGGGGTGGAGGCTGGGTGGGGAAAGGGCAGATAAAGGACCAGAAACCCATTTTGACTCTGGGAATTTTTAACAAAATAAAGACAAAATGTAAACCCAGGCCCGTCCCAGGAAGAGCAAAGTACAGGAGGGTATCTCCAGGGTATCTGTGTCTTAAGGGTTTTGTTGTTACTTTTAAGAGCCTGGCCTCACTTTGATGGGAGGTAAAATAAAGAGATTTACTCCCCACCCTATTCCACCCCGCCCCCGCCCCCAGGCTTACCAGAGAGGGAATGTGGCATTTCTAAGAAAAGGTTAATGCCATTGTCTGAGGCAGGACTATTTATCAGTGGACTCCTGGTGCCACACTCAGCTACCCGGGAATGGTGGTGCGCTTTTGGGCTCAGGGTGGGGGGGGGCTCCCTCTGAAAATCGCACACATCTATGGAGGTGACTAACACCACCACCAACCCTTGCAGAACCTAAAGAAGAAATACCTTGGGAAGTTATGGCTGGAAACTATATCTAGTCACTGATGATGGAGCATGACGGAGGATAATAGGAGAAAAAGAATGTATATATGTATGTGTGACTGGGTCACTGCTGTACAGTAGAAATTTTTTTTTTTTGTCTTTTTGCCTTTTTATGTAGAGCCGCACCCGCGGCATACGGAGGTTCCCAGGCTAGGGGTCTAACAGGAGCTGTAGCCGCCGGCCTACGTCACAGCCATAGCAACGCGGGATCCGAGCCGCGTCTGCAACCTACACCACAGCTCACGGCAACGCCGGATCCTTAACCCACTGAGCGAGGCCAGGGATCGAACCCTCAACCTCATGGTTCTTAGTCGGATTCGTTAACCACTGAGCCACGAAGGGAACTCCTGTGCAGTAGAAAACTGACAGAACACTGTAAAACAACTATAACGGAAAAAAAAAATCATTAAAAAAAAGAAAGAAAAGAAATACCTTGGGAAGAGATGCCCTCCATTAACCCAGTCTGATGACATTTCCTCCCAAAAAAGTATCCTGAATTAGCAACAGGATAGTGACCAAGCATTCTAGACTTGGATTCATAGAACTCAGAGTTGCCTCGAAAGTGTCCAAAGTTCCTCTGATCAACCCTGTCATTTTCCAGAGACCTACACCCATGAAAATGAATCATCGAGGTCACCTGCAGGGCCAGTGGCACAGCTAGCACCCAAGCCCAGCCTTCTACTTGCCTGAGCTCCTCCAGAGCACTGTGCTGCCCCAATCACAAACCTTCCTACCACCGTCCTCTGGGCCCAACCACCCTAAAAGCTGCATATGTGTTTCAATGCATATGACAGTGACCTTAGCTCCTTTTGCTGAGCCTTGTACAATATTTGCTGAAATAAGGGAACTCCAAGGGGCAACCCTGTCCAGGGCTGAGACTCGCTTCCTAATCTGAAAGGCTTGGCTGCTTGCTAAGAGTCAGAGAAGACTCTTAGCTGATCTCAAGATGGATGAGTTCTGAAAGGATAAAATAAAATGCTAAACACAAAAAAAGTAATGAGAGCTCCTGAGTTCTCATACCAAACAATTCTATGTCAAAGGCAGGGGGACTATCGTATCATAGCCTCCAGCTGCAGCTTAGAAAGCTGGAGACGTCTGGGTTGAGGCGGACACATTTCCAGAAAGAGATGCCAGAGAGTAAACCTCAGCTCAGCCTGTGACCTCACACAGGGTGAAATCAGACCCCCAGGAGGAAGCTCGCTTTGTTCAACAAAACCTGGGGAAGAAGAGAAACCTTCAGACACAAAGGGACAGGAGGTGGCTCCCCTCAGTTGGAGAAAAATTCCCACAACCATACAGAGACAAAAAAACAAAAACAAAAACAACCTGTTTTCTCAACTACCCCTGCCACCAAATGCTCTTCCTACTCTCGGACTCTCATACGGAGAAGGACCAGGATGTAAAGTTGACACTTTGTACTTGGGCGTGGATTTTTCTGTCAAAGACCAGGAGCCTGGTACTCCCAAAGGGATCCATGAACTCACCACCCCGACCGCCAGCCCCCCACCCGGACACACACACCCTCAGCGGCACCAATAATGAGCCCTCTGTCTGTGCCCACTGTACAAGTCAGCATCACCGTGATCCAAAAAGACAGGGAGATCCTCTTTAAACAAAAAGAAATCTCAGCACCACCGGGGAGCTGGGGGTACAGCTGGGGGAAGCGACGGGTCCAGCCAGCAGTCTGCGTGCCATCGGCTCAGCGGAGAAGATTCATGTCATGAGGGCTTCCGCCGGTGCTGTGCACCCGCTGCCTGCTGCCTGCCCAGCCTGCCGCTGCCTGCCTGAGATTCAAGAGCCCGGAGGTGGCAGAACAAAGAAAAATGGCTGTGGCTCAGGCAGTGGGGGAGGCTGCAGGCCGGCTTGCCAGCAAGCAGGCTTTTCTGCAGCTGAGGGCTCCAGCAAGGCACAGGGGGCACCAGGCTGGGCGCTGAGGTACAAAGGAAAGGGGGGGCCTGCAAGACTGAAAGCTACCCAGACACGTGCCTGGTTCCCACCCAAGGGCACAGCTGGCCCCGGAGAGATCAGGCAGAAGCCATCCCCAGAGGCAGTGGGCAGGTGGTTGATAAGGCAGGCAATGGGCACCCCTGCTCTTTGCCCAGCTGCTCAGAGCTCTTACCCAGGGGGATTCCAAAGCACAGCACGGCGGTGGCGGGGGGGGGGGGGGGGATCCTGACAGAGGTACCCACAAAGGGCAGGGTCCCACCAGATTTCCAGGGATGGGAAGCACTGGGAGAGGGCAGGGTCAGGGCCAGGCAGCTTACTCAACATCAGAGAACTCGAGAGGGGCTCTGGAGTGGCTAAGATCTGTCCACCAAAGGACTTCTATTAAGCATAATAGGTTCCCACTGCCAGCAACAATAGCAGCACTGGCCACCCCCTCCCCTTTACCCCTCCCCCCCCAAATAATCCACAATGGGAGGCAGCAGGAAACCAGGGCAGAGCCTGTGAATAGCTCCACTGTCAGTCCCCAGGCCCCACCTCCTCTGCCCCACAGGTCAGTCCAAGCTGCCACCCCTTCACAATAGAAACTTCTGTGCCTCTGAGCTCCAAGCCCCACACAGCAGGGCTGTGGCCATGGGAAGCTCTGGACTTCTCACAGGGGCAGCATGTAAAGGCAATGGTGGGAGAGACCGGGCAGGGACGGCCTCAAACTCACCAGGTCAGGGTCATGCCGGGCACTTTCTGTTTGGGGGACTATCTGCCAGCCAGCCTTGAAATCTCCCTGCTTCTTACCCTGCCAGGCCCAGGCATGGGGGGGCCAGAGCCACATAGGGGAAGATTACAGTCATCTCAGGGGCACGTGTACCACGAGGATGGGAAAAAGAAGACCGCCAGGAGGATCCCAGCAGATGGCTCCAAAGGAAGCCCTCTCTCACATCCCTTCCTTGCTCCCTCCCCAAAGCCACCCCAGGAAGAGAACCTCATCTGCCCTTGCCCCTGCTTCTCCTTTGCAAGGAAACTGCCTGCTCAGATCAGAAAAAAAACATCTATTATTTACATCAGGTGCCTTCTACACAAGCTTTTAAAATCACAAGGTGGCAGTCAGGCCCAGAGCAGCCTGAAGCAGCACCAAGCCAGGCAGGGCTGCTGGGCAGGCAGGAGATGGGGGATCCCAGAGCTGTGGAAGGTCCAGTGAGGCCTGGACAGGAGGCCCGACCCTCACACCGACCCCCGAAGCCCCAGGAGAACCTGTTCTTCTAAAAACTGATTCCCAGCCCCTTGCTTATTTCTCAGCCAAGACTCACCTCACATCCAGCCCAAGTCCTACAAACTCCTGGGGATGCTCAAACCCATGTACAAGAAGCCTCACTCCCCACCTCCCCAGACCCTGTCTGGCTCTGGCTGCCTCTTCACACTCCTGTATCACACCTTTGGGTGCACAGGCTGCATGGCCCACAGGGCACAGGCAAGGGCTGCAAACACCGGGTGCTCTAAAGATAGGCTGAGCAGAGCTGAAACAGAATGCAGTGGGAACCGGCAGCACAGTCCCTCCAGCTTTAGGCTCCAAATGCAGAAACATAAGATCCCTCCAAAAGAAAACCTCAGAGAAGTTCCCTGGTGGCTCAGTGGGTTAAGGATCTGGCATTGTCACTGCTGTGGCATGGGTTCTATCCCCGGCCCCGAAACTTCCTCGTGCCGTGGGTGTGGCGAAATAACAATAAATGTTATTGGAAATGTTCATTCTCCCAGCGTGTGTGTTTTCCGGTGGAGTACCCCTATGCCTGGACCCCCTGTCTAGCCATCTCTATGACAGATGTACAAACAAGGGGTTCCTGCAGCTTAGCTTGTAGGAACCAAACACTAAAGCAACCTCCACGCCCATCCATGGGGGGCGCCAATAAAGTAAACCATGGTTGACCACACAGAGGAATAACACAGCGCTGTTAAAAAGAATGGCCTAAACTGCGTGTGCTGAGATGGAACAATCCCAAGATAAACTTTGGGGTAAAAACTAGTTAAGTGCAGAACAGCGTAAGTGGTGTTCAGCACCAGGATAAACAGGAGGAGGGCAGAGACGCTTCGCTAGGCACCCGACATGTGGTGGTGACGGGGCCTCAGGGGAGCAGAACTGAAAGGTCAGGAGTGAAAATACGAATTTTCGCTATATATCTTTAAGGATTTTTCATTTATTTATTTTTTAATAAAAAAAAAAAAGCTAAAACTAAATTGAGATTTAAAACTCCTAAAATTTGTGGCACCAAAAATTTGGCCTGTAGCTCTCTGCAGGCAGTTTCTGGTGTTTCCCTAGAACAAGGAGAAAGAGGGAAGAGGGTGAAGGAATGCCAGCCTCCGGGATAAGGACTGACTTAGCAACTCAGAGCACTCCCTGCTCACAGCTCCTCCCCAAGTCCCCAAATAGGAAGTTTTCCTAGGAAGACCAAGGGCAGTTTCTGATCAAGGCAGAGGGGAAATCCGAAGTTACTCGACACGGAGGTCCACTCTGTCCCAGGTTTCGCGGTGGGCGGGGAGAGGGAGGAGGTCCCTGAGCTGCAGGAATCCCAGGCCTTAGCAGGGATCCTTCCCGGGGCCAGTCATCAGTGAGGCTTAGGGTCCTAGTGTTATGAACCCATCCCAATTTTAGCAGCTGAAGAAAGCTATTTCAACAGATTTCTAGGCCTGGCCCAACTCCAAGGACAGGCTAAAAACAGTTTCTTCAAAATCCCAGCTCTAAACTCCAATCCCTTAACCACTAAACTCCCTGTATCCTTCAGGAAATGCAAGCTGCAAAATGGAGCTGTGAGGTGGGTTTGCACATTTTTTATTCCTTACTACAGGGATACACACACACATTATTCAAAAGCCTACTCTTAACTGATACGTAGAGAAATACTCTGCA
>PVHT021183726.1:5942109-6012991 GCA_004024745.2 Catagonus wagneri
CAACCCAGGGCCACTGCAGAGCTCTCCTAATGACCTCAAGCTCACAGACAGCCCAGGCCACAGAGAAAGGCGGCTGAAAAGAGGGAAGGTGTAAGCCTGGTTCCCCTATTCTCTCAGAGGCTTTTTTTTTAATTTTTAATTTTTCTTTTTGCTTTTTAGGGCCGTGCTTGCTGCAAATGGAAGTTCCCAGACCAGAGGTCAAATCGGGAGCTGCAGCTGCTGGCCTACACCACAGCCACAGCAACGCCAGATCCGAGCCGCGTCTGCAACCTACACTGCAGCTCATGGCAACACCGGATCCTTAATCCATGGAGTGACACCAGGGATTGAACCTGCATCCTCAAGGACACTAGTCAGGTTTGTAGTCTGCTGAGCTGCAATGGGAACTCCATCCAAAAGAATTTCTGGATGAGTGCTCAACGTTCAACAAGTAGCCCCAAATTAACGAGCGCAAATGAGACTTCATAACAAGTAGAATCAATCGGGCACTGGGAGCCCTCAGACCTCAGCTGCTAGGAACAAGTTCCTGGCCCCTCAGTGGGCCCTCAGCAGCTCTGGCCCAGAATCCTACAACCCTCCATCGGATCAAGGCCGGCCTCTCTCTGACCGCCTTTCAGCAGGAGTGGGCAGGGCCCCCATACCCAAAAAGGCACTGATTCTCAGCACACCCGAATCCTGCAGCAACCCAGCTGGCACCTGCCCCCGCCCCCACCCTCCACCCCTGCCACCATCTGTCTTCCCAGAGAGAGAGAGCTTTAGGACCCCCCTAGCCCAGAGGGGCCCTGGACAGACCTGCCCACCCCACCCCTGCACCCGGCACACCGGCTCCTCACTCCTCCTGCTCCTCCTGCTCCCTCGGGAAGGAATACCTCACTGCTACCACCCCAGCTCTTTTGTTGACAAGCCCCTTGTCCGTGTTTATATCATTAGCTGTGTTTCACAGGAAGCAGCCAGGACAACAGGAGACAATGACAGTGGAGGGAGGGTGGCGGGGCAGAACTGCTGTTCTCCCCTGCAGGGGTGGAAGCCAGTCTTCGGCAAGTGGGGGAGGCCCCGACCTGACCCGAAGGCAGCCAACAGGTTTTCCTCACATACCCTTTTTTCCCCTCTCACAACAGCGGGTGGGCCTGGTTCCTAAAAAGATGGCTGTTTTGAGATAGGAGCACTCCTAAGAGTAGCGGACACACCCAACAGGGTGATCTGTGCAGGGTGTGACCAAGATGAGAAGAGGGGCAGAGGAAACCAGGAGGAAGGGAAGGCCTTAGGAAGAAAGACAGCGGAAGAAAGCAGGAGTGGCTCCGTGGAGGAGACCCCTGGAGCCACAGTCCCAGGCTGGGGGGCGGAGGGCTGTTTTCACTGCACCTCCCATGGCCCAGCTCAGGCAGAGTACAGTCTGGTCCCCAGGCCTGTGGGAGAGGGAGAGATCCCTGAAGTGGTCGGACTGGTTTGCCCAGGATGAAGAGAGCAGAAAACACAAGGCACGGAGGACAAGGAAAGAGGGTCAAGCCGGGAGTCCAGAGTCAAATGGCCACAGTCTGGCTCCCCACAGACCTGGCAACAGGGAGCCAGCATTGGGGCTCCGTGGGAACCGAGGCCCCAGGTCCTGGCTGTTTCCTTGGTCCAGCGGCCAAGAGTGAGGGGACCGGGAGCCAAGGAGCTGAAAAGTCGATGCTGAAAAGAGAAGGACTAGGGTTTCTGGAAACAGGGGAATGATGCCCACAAGGAGTGGCTCTTGGTGGGCACATGCCTGAGGGATGAGGGCGAGTGGGGGGTGAGCTCAGGCCAGCGGAAGAACCGTGGCCAAGACTGAACACAGGCCACCCTAGCCTTACACCCTGACAAAGACTCCCTTTTTGACCAAACTAGTCAGGCTCCTCAAGCCCAAATCTGGGCTTCCACCTCCGTCCTTGCAGAGTCCAGTTTTAGCAAGAATCCAGCTCAGGCAGTCTAGCCAGGATCCCCCCCCCTCCACAGCTGATCACCTTCCATGTCTGACCAAATTCCTCATCCTCCTAAGTGCGGCATCGCCCAAGATATCCCATCACTCTAGAATGCCTTCAGCAAGAATTCTGTTAGGTCAATTAGCAAAGAATTACCCTACCCTCTTATAAATTTTCCATCCATCCACCCACCCCGCCCCCAGCTATAAATTCCCACTTCTACCTGTAATACTTGGGGTGGAGCCCAATCTCTCTTCCCTACTGAAAACCCTATCGTGCAGCCCCTTACACCTATCACAACAGTCCCGAATAAAGTCTACCTACTGTCTTCACAAGGGTCAGAATTTTTACTTTATTTTATTTTATTTTATTTGCTTTTTAGGGCCGCAACCACAGCAAATGGAAGTTCCCAGGCTAGGGCTCAAATCAGAGCTACAGCTGCCAGCCTACATCACAGCCACAACCCTGAGGGATCCAAGCCGTGTCTGTAACCTACACCACAGCTCACGGCAATGCCAGATCCCCAACCCACTGAGCTGAGCGAGGCCAGAGATCAAACCCGTATCCTCAGGGATACTATCAGATTCGTTGCCACTGTGCCACAATGGGAACTCCAGAATTTTTTTTTTTTTTTTTAATTAACAATATGGAGCTCTAAGCCTTCCTGGACCCCCTCACCCAGAGTATGAGAACCACTGGGGCTGGGGCTAACCTCCCCCACCAAGCCCCAGGGACAGATCCCTTCTGTCTGGCCCAGGAATGAAGGACTGAAACCAGATGACCAAGCCACATGGTTGCCAGTCTTCAGGGAGATCATCTGGAGAGGAAACAAGGTCTCCTCATGGCAATGGTCACTCAGTGGGGAACCAGAACCTTTCCTTGGACCAGCTGGTGGAAGCAGCCGGGAGGCCTGGAAGGAGCAGGGTCCTGAGCACAGCTGCGTGGGCACTCCAGATTGGGGATCAACACACTTCTAAAGCTGAAAGTCACGCCATGGCCTGGACTGCTGCAGTGGATGTGTGGGTCCAGTCACCCTTTCCTGCGAGGCCCAAATCTGAAGCTGAGGCAGCCACATTCCTTATTTCCCTCTGCCATTTTCCAATTAGCCCAGGTTTCCCACAGCGCTTAAGCATAGACCCTGCCTTGGGACTGTGTGTCCTGGGACATGCTGCTGCCCTCAGCCCGCCCAAGCTCACCACTCAGACTCAGGGTGTGGGTGAAAGAGATTCAGTTGTTGTGAGGGCCCCTCTCCCGAGTATCAGGATGAGAAATTCCTCAAAGCCTATTTTTCTTTTCTCTCTCTCTCTCTTTTTTTTTTTTTTTTTGTCTTTTGTCCTCCTAGGGCCGCACCCGCGGCATATGAAAGTTCTCAGGCCAGGATCTGAATCAGAGCTACGGCCACCAGCCCACACCACAGCCACAGCAATCCGGGATCTGAGCCTGTCTGTGACCTATACCACAGCTCACGGCAACGCCGGATCCTTAACCCGCTGAGCAAGGCCAGGGATTGAACCCACAACCTCATGGTTCCTAGTCGGATTTGTTTCCACTACGCCACAACAGCAACTCCAAAGCCTCTTCTTTCTTAATGCTCTCTGGGCGCGGCAGAGAAGATGGACACGTGCAGGTAGACAGGGGAAACCCAGAGAAGGGGCTCATCACACCTCTCCTAGGGGTCGACCCCTGCCCAGTGCCATGTCCTGACCCGTGCCCAAACCTTACCCATGCACAAAAGCCAGGCCTCAGCTCTCCCAAATTCTAGGCAACACACAGAGTCTGAGGCAGCACCAGGAGCGCACCTCTGACCCAGGATCCCCCTCTGACCCAGGATCCCGAGGCCCTGCCAGGGCTCTCAGCCATGCAGCACAAGCTGACAGAGGCCAGAAAGGGAGAAGCCAGTCCCTCTAGCTACCCAGCTCATGGCCACCAGGGCTCCTGGAACTTCTCCCCAGCTGCTGGGCGAGGGAGGCAGAACAGACCTTCAGAGGTCTTCCCCGGGCCCACTTAAGCTCAGATTACCAAGCCTGCAGCCTCCTAAGAGAAAACCACAGCCCCACCCCACCCGCCCAGCCCAGCCCAGGCACACCCAACCCCACCGGGCCCAAGAATGGAGGAAGTGGGGTTCCCAGAACCCGTGGCTGGTGAGCACTTTGCTGAAAGCCGTCAGCGTGATGGCAGCAGTCCCAAACCAGAGTATCAGCCTAAATCAGGGGCTGCTTTTCAAACTTCAAGTGTGCGCTATGCTTCACAGTAACACATGGGACAGGAAGGGCAGATTCTTCTCACTTTACAGATGAGAAAACCAAGTCCAGGAAGGGAACAGAGAGAGAAAAAAAAGAAAATCAAATACTTGTCCAGGGCACTCAGCTACAAAATAGATATAGCTCAAAAGCAGGCCTCCCCTCTGTCCACTCTGCATACCGGACAATGGTTATTCATCGTTACATTTAATTGGCAGAGGCACTCAACACTTCCCACCAGCCAGGCCCTGTGCTGTTCCAACACAGCCACTTGCCCTGTCTGAACAACAACAAAAAAATGCTCTTATGGGAGAAAATGGATGTTGAGACATTATGAACACCCCACTGCTACAATGAAGACAAATCAGGAACGCTGGCATTCACCTAGACCAAAGAGTCGCAAAACGCTAAACTACACAGTCCCCTGGGGACTCTGACGACCGGCCAAGAGTGGAACCACTTCTGTAGACACCCATCCCCTCTCCCTCTGTTCCAGGTGGGAAAACAGAAGCCCTGAAAAAGGAGGAAACGAGCCAAAGGATAGCAAGAGTTAACCACAAGTGGAAGACCCTAAGTCTCACCACCTCCACCAGTGTTTCCTGGCCCTACTCAAAGTCACCAGGGATCAGGCAGGTGACAAAGCACAGAAGCAAGGTCCATAGTGTAGCCAGCTCTTTGACAGCCTGAAGCGTGGCCCGACTGGAAAAATGCAGTTAACAGAGGGATTCTACCTAATTCGCAGGCCAGAAAACCATCCCAGGCCCACACTCAAGCCTGTTCTCCATGTGACTCCATCCTTTAGTAACCTCACCACCTGACTTTTCCACACCTCTAACTCTATAAGCTCAGCCCCAGAGTCCCGTAAGGGAGAGGACTAGGCCTATAGTGGTGCCTCTACCTGCTCCTCCTTCCAAGAAAGGTGGCTGCACCCACTCACCACGTGGGTAAGTCCAAGAAGTCCAAGGGCTAATGTGTGGGGGCAGAGAGGGCGAGCAGGAGCCTGCTTCCTTCTCATGAGCATTAATACCCCTCTTTAAAGGTCCCTGGGACCCAGCAGCAGGAAACAGTGACCATCAACCCAGTTCACAGCCCCTAACACCAGGCTAGGAGCTAAATACAAGTACTTAATAAGAACCCCTGGCCTGGGATTCACCACTAGTCCTTGGGCGCACAAACAAATGAATGAATAAATGCATGAGCAGGAGGAACTCAAATAACTTGTCCAGGGTCAGAGGAGCTGGCAGCTTCTGCAAGCCACTCAGACCATGCATTTCTGTTTACCATACCTCTGCCCTTCAAGTGTGGCACCTCGATTCATCTTTAACCTAAATGGTATTTCTTTGACTAATTCATGATCAATGTTCCTGGAGACAAAGAAACATAAAACGCTTGGACCCAGACTCTGGGAAGAAGTCACAGAGAAGGCACAGTGGTAGGCAGGTGGCAGGCATCAGTGCTGCTCACCAAATATTTCAGTCCTTTTTGCTCCCCATCCTGCAGGGAAGTATGGCCACGTGACTGCTTCAGCAGTTGAAAGGCCACTTCTGAGTGGAAGCTTTAAGAGACAGGGTGAGATTCATCATGCTCTCTGTCCCTCTGCCCAACTGACCAGGAATGTTCCAATTACTCAGCATGGATCCCACAGTAAGAACAACATAAAGCAGATATGCGATGGATGTGGTGTGAGCAAGAAATAGTCCTTTGTTGCTTTAAGCCTCTGAGATTTGAGGATTGTTACCACAGCAAACCCGGATCTATCTAGGCAGATACAGGCAATGACTCACTCTCCAATCTTCTATGCATGGCAGTACTGATCTTCCCATTCCCTGTACTTAGCAAGACAAAAGCTACATTGCCAGTCAACCTGCAGGGCTTCAAGAGCACCTGCTATGTGCCCAGACAGACGAGATGCTTTCAGAAGCAGAAAATATAAGGGCACCTGCACTGAAGGATTTACTAGTTCCTCAATGGGCCAGGCCTGTTCGGTGTATTAATCAACTTGAATCATTTCTAAGAGGAAACCATATCTAATTAGGAAACCTGGTTCTCATTCAGACCTTAAGCAAGTTACTCTGTGACCTCTCTAGGCCACAGTTTCATAGTCTGTAAAAATGGGATCTTAACATCATCTACCATACTGTGTGGTTCCGAGGATTAAATGAGTGAATATAAATAAAGCTTTCTTGGAGAGTACTGGGTCTAAGTCTCGACAAATAGTAAGTCTCAATAAATTTACTATTACTGCACATTTAAGCCTTCCATGTAATTGCAGTAAGCTTGTCCCTTATAAACTCCTCTAGATTTTAAAACCAGCAGAGGTTGCCCAGGACTGGCACACTGGCACTTTGTAGGCACTGCCAAACTGTATTCCACCTTAGTGGAAGTTAAGTAACAAACAAATCAAATCTCTGAGCGCATGGTAACCTACAGTGAGGCCTCAGGAAATGTTTCCACAACCCAGAGACTCCAGAACTCCCTGCTCCCTGGCCTCCATGGGAAATTCACTACTACCAGGACCTGCAGAGCAGGCCTCCCTCCCTCCCACACAGGACATGAGCTTTGTCCTCCACACCAAACCCAGGAAGGGAGGTGCCCTCACCTGTTCTCAGAGATCTGCACAGCTGCCCAGCTGGTAAAAGGGGTCAGTTCCCTGGGTCAACCTTCTTCAGCCCCCTTCCTCTCCATGACCTTTCTTGAGGCAGCCACAAACCTCCAGACACACCAGCGGGTTTGAACTCCTGTTTGCCTGAATAATGTTGCTAAGCTGAGGTCAAGCTTGGATTAATAAACTACAGAGCACCGCCACGTGTCCAGCCTGGGCTCTAAGACCAGAAAGACCTGACAACCTGTCAGGGAGCCACGAGCCTGGAACAGTGCTTGCAACAGCATCTTGGACCCCCCCAGACTCTCAGCCATGCTTTGTTGAATGAACCGAAGACCATGTTTGGTGGTCCAAGCAGTGGAGCTGAGAGATGTGCGGATGGAGAGATCAAGAAATTTTCCAACAGAAGAGGGGCGCAACAAAGGATAGTGCGATGAGAGGGGAGGGGAATCACCTGGTAGCCTGGGATTCCAAGGCCTGTCTCCCAGACATTATGAATCCTCATGATGGGATAAAGTCGGAGACAGCTGAAGAGAGGAGCTAGAAGGGCATATGGGGCCATCATGTCGGAATATGGACTTCATTCTGAGGGTGCCAGGGCCTAGGAGGATCACTGGAAAAGAAGGGCGCTTAGGCCTTCCACAGCGCTGGCTGAATGTAGAGGGGATGTAGGGGTGCTGGGGTGCTCTGACAGCCTAGGCCCCAGGACTCCCTTCACAAACAGGGAAGGGTGACCCAAGCACTCTGCAGGCCGGAACTTCCCCTAATTGGAGGTCAAGGGGAGGGGAAAGCCTACTTTTGAAGATTTGGTAAGCTCCACCCACTCCTATCAGCCCAAAGACAACCCACATCTCAGAAAGGAGGAGCAAATCCCGGAGAACACACCTGCAGAGTCTTCAACCCAATGCCCTACACTCGTGGCCCAGAAAGACTTCATGCCCCTAGACACCAAAACCGGGGACTGCCATCAAGCTGGTACACACGGCTGTACTCATCACCGGTCGGCAGCCAGTCTCCAGGCCAGCACCGGGCCAACTACTTCCCCGCGACTCCCCACAGCACTGACTGCTTCCCAGAGACCTACTTCGTGTCTTCCAGATGTGTCCCACTCAAAGTCCCTAAACACACACACAAACATACACCCAACCCACCTGCACCACCATCGCTCCCCGACAGAAGCAGCGGCCCGGGACGAGCTAACTCTGGAGCCACAGAACCAACTCGACTGAAGCTCCAGTTAGGTCAGCAGCCGGGCTTTGCTCCCAAGCACAATCCCAAACAACCAACACGGAGAAGGTGAATCACCACCTACTCAACCTCTGGCCGCCCCAAATCTGTGCAGGGTAGAGTGAGACACACCGCCGGGGTGGGAGACTTGGAGCACACTCAAGGCGGGGCGGGGGAGGAGACCTCCCTCCCCGGTCGGTACCACCCTCTCTACCCTGGCTGGAGCTCCAGGCCGCCGAGGGTCGGTGCCGGAGCCAAAAGGAGTGCTCATCCCAGGGCTCGAAGCTGGGGAGACCAGCAGAGCCTTGAAAGGCGGCAATCCGGCCCCTCCCTCCCGGGTGGCTCCTGCCCCCGCCCCGCCCCGCCCCAGCGCGCAGCCGTCCGGGGAGGAGGACAGGGCAAAGGCGAAGGAACCTCGAGCTCCAGCAGAGTCGCCCGCTGCTGCTTTCACTCTGCTGGGCGCCCGAGTTCGGCTCAGCGGGATCCGGGCCAAGGCCTCCAGCCCCTCGCGGGCGATCTGGGCAGACAAAGCCAGCGCCGCCCGCCGGGCCGCCCCGGGAAAGGGGCGAGGGACCCGGAGGGACCGAGCCCGGACCTGGCGATCAATCCTAGTCCCCAGAGGGCGCTCGGGGGTGTCGGCCTCAAACAATGGGGGGGGCAAGGCCCGATGCTCCAGCAGGGACTCGGCATTGTACTTACCCGGGCGCAGCGGCAGCGGCGGCGGCGGCGGCGGCGGCGGCGCGGCCCGGCTCGGCCAAGGAAGTTATAGCAAGTTAGGCGGCGCGGGGCGGGAGGGCGCGACTCAGGCCGTCCGAGAGCGGAGGCGGGGCACGGAGGGGCGGGGCCGGGGGCGCGGCGTCCAGCGGCGGCCCAGAAAGGGGCGCCACCTCCCGGCGCTGCCGGCGCGGCCCCGCCCCTCGACATCCCGCCCCCGCCGATCGCCCCGCCTCCCGCCCCGCCCGGCCTTCCAGTCCCCCGCCTGGGCAGAGTCGGCGGGTCTAGTCCCCGACCCGCCCCTTTGTCCCGCTTTGGGCGGAGCCGGAGGCAGGGGCGACCTGGCTCGGCGCTCGCCCAGAGGGTGCGCCGCGCTGGCGGAGCACTTACCCTCAGCCAACGTTGAGGGCCGCGGTGATAGGCGGAGGCGCGCGGAGACCCCACCAGCCTTGTCTCTGACCCGGGCGGAACTCCAGCCTGGGAGAATCTCGAATTGTGGGGGCCGAAGGGAGGCACACCTTGGGCCAACGGGGTTGACTGGGTAGAGAGGTGAGCTCAGGGTTAGAAAAATGGCTGAACTGAAAATACTGGACGCGTTCCTGCGGGGCCTCAGAGGCTGGCCGTGGGGGGTAGGCTTTAAGACAAAGGTGGTAAATTAACATTTATTTCTGTGCAAACCTGGCGGTAAGGACTGGCTCCTTGTAGTCTTTGTGCTAAAAATACCACGCTTTCTTCGGACAGCCGGACAGCCAGCTGAGATTTGTCCCTCACCCTCTTCCTGAGGAGATGGCTGAGAGGATTCTTGAGAGGGAAGCGTGGCGGACTGCATGTACGGCCTGTGGTGGAGGGGTATTCACACTGTTGGCTGGGCTCTGGGGTCTCAACCCAACTGCTTGAAAAATGAGGCCCAGGCACCCCACAGTGAACCTTAAAACACATTCAGGTGGAGGTGGTTTGTTCTGCTGAACTGCGGGAAACTCGGGTCTGTTAAAACTGGGCCAAGACACTAGTTACACCACATTCTAGTAAAAGCAACCAAAAAGTTAAGTCCAGTGTAAGGAGGAGATCTTGAAGAGCAACTGTTCAATCCATTCTCAGTTTCTGGCTGTTTTTGGTTGTTTGTTTTAAATTAAAGGGGATGAAGCCTGCCTGTGACACCCCGGGCAGCTCAGAGACCTTGGGGAACCTGCCCATCCATTCATCCTTGAGCAGAGAGAGAATGTTTGATTGAATGCCTCATCTGTGCCAGGCCCTCTTTTGATGCTGAGGATACAACAGTAAACAAGACAACTGAGTCCTTTTGCTCTATAAAGCTGATTTTTGGTAAAGACAAAAGTTAAAATAAATGCCAGAACAAAAACAAGTTACTTTAGGTGGAGCCAGCAGGGAGAATGTCTTTTGTGGAGGTGATGTTGAAAATGAAGTCAAAAGAATGAGGAGATAGCCTTGAAGTCAAGAACAGTTTATGCCTAGGCCTTGAGAAAGGTAAGCTGTGAATGTCAAGGAGCTGAAAGAAAACCAGTGTGTCTAGAGTTGCAAGCCTGAGAAAGAGGACCAGGATGAAGTGGGGAGATGGGCAGGGGCCAGGCCATGCAAGACTATCTAGGAATGGAGACTTTTTTTTTAATGGCGACACCTGTAGCTTATGGAAGTTCCTGGGCCAGGGATCGAATCCCAGCTACAGCTGCAACCTACGCAGCAGCTGTGGCAATGATGGATTCTTAACCCTCTGCCCCAGGGACCAAACTGGTGCCTCCCACAGTGACCCAGTAACCCAAGCCACTGCAATTGGATTCTTTTTTTTTTTTTTTTGTCTTTGTAGGGCTGCACTTGTGACATATGGAGGTTCCCAGGCTAGGGGTCGAATCGGAGCTACAGCTGCCGGCCTTTACCACAGCCACAGCAACGTTGGATCCAAGCCACGTCTGTGCCGGATCCTTAACCCACTGAGCGAGGTCAGGGACTGAACCCACGTCCTCATGAATACTAGTCAGATTCCTTTCCACTGAGTCACAGTAGGAACTCCCTGCAGTCGGGTTTTTAACCCACTGTGCCACATCAGGAACTCCTAAGAATGGAGACTTTTTAATTAAACCATTGAAGGGTTTTATGAAGAGGACTAACACGTTCTGATTTTCTGCTGTGTAAAGCATAAATTGAGTGGGTGGCAGGCAAAAATAAAAGCAAGGGGACAATTAGACTGCTGTGGCAGCCCCAGCTAAAGCTAATGGTAGTTTGGACCCAACTGGTGGCCACACTAAAATGAGTAGTTGAGAGATGCTATTTTGGACACAGACACTGAGAGGATGGATGTGCGGGAAGGGAATGGAGAAACCAAAGATAAGTTTCACATTTCTGGCTGGAGTTAGAGGGTGAACAGTGCCTCATATATTGGATGGGGTAGCCTGAAGAAAAGAGACTACAGCCCCAGGAAGCACATCAAGAATTCTGTTTTATGGAGTTCCCCTCATGGCGCAGCAGAGATGAATCCGACTAGGAACCATGAGGTTGAGGGTTCAATCCCTGGCCTCCCTCAGTGGGTTAAGAATCCAGCATTGCCATGAGCTGTGGTGTAGGTCTTGGACGCAGCTCAGATCCTGTGTTGCTATGGCTGCGGTGTAGGCCAGCTGCTGTAGCTCCGATTGGACCCCTAGCCTGGGGACCTCCATATGCCGCAGGTGCGGCCCTAAAAAGACAAAAAAGAAAAGAAGAAAAAGAGAAGATGAGGAGGCGAAAGAAGAACCAGGTGAGCACTGTATCTCAGAGACTGAGAAAGCAGTGTTTCCAAATCACCTAATATGAGGAAAGAGAAGGATCTTTTGACTCTGGCAACATAAAGGTCATTGGTGCACATAATAAAGGCAGTGATCCTGGAGCAGTGGGGTGGGAGCCAGACCACGATAGAACTGTCGTGTTTAGACAAGTTGTCCAACAAGGAACAGAACTGAGAGGGGTCTAGAGAGGGATGCAGACTCACAGGCTTTGGCAGAAATGACCCTAATAGCCATTCTCCCCCATTTCCTTTATCATAGAATTTCCAATTCTAGCTGGCCACATGGCTTCCCTGAATAAAAGCAAGTTTCTAGGACTCCCTCTCGGCTCAACATGGTCACATGACTCAGTTCCAGCCAGCAGGAGGTAAGTGGAGGTATCCATATGCAATTTGGGAGAACTAGCCTTAAAGGGAGGTGATTTCCTCAGCCATGGCTCTCTCCTGCTCACTGTGCCGATGTGTGACTATGTAGCTAGATCTCAAACAACTGTATTCAACTTTGAAATGTAAGCCATGTGTTGAAGATGTTAGGGCAACCAGTTAGAATAAATTTGGATTCCTGGTGTTTAGATAGCCACCACACCTGCTGTGGACCACCCACCTCTTGACTTGGTATATGAGAGAAAGAAATTTCCATCTTGTTTAACTCTCTGTTTTCCAGTGACATACCTAATTTTAACTTTTGTTAGGATACAGAGGGTTTTGTTAAGACACCTAAGTTAACCAGAGTAGGTTTGCAGAGTGATAGGAGTGATGTAGGAGAGATGGCAAAAGCGATGATTCTGAAGGTGAAAGGAGATGGGCCATGGGCAGGAATGGAGAGGACACCTCTAGTAGAGAGACGGCTCTGCCGTTATCAAGAAGGGGTGTGTGCAATTTCCTTTGTGGTGCAGCAAGTTAAGGATCTGATGTTATCACTACAACTGCTTGAGCCGCCTCTGCGGTTTGGGTTCAGTCCTGGCCCAGGGACTTTGACATGCCATAAGCGAGGCAAAAAAAAAAAAAAAGTGTGAAGGCTGAAAACGTGTTTCCAGTGGAGGTTAGAAACAGAAAGACGATCATCCTCATCCACACCTGATGATTTCTGCTTAATCCTGAATAAGAAGGAGGACGTGAGCTTAAACAAGGAGGAGAGGGAAAGCCAATTTTGTGGACCATGGTGTTGGAGGTCCCTCCTGTCTGAGCAGCTTCAGGGATACAGCTGCTTTCTGAGCAGTTGGCCACACTGCTGCAGGATGTGAAGAGGGTGAGGGAAATGCCCACGAAGCCTGCCCTCCATCCCTCCCCCAGCAGGCCTCCCTAAACAGCCATTTACGACACTGCCATTCCCAGCTGCTCTCTGAGACCACCAAGCTTTACCTGACCCATTTTTACAGTAATATGGGGTGGCTTCTGAGAGCTAAGGGTAATCAAAGCAGACCAGGCCCATTTTCTCTTCCTTTCTTAAAAAAATTAAAAAAAGGAGTTCCCGTAGTGGCTCAGGTGTAACAAAGCTGACTACTATCCATGAGGATGTGGGTTCAATCCCTGGCTCCACTCAGTGGGTTAAGGATCTTGTGTTGAGGTGAGCTGTGGTGTAGGTCACAGACACGGCTTGGATCTCACATTGCCGTGTCTGTGGTGTAGATTGGCAGCTACAACTCCAATCCAACCCCTAGCCTGGGAACTTCCATATGCCATGGGTGTGGCCCTAAAAAGACAAAAATAAAATAAAAAGAATTGTAGTGGCAATCAGTTTGAAATGTACAGAAATATCAAATCACTATGTTGTGCACTAGGAACTGACATAGTGTTGTAGGTCAATTTTATATATTTCAAAAACAAACAACAAACTTATGGATCAGATTTGTTACCAGAAGTGGAGGATGGAGAGAGGGAACTGGATGAAAGGAATCAGAAGGTACAGGAGTTCCCGTCATGGCTCAGCGGAAACGAATCTGACTGGCATCCATGGGGACTCGGGTTTGATCCCTGGCCTCGCTCGGTGCGTTGAGGATCTGGGGTTGCCGAGAGCTATGGTGTAGGTCGCAGATGTAGCTTGGATCCCACATTGCTGCGGCTGTGGTGTAGGTCAGCAGTTACCACTCCGGTTTGACCCCTAGCCTGGGAACCTCCATATGCTGTAAGTGCAGCCCTAAAAAAGACAAAAAAAAAAAAAAGGAAGGTACCAACTTCCAATTATAAGGTAAAGAAGCATGTGGTATGCAATGTACAGCATGATTAATTAACCCTGCTGTATGTTATGTGTGAAAGTTGTTCAGAGTAGATCCTAGGAGTTCTCACCACAAGGAAAAAAAATTTTCTTCTATTTTACATCTATATGAGTTGACAGATGTTCACTAATCTTATTGTGGTAATTATTTCATGATTATGTAAGTCAAATCATTATGCCATATACCTTTAACTCATATAGTGTGGTATGTCAGTTACATTGTAGTAAAACTGTAAGAAAAAAAGTACAACATAGCCTAAAAAACAAAATAAATTAAAGGAATTGAGATAAGAACAGTCCCAACTTATAAAAGGGCTGTGTTGTAAACAGTGCCTTAGTTTCTGGGCTGGCCCCTGGAACTATAATTACCAAGAAAATAACTAAACTATGGCACAGACTGCAAGCCTGAGGTATAGATTATGAGAACAAAAAACAGTAGAGGACATTGTAAAAGAGAGAAGCTGAGAGTTTCTTCTCCTTTTCCTGGACCTGGAGTTGGCTGTAAATAAAATTTTAAATGAAGGAGCTTGGCCGTTATAGCCCTCGACTTGCTCCCTGCTCCTCTATCCCAGGCTGGTCCTGTCCCAGTGCTGCTCTGACTTACCCGGGGCTTCACACTGTAACACCTCTCTCTGTGTACAAGCCGGGGGTGGGGGATGAGGGGAAGCAGCTTGAACAGAAGAGGGCCTTGGTGATCACACTTTACTATTTCTCAGCCTCTTAATATGAGCAATATATTTGACAGCTCTGAACCTTACTTTTCTTATCGTAAAGTCAAGATAATAGTAAAACTCACCTCATAGGCTTATAGTAAGAATTAAATGACATAACATTTGTAAAACATCCTATAAACTGGAAGGAATTCTGTTTTCTGGAATCAATGACTTACTAGGGCCAGATGATCGAGGATCTTCACGTTAGTTCAGAATGGTTTGGTTGGAAGTGAGAAAACCCCACTCAGGGGAGTTCCCGTCGTGGCTCAGCAGAAATGAATCTGACTAGTATCCATGAGGACGCAGGTTCGATCCCTGGTCTTGCTCAGTGGGTTAAGGGTTTGATGTGCTGTGAACTGTGGTATAGGTTTCAGACGCAGCTCAAATCTGGGTGTTGCTGTGGCTGTGGCATAGGCGAGCAGCTGCAGCTCTAATTCAACCCCAGCCTAGGAACATCCATATGCCATGGGTATGACCTTAAAAAGACAAAAAAAAAAAAAAAAAAAAAAGGAAAATCCCACTCAGTAGCTTAGGCCAAAGAAGGAAGAAGAGAAGGTTACTGGAAGAATATTCAAGTCACTCACAGAATCAAAAAAAAAAAAAAAAAAATTGACTTGAGGGAGTTCCCTGTGTGGTTCAGTGGGTTAAGAACCTAACTAGTGTCCATGAGGATGCAGGTTCAATTCCTGGCCTTGCTCAGTGAGTTGGAGATTGAGTGTTGCGTTGAGCTGTGGTGTAAGTAAGTCACAGATGTGGCTCTGATCCCATGTTGCTGTGGCTGTGGCGTGGGCCGGTAGCTGCTGCTCTGATTCAGTCTCTAGCCCCAGGAACTTCCATATATCGCAAGTGCGGCCATAAAAAGAAAAAGAAAAAATAAAAAAGGCTTGAAACCAGATTGACTCTAGACACTAGGGGCTGGTCCTTCAGGCTCCCCAGACCAGGAGCCCCTCCCTCTGTCTTCTAGTGTTCAGAGTTTGCCCCATGTTGGAGATGTGACTCTGAATAACTCTGTACTCTAGGTTGATTTGAATAAATCCCAATAATTGGCCATCTCTGGACATGTGCCTACTCATGGATCAATCACTGTGGCAAAGGAGGAAGGATTCCCTGACTGGACCAGGTCTCTCCCTATGGTCAGTAGAGCAACAGCTATGCCAAGGCAGTGATGGTATGTGCAGGACCAACATAATTCAGAAGAGTCTTACAGTATATGCCTGATACTTCTGAGGCCCTAAACAGACACTGAATGATTTTAGGCAGAGTAGTAACATTGTTACATTTGTGCTTTTAGAAGATCCCCAAGGCTGCAGTAGGAAGAAAGGATTGGAGGGAGCAAGATTAAAGAACAGTTAGGAAGGGACTTCCCTGGTGGCTCAATGGGTTAATAATCCAGCATTGTCACTGCTGTGGGTCAGGTCACTATTATGGCGTGGGTTTGATCCCTGGCCCAGGAACTTCCTCATGCTGTGGGCACAGCCAGAGGGAGGGAGAGAGGGAGAGAGGGAGGGAGAGAGGGAGAGAGGGAGGGAGGGAGAGAGGGAGAGAGGGAGGGAGGGAAACAAAAAAAGAAAAAAAGGAAGAGAGAAAGAAAAGAAAATTAGGAAGGAAAGTGGTTCAAGACATAATGCAGTCTGAAGGTAAGCAGAGCAAGGCTGGTCAGCAGTTCCACAGTCACTCAGGTCCCAGGTCCACTCTGTCGGTCTGCTTCGTCCCCCCTATACTGGGAAGTTGCATCCTCAGGGTCAGTTTGTGGTCATACAATGGCTGCTCCAGCTCCAGTTTCCTCTCTGCATTCCAGATAGGCAGAAGAAAGAGCAAAAAGGATGAAGGAACAGCACTCGTGTTAGGAAAGCAATACTGGAGTTCTTGTTGTGGTTCAGTGGTTAATGAATCCGACTAGGAACCATGAGGTTGCGGATTTGATACCAGGCATTGCTAAGTGGGTTAAGGATCCGGCGTTGCTGTGAGCTGTGGTGTAGGTTGCAGACGCGGCTCGGACCCCGTGTTGCTATGGCTGTGGCGTAGGCCGGCGGGTACAGCTCCTGTTAGACCCCTAGCCTGGGAACCTCCATATGCCACGAGTGCGGCCCTAGAAAAGGCAAAAAAGACAAAAAAAAAAAAAAAAAGGAAAGCAGTACTGTCCCAGAAATCCCCACCAACCGCTGCTTATGCCTCATTGGTCAGGTCTGGGCATATGGCAAGCCTTAGTTCCAAGGGAGGCTGGGAAATGTAATTTTTAAAAATTAGGTCCCTGGAGATCCTGTTGTAGCTCAGTGGTAACGAGCTCAGCTAATATCCATGAGAATGTGGGTTTAATACCCAGCCTTGATCAATGGCTTAAGGATTCAGCATTGCTGTGAGCTGTGGTGTAAGTCACAAATGCGGCTTGAATCTTGTGTTGCTGGCTGTGGTGTAGGCTGGCAGCTGCAACTCTGATTTCCCTAGCCTGGGAACTTCCACATGCTATGGGTGCTGCCCTTAAAAAAAAAAAATCAGGTAAATAAAAATAAAATTAGGTCCCTGAGCCTCTTTGAAAGAAAGGAGAATGATTGTTGAGAAAACTGCACATGGATGATGATGAAAGCCATGGGAGCAGAGGAAATTGTCCTGGGACTAGGAGCTGAGAAAGGAAAACAACTGAAGCAGAATCCTGATGAACTTGGTGGTGACCAGGAAGACAAAAAGGAGAGGAATTAAGGAGGCTGAGAAAGAGCAGCCAGCGAGATAGCTGAAGAAGGGTTGTGAGCCCAGCTGAGGATGGTGAACCAGAGTCAGAGTGACAGCTCAGGTGACACAGCCTTCATCCGTCCTCAGCAGCTGGGTGAGCCCAGGTGCAGAGAGCACAGAGAGTAGGGTTGATCAAAGTTTGGGAGTTGGGAATTCCAATCGTGGTTTAGCAGATTACCAACCTGACTAATATCCATGATGATGCAGGTTTGAACTCTGGCATTGCTCAGTGGGTTAAGGGTCTGGCATTTCTGTGGCTATGGCTTAGGCCAGTATCTTTAGCTCTGATTCAATCCCCTAGCCTGGAAACTTTCATATGCTGCAAGTGCAACCCTAAAAAACAAACGAAAAAAGGTTTGTGAGTTTGCTGGAAAGTATGATAGAAAAACAACAATGCAAAGGAAAGAAAGAACTGAGGTGTTATATCATGAGTCTTGAGTGGTAAGGAGAGAAGTGAGAGCTCAAAGGGTCAGAAGATGGGGAGAAAGGAGAAGGTGGTGGGCATGGAGGGCCCTCATTGACTTCAGAGACAGGAATGGTTGCACGAGGCTACATTCAGACCGAAGGATGTTTCCACAGGAGTGACTGATCAAGATGGAATGAAGGAATCCGTGGCCCTTGAAGTGAGGAAGTCAGGCCCAAGAGGCCAGTGTGAGGATGGGTCACCCCATGAAAGTATGGCAGGACCTGGGTGAGCCAGGTGCTAATGTCTTTGATACACCATTTACTCCAAGTTGTTTTGAATTGCTATTGCTTTTCTTGAAAAGATCAGGGAGCCCTAGAGGAAAGTAAACAGAAAAGAAGTTAACTTTTTGGTCTGTCACCCAACGCCTGCCCTATTTGTTCCAGAAGAGTCTATTGTAAAGAATCCAGGGAGTTCCCAATGTGACTCAGCGGTAACAAACCTGATTAGGATCCATGAGGTCATGGGTTTGATCCCTGGCCTCATTCAGTGGGTTGAGGTTCCATCACTGCCATGAGCTGTGGTGTAGGTCACAGATGTGGCTTGGATCTGGTGTTGCTGTGGCTGTGGTATAGGCGGACAGCTGCAGCTGTGATTCAACCCCTATCCTGGGAACTTCCGTATGCTGCTGGTGTAGCCCTAAAAAGCAAAAAAAAAAAAAAAAAATCCACACATTTCCAAGGACTTCTTTCTCCTATTTGCATCTGCAGCCTTAGCCATAAGGCCTCTGTTCTCAGACAGTGTCCCCTACTAGACTATAAAGATTTGTGATAGGAACCTACATATAAGCACAAGACACAGTGGAGCATGCTTTGATGATGGAGTCTAAGACTGCTGATAGATGATGATGGTGACAAGGAATCCTGTCTCACCTTAGTGGTCCAACCCATAAACTGAGAGTACGGGAGAGAGCACAGTTGTTTAGTAGATAACCTCCAAGAGCAATTCCAGCCCTATGAGTCGGGTCTGCTGTAATTTCTCCAAGTGGGAGAAGATAGTTTTGCCTAAGAAGGAAGGCCCAGATGTGACGTCAGAGAGAAGGAACAGATCAGGGGTGTTAAGAGTAAGGGCAGGCTGCCTGGGCTCATTCCCAGCTCTGCCCCTGGAAGCTATGTCCACTACAGGAACTGTGGACTATGGAGCAGAGGTGAAAAATCTAGTCTGAAAACATGAAAAAAATTGTTTCTTCTGAAACAGTTCTCATGTGAACTGCCTTTCACAAAGCTATTCATTTGTAAAACAAATGTGGGAAGTGGGCTCGAGTCACTCACCCAAGAAGTGGTAGAACCAGAACTATTGGCTTTATGTCCAGACCTTTGTGCCTCAGCCTTCCATCCAAGACTGGAGAGTCATGAAGACAAGTATGTCCCAGGAACACTAAGTCCCTGGGACCCCTGTCCTCAGGCCAGGAGGAACCCTGATAGGGCCCCCCAGGAAGGGGAGAAAGAGGTGCCTACCGCACCCACCTGAAGCAGAACACAGCACAGGTGGATGCTGCAGGCATCACGGGTGCCTCTGCCTGTCCTCTCACAGCTCTGGGGACTTTTAGCTGGTCCCATGGGAGAACCTGGCTGTCCCTGAGGAGCTGTCCAGGTCACCTGCTTGCCACATGCACACACTGCCATCTAGGGGCTGCTGTCTGAACTGAGAGCCACTGCTGTGTGTGTTGGGGCAGTAGACGGCTTTCAGTCCTGGTATGATGCCACGGGTCTCTCCTTCCTTCCTGGGGCACTCGTTCTCCTGGTTCCTCTCTATAGTTACCCACCCAGGCAGGACCATGTATTGTGGTGGCAGGACCACGCACCTGATCTCCTCTCGCTGTAAATGTTACTGCTCTCCCTTCCCCCCACCCCCATCTCCTCACAGACTCTCAGCCACTCCTGTGTCTTTAGATTTCTTCCATGGCCACCTTTCATGTTTATCACCCGACTTTCTCTCTCTCCTGAGCCACAGCCCCATTCTAGAATGAAAATCTGATGCCATCATCCTCTTCCCCCAGACCAGGAGAAGTTCATCTCACTGAACATTCTGCAGAGGCCGGCTAGGCCTGCTCACTGTAACCACATCTGAACAGGTCACTGTAACCACATCTCTGGCCACAGGCCTTCTTCACACTCAGCAACGCAGTCTGTCACCTCTTCTGTAGTGGTGACTGCACAGACGGCCCATCAGGACCAGGTATTGGAATCCGATAGCTCAGGAGGGAGTTGCTGCCTAGAAGAAGGAAGCTGCCTCACCAGGGTTCTTGGGCCTAAAGTTTGCCAAATCTCCCTTTCCTCATTCCTGGACAACTGCTGAGTGATCCTGGCCCCAGCCTCCCCTTGGGGTCCATGGAGGCCTCCCTTGGAATGGCCTCACGTTTCAGTTTCTCCCCATATCCAGTCCTGCTTCCCTCACTTCCAGCTTTTGTTTCCTATGCACTTGGCCTCAGCACATGCCATTACCTCAGCTCAGAACACCTTTTGCCCATTCCCTTTGCCTCTGTGAGAATACATAGGGATGTAGAAACCATGCAGTCTAGCCCCTCAGCCAGACTCTTCAGGAGAATGGGCCTGGGTGTCATGTCACCAGCTCCCAGATCATCACTCACACTCTGAGTGTCTCGTGTTGTTTCTGTTGCTTAGCTGCTTATGGCCAACTGGTCCCCAGCTTCTCCTTGGGGCCGCTGCCTGGCTTCTAACCACTGCCTCCTCTGTGAGTCCTCGGTCCTTGCCCCCTTGCTCTCTCAGAGAGGTACATTTAGGTGCCTCAAGAGAGCTCCTTTCTTGGGTAGAACTTTTGTGTCGGCCTTGCAGGTGCCTAGCCAGCCCATGAGGTCCTGACTCAGAGTCCAGGACCCTTCTCTGGTCCAGTCACTCTGCCCAGGATAGAGTTTGGAGTACAGAGCTCTGGTGAGGCCTCCAAAAGAAGGTGCTACATGGCCAGCTCTCTAAGATCCCCAGGAGAGGACAGTGATGCGTGGCAAATGGGTGCATAATGTCTATTAGGTTTGCTGACTACAGATAATAAACAAATTTAGATCTATGCATTAGCATTTGTAAATAGTTTTAGTGTGAGTATGCAGGTCCAGTCCTGCGATGATTATATTCTTATTTGTTGATTTGTAAAGGTGTTTGAAACATTTATGAGACTGAATTGATAAAATTGGGAATTTTGTAATTGATTACATTTAGCATTTAAATGTTAAGGGAAATCTATACTTGGTTAAAATTTTAAAAGGTCAAATTGTTAACCTAATCCTTGGCAGAGCCTCCTTGCCTCCTGCTTGCATCTCTCACAAGCATCCTATCTTAAACTACTTTTTGCCTATCAAAAAAAAAAAAAAAGGGAGTTCCCTTCGTGGCTCAGTGGTTAACGAATCCGATTAAGAACCATGAGGTTGCAGGTTCAATCCCTGGCCTTGCTCAGTGGGTTAAGGATCCAGCGTTGCTGTGAGCCGTGGTGTAGGTTGCAGACGCGGCTCGGATCCCACGTTGCTGTGGCTGTGGCGAAGGCTCCTGTTAGACCCCTAGCCTGGGAACCTCCATATGAGGCGGGTGCGGCTCTACATAAAAGGCAAAAAGACAAAAAAAAAAAAAGATTGTTAATTGTATGTGAAAATTTAGAGAAAGGCTGTTTCAGTTTTCCTACATGGCACTGAGACAAGGTGTGGAGCCCTCTGTGTTGCTCTGTGTGCACAGAGCTCCTTGGGCATTAAAGAGTAGCTGTGGGGAGCCCATGGGAGTGCTGGGAGCCAGCCCAGAGAGCAGGACCTTCCCTGGGCACCATGGAAGGGTGTCTGTCCTGTGCTCAGCCCCATGGCACAGCTGGGGCCAGTGAGGGGGACAGACCCTGTGCACCAGGTTGAGGGGTTCCCTGCTGGTGGCCCCCCAGCCCTCACCCCACCCAGGCTTAAAGTTGCCCCAAGGTTCTGAGTCATAAAAGCTGGGGAAGAAATGAGAGCCAGATATAAGGGCAGCCCAGGTCTCTGTCTGGCAGATGCTTCAAAGGCTTCCTGCTTGAAAGGGCAATCAGCACAGCCCACCCCAGGAGCTGACTGTGTCTCCAGGCCCATCTCCCCAGCCCCTCCTGTGCAAGAAGTATGGGCCTACCCCTCCCTGTGAGTATGAGAGGTGTTGGGGTTAGGGCCTGGCAGCAGAATGGGCCTTCTATTCTCCTAAGCAAGCATAGCCAGGAAGGGCACTAGGAAGGCCCAGTGCCAAATGGGTCCACTGGCCAGGAGAGCAGCTCTCCCAGGTGCTTATCTGAATTTGCATTCTTTCCCAGGCCTCTGCCCATGCAGGCCCATGGGGCTTCCCCAGCTCTTCAAGCCATATTGATTTAACACAGTTGAATGTGGCCTGAGTTTCACGCCACATCTATCACCCTCACTGGGGGGGTGAGGGTGAGGGCACAAAATATCTTTTGCTCAGTGAACCAGATACGGAGGTTTTCTAAGACACATGAGATATAGCTATATTTTTTCTGGCTTTGTTAAAAATATTTATTAAGTTATTAGATTCACGTGAACAAATCATGAAGTTCAAAATGGCATCGCAAGGGACATTTTCCTCCTACCTCTGTCTTCTGCCACCAGTTCCTAGAGGCAAATACTATTACATTTTTCATGTATATTCCTATCAGTATGTTATGGCAGACACAGTCGGTTGAACCGTCATATCCATTCTGGGTTTTTTTTTTTTTTGGATAGAGTCACCAAAGTTAAGCAGCATGTAAAGCTATCCATGAGAAAGACTACATTTCCCACCCACTCTTGCAGTTCAGTACATACCTCATTTTATTGAGCTTTATTGTTGGTCTTTTTGTTTGTTTGTTTTTGTTTTTTACAAATTGAAGGTTTGTGGCAACCCTGCATTGAGCAAGTCTGTAGGTGCTATTTTTCCAACAGCATTTGCTCACTTTGTGTCTCTGTGTCACATTTTGGTAATTCTCTCAATATTTTTAAACTTTTTCATTATTATTTTATGGTGATCTGTGGTAAATTATCTTTGATGTGACTATTATAAAAAAATGACTTGCGGAAGGCTCAGATGACATAGCATTTTTTAGCAATAAAGTATTTTTTAGTAGTTCCCGTAGTGGCTCAGTGGTTAACGAATCCGACTAGGAACCATGAGGTTGCAGGTTCGATCCCTGGCATCGCTCAGTGGATCAAGGATCCGGCGTTGTCTTGAGCTGTGGTGTAGGTCACAGGTGCGGCTTGGATCCTGCGTTGCTGTGGCTGTGGTGTCGGCTGGCGGCTGCAGCTCTGGTTAGACCCCTAGCCTGGGAACCTCCATATGCTGCAGGTGTGGCCCTGAAAAGACAAAAAAAATAAAGCCTTTCCTCTAAGAGCAGGAACAAGATAAGAATGCCCATTCTCACCATTTCTCCTCAACATAGCACTGGAAGTCCTAGTCATAGCAATTACTCAAGATAAAGAAATAAAAGTCAGAAAGGAAGAAATAAAATTATCTCTATTTGCAGATGACATGATATAGATAAACCCTGAAAACCACCAAAAGAACTAGTAGAACTAATAAATGAATTCAATAAAGTTGCAGATTATAAAATCGACATACAGAAAGCAATTGCATTTTTACACACTAACAATAAACTATCTGAAAGAGAAATAAAGTAATTCAAGCTTTCTAAGTTAATAGACATCTAAACTAATAGACATCTGTAGAACTCTCCATCCAACAACTGCAGAATATATTCTTCTCAAGCACCTATGAAACATTCTTCAGTATAAACCAGGTGTTAGGCAATCAGAAAAGTCTGAAAAAAATTAAAAGAATTGAAATCATACAAAAAGTATATTCTAGAAGAATCAAGATGGCGGAGGAGTAAGACATCACATTACCTTCTCCCACAAACACACAAAAAACCACATCTACATGTAGAACGATTTGCACAGAACATCTACTGAACGCTGGCAGAAGAACTTAAACCTCCAAAAAGGGCAAGAAACCCTCCACACAACTGGGTGGAACAAAAGAAAAAAAAAAAAGAGTATGCTCTCTGGCCACAGTGGAATGAAATTAGAAATCATTAACAGAAGGAAATTTGAGGAATTCACAATTATGTGGATATTAAACAACATACTCTTCCATTATCGAGAGGTCAAAGAAGAAATCTCAAGGGACATTAAGAAATAATTTGAGATGAATGAAAACAAAAATACAGCATACCAAAATTTATGCAATCAACACAGTGCTTACATGGAAAATTATAACTGTAGACATCTATGTTAAAAAAGAAAGATCTCAAATCAATAACCTAACCTTACACCCCAAGATACTAGAAAAAGAATAGCAAACTAAACCCAACTCAAACAGAAGGAAATAAATAATAAATTTAGTGCCTAAATAAATGAAATAGAGCATAGAAAAAATATAGAAAGAAAATCAACAAAATCAAAAGTTAATTCTTTGAAAAGATCAATAAAGTTGAAAAGTCTTTAGCTGACTAGTAAAAAAAGCCCTCAAGTTAGTAAAATCATGAATAAAAAAGGGCCATTGTAATGAACTTTTCAGAAATAACCAAGACTATAACAAAAAAGAGAAAGGAATCCCATTTACATTAGCATAGAAAAAAAGCAATAACATATTTAGGAATAAATTTAACCAAAGAGGTGAAACACTTGTTTACTAATAAGTATAAGACATTGATGAAAGACACTGAAGAAGACACAAGTAATAAAAAGGAAAAAGAAGAGGAGGAGAAGGGGTGGGGAGGAAGAGAAGGACAAGACAACACAGATAGGAGTTCCTGTCGTGCTGCAGTGGAAACAAATCTGACTAGGAACCATGAGGTTGTAGGTTCAATCCCTGGCCTTGTTCAGTGGGTTAAGGATCCGGCATTGCCATGAGCTGTGATGTAGGTCACAGACATGGCTCGGATCTGGCAATGCTGTGGCTGTGGCGTCAGTTGTAGCTCTGATTAGACCCCTAGCCTGGGAACCTCCATATGCCCTGGGTTCGGCCCTAAAACGTAAGAAAAAAAAAGATAACACAGATAAAGGCAAAGACATTTCATGTTCTTGGACTGGAAGAATTAATATTGTGAAAATGTCCATCTGCCCAAAGGATTCTATAGATTCAATGCAATCCCTATCAAATTTCCCATGGCATTTTTCATGGTTATAGGAAAAGCTATCCTAAAATTTGTATGGAACCACAAAAGACACCAAAAAAGTCAAAGCAATTCTAAGAAAGAAGAACAAATCTGGAGGCATCACACTTCTTTATTTCATGCTATGTTACAAAGTTATAGTAATCAAAATAGTGTGGTTCTGGCATAAAAATAGGCACATACACTGATGGAACAGACTAGAGAACAGAGGACATAATCTGTTATTTTATTATTTTTAGGGCCGCGCCCAAGGCACACTGAAGTTCCCAGGCTAGGGGTCAAATTGGAGCTGCACCTGCCAGCTTACTCACAGCCACAGCCACCCCAGATCTGAGCTGCATCTGTGACGTACACCACAGCTCATGGCAACACCGGATCCTTAACCCACTGAGCGAAGCCAGGGATTGAACCTGCATGCTCATGGATAATAATTGGATTTGTTTGCTGCACCATAACAGAAACTTCATCAATAGATATTCTTTATCAAGTTGAAGATGCTCCCCTCTTTTCCTGCTTACTGAGGGATTATGAGTATGCTTTGTATTTTGTCAAATGATCATGTGACTTTTTTCTTTAGCCTGTTGATGGCCTGTGATGGATTACATGAATTGATTTTTGTGTTGAACCAGCCTTACATACTGGGATAAATCCCACTTTTTATATATTGTTTAATTTCCTAACATTTTGTTGAGGGTTTTTGCATTTTTGGCATCTATCTTCAGGAGAGATAGTTTTCCTGTAATGTCTTTATCTAGTTTTGGTATTTGGGTAATGCTAGTCTCATGGAATGAGTTAGGAAGTATTCACTCTGTTTCTATATTATGAAAGAAATTGTAGAAAATTGGTATATTTTCTTCCTTAAATGTTTGGTAGAGTTCATCAATGAACTCATCTGGCCTAGTGCTTTCTGTTTTGGAAGGTTATTAATTATTGATTCAAATTCTCTAATAAAAACGGGCCTTTTCAAGTTGTCTGTTTCTTCTTCTGTGAGTTTTGGCAGATTATGTCTTTTGTGGAGATGGTTCATTTCATCTAGGTTATCAAATTTGTGGGTATAGAGTTGTTCACAGTATTTCCTTATTATTCTTCGGAGCTACAACAGCCAGCCTACACCACAGCCACGGCAACGCTGGATCTGAGCTGTGTCTGCAACCTACACCACAGCTCACAGCAATGCCGGATCCTTAACCCGCTCAGTAAGGCCAGGGATTGAACCCACAACCTCCTGGTTCCTAATCGGATTCGTTTCTGCTGTATCACAGTGGGAACTCCTCCCCTCTTTCATTTCTGATATTAGTAATTTGTGTCCTCTTTTTTTCTTAGTTAGCCTGGCTAGAAGCTTACCGATTTTATGGATCTTTTCAAAAGATCAACTTTTGGTTTAGTTCATTTTCTCTGTTGAATTCCTGTTTTCAGTTTCCTTGATTTCTGTTCTAATTTTTCTTTCTTTTCTTCTGCTTTAGATTTAATTTGCTCTTTTTCTAGTTTCCTAACGTAGAAGCTTAATTATAAATTTTAGATCTTCTTTTCTAATATATGCATTCAGTGCTATACATTTTCTTCTAGTCACTGCCTTCCAGGTATCCCACAATTTTATTTTTCTTTTTGTCTTTTTAGGGCCGTACCCGTGGCATATGGAGGTTCCTAGGCTAGGGGTCGAATCAGAGCTGTAGCTGCTACCCTATGCCAGAACCACAGCAACTCATGATCTGAGCCGCATCTGAAACCACCACAGCTCACAGCAATGCCGGATCCTTAACCACTGAGCGAGGCCAGGGACTGAACCCGTGTCCTCATGGATCCTAGTCAGGTTTGTTAACCATTGAGCCATGACGTGAACTCCAAGGCATCCCACAAATTTTGATAAATTATAATCTCATTTTTCATCTAGTTAAAACTATTTTAAATTTCTCTTGAGATTTCTTCTTTGACCATGCATCATTTAAAAGTGGTATGCGTGTATGTTTTTAAGCTGCACCTGCGGCATATGGAAGTTCCCAGGCCAGGGGTCAAATCGTTGCCACAGCCACAGCAACACTGGATCCGAGCTGCATCTGTGTCCTATGCCAGAACTTGTGACAATACCGGATCCTTAATCCACTGAGAAAGGTCAGGAACCCACATCCTCACAGAGATAAGGTTGGGTCCTTAACCCACTAAGCCTTAATGAGAACTCCTAGAAGTGTTGTTTAATCTCTAAGTATTTGGGAATTTCCAGCTATCATTGTGTTATTGATTTCTAGTTTAACTCCATGATAACGTGAGAGCAGATGTTGCATGATTTCTACTCTTTTAAATGTGTGAAGTTATACTCCATGGCCTGGAGTGTTGTCTGTCTTGGTGAGTATTCCATATGAGCTTGAGAAAGTGTATTCTGTTGTTGTTGGACAAAGCAGTCTATATATGTCCATTATATCCAGTTGACTGATGATTGTTGTTGCATTCAACTATGTCTTTATTTGGTTTTCTGCCTGCTAGATCTATCCCCCCCCCTTTTTTTTCAGGGCCACACCTGTAGCATATGGAAGTTCCCAGGCTAGGAGTTGAACTGGAGCTGCAGCTGCTGGCCTACACCACAGGAACACTAGATCCAAGCCACATCTGCAACCTACACAACACAGCTCATGGCAACACAAGATCCTTAATCCACTGAGCAAGGCCAGGGATCACACTCACATCCTTATGGATACTAGTCAGGTTTGTTACCACTAAGCCACAGTGGGAACTCCAGATCTGTCTATTTTCGGTAGATGGGTGTTGAAGTCTCCAACTGTAATAGTGGATTCAGGTATTTCTCCTTGTAGTTGTATTGGTGTTTGTCTCATGTTTTTTACTTTTTTCCATTTTTTAAAATTTTTAGGGATGCGCCTGTGACGTATGGAAGTTCCCAGGCTAGGGGTCCAATCAGAGCTGCAGCTGCTGGCTATACTACAGCCGCAGCCACGCCAGATCCAAGCCATGTCTGTGACCTGCACCATAGCTCACAGCAATGCTGGATTCTTAACCCACTGACTGAGGCCAGGGATCGAACCCATGTCCTTGTGAATGCTAGTCGGGTTCATTACCACTGAGCCACAGCTGGAATTCCTGTCCCATGTATTTTGATGCTCTGCTGTTAGGTGCACATATGTTAGGACTGTTTTGTCTTCTTGGAGATTTGACCCCTTTATCATTATGTAAGGCCCTTCTTTATCCCTGATAACTTTGCTTGCTCTTTCTGAAGTTAATATAGATACTTCTGCTTTCTTTGGATTTATGTTAGCATTGTGTGTATTTTTCCATCCACTTTTTTTTCTTTTTTTATTTTGCTTTTTAGGGCCACACGCCTGGCATATATAGGTTTCCAGGCTAGGGAGGCAACACAGGCACAGCAACACCAGATCCGAACCGTGTCTGCAACCAACATCACGCACAGCTCACGGAAATGCCGGATCCTTAACCCATTGAACGAGGTCAGGGATTGAACCTGTGCCCTCATGGATACTAGTCAGGTTTGTTAACTACTGAGCCGCCACAAGAACTCCTCCCCCAGCACTTTTTATTTATTTATTTATTTATTTATTTATTTATTTATTTATGGTCTTTTTGTCATTTTAGGGCCACACTCGCGGCATGTGGACGTTCCCAGGCTAGGGGTCTAACAGGAGTTGTAGCTGCCAGCCTTCGCCACAGCCACAGCAACGCGGGATCCGAGCCACATCTGCAACCTACACCACAGTTCACGGCAATGCCGGATCCTTAACCCACTGAGCAAGGCCAGGGATCGAACCTGCAACCTCATCGTTCCTAGTCAGATTCGTTAACCACTGAGCCATGACGGGAACTCCTCCCCCAGCACTTTAAAAATTACGGTCTACTGGAGTTCCCTTCGTGGCTCAGTGATTCACGAACCTGACTAGGAACCACGAGGATGCAGGTTGGATCCCTGGCCTTGCTCAGTGTGTCAAGGATCCAGTGTTGCCGTGAGCTATGGTGTATGTTGCAGATGCAGCTCAGATCCTGCATTGCTGTGGCTGTGGTGCAGGTGGATGGCTGTAGCTCTGATTCGACCCCTAGCCTGGGAAATTCCACATGCCCCGGGAACAGCCCTAAAAAGAAAAAAAAAATTACATTCTATTCTCTTCTTCTTTTTTTGTCTTTTTAGGGCTGTACCAGGGCATATGGAGGTTCCCAGGCTAGGGGTCCATTTGGAGCTGTAGCCGCAGGCCTACGCCACAGCCACAGCAACGCAGGATCCGAGCTGCACCACAGCTCACTGCAATACTGGATCCTTAACCCACTGAGCAAGGCCAGGGATTGAACCCAAAAGCTCATGGTTCCTAGTCAGATTCATTTCTGCTGCGCCACGACAGGAACTCCATCTATTCTCTTCTTGCTTAGATGCTTCCTGAGGAAAAGTTGTATATAATTCTTATCTTTGTTCCTCTGTAGGTAAAATATCTCTTCTCCTGATTTTTCAAAAAATTTTATTTTTGATTTTCTGCAATTTTATTATGATATATGTAGGCCTAGGGTGTTTTTCTTGTTTTTTGTTTGTTTGTTTTCTCTTCTTTTTGCATTTGTCCTGCTTGGTGTTTTCTGAGGTCCCTTGTTTTGTGATTTGCAATCTAACATTAATTTGGGGGAAAATCTCGTCATTATAACTTCAAATATTCTTTTGCTTTTCTCTTCTCCTAATATTCCCATTATGCCTATGTTACACCTAATTTTTAATTGTCCCGTGGTTCCTGGATATTCTGTTCTACTATTTTCAGCCTTTTATTCTTTGCATTTCAGTTTTGGAAGTTTCTATTGAGATATCCTCAAGCACAGAGATTCTTTTCTCAGCCCTGTCCAGTCTACTAGTAAGCTCATCAAAGTCATTCTTCATTTGATTACAGTGTTTTTTATTTCTATCTTTTCTTTTTATTCTCTCTTAGAATACCCATCTCTGTGCTTACATTGTCTACCTGTTGCTTCATGCTGTCTACTTTATCCATCAAAGCCCTCAGCGTATTAGTCAGTCATTTTTTAAGTTCCCAGTTTGATAATTCCAGTCATCCCTGCCATATCTGAGTCTAGTTCTAATGCTCATTTTTCGTTCCTTCAAACTATGATTTTTGTCTTTCAGTATGCTAAGTAATTTTTTTCTTGATTGTTAGACATGGTGTACTGGGTAAAAGCAATTGCTGTTGGGAGTTTAGTAATATGTGTCTGTCAGAGGGCAGAGGATAGTGTTCTTAGTAGTATGATTAAGTCTGAGTCTTTTAGTGAGACTCTGAACTTCCCGAGTGCTTCTGCTTAGTACCGTGGCCCCCCATAGGTGGGACAGGATAGCTAGAGTGGGCTACAGTTAGGGATTTCCCTTCTCTCACATGGAAGGCTTTGCTGCTGGAGTTGGGTTTTTCTTTTCACCCAGGTCAGTGAGGCTCTGGTTAGATACTTTCTCTTGAGAGCACACCTTGTTAAGAATGAAATGCTCCCAGAGTTCTCTTGTGCCTAGAGAGGTTAAGGATCTGGCATTGTCACTGCAGTCGCTTGGGTTACTGCTGTGGCATGAGTTCAGTCCCTGACCCAAGAACTTCCACATGCCAAGGGTGCAACCAAAAAAAAAAAAAACCAACCACTGTGGAAAACAATATGGAGATTCCTCAGAAAACTAAAAACAGAATTACCATTTGATCCAGCAATCCCACTCCTGGGCATCTATCCAGAAGAAACCATGACTTGAAAAGACACATGTACTCCAATGTTCATTGCATCACTCTATACAATAGCCAAGACATGGAAACAGCCTAAATGCCCATCGACAGAGGAGTAGATAAAGAATATGTAGTATATATATATACAATGGAATATTACTCAGCCATTAAAAGGAAAGAAATAATGGCATTTGCAGTAATATGGGTGGACCTAGAAATTATCATGCTAAGTGAAGTCAGTCAGACAATGAGACACCAATATCAAATGCTATCACTTACATGTGGAATCTAAAAAAAGGACACAGTGAACTTCTTTGCAGAACAGATACTGACTCACAAACTTTGAAAAACTTATGGTTTCCAAATGAGACAGGTTGAGTGGGGGGATGCACGAGGGTTTGGGATGGAAATGCTGTAAAGTTTGGTTGTGATGATTGTTGTACAACTATAAATGTAATAAAATTCATTGAGTAATTAAAAATAAAAAATAAAATCCAAATGAGATACCATTAAAAAAAAAAAAAAGTTGAACTGTTCTGGCATATTTGAAAATGGTTGCTTTAGCCCTCCACCGCCAGAAGCATGAGGGGATTTTCTCCCCCTTGTTTAGGGGAGAACTTGATCAAACTTCTAAAGGTAAAACTCACAGAAGTGTGGGGACTCCCTATGACTAAGTCCCCCTGAAGCCTTTTTTTTGGGGGGGGGGGGCATGCCCAAGACATATGGAAGTTCCCAGTCTAGGGATCGAATCGGAGTTGTAGCTGCCGGCCTACAGCACTGCCACAGCAACTCTGGTCCCTAGCCGAGTCTGCAACCTACACCACAGCTCACGGCAACACCGGGTCTTTAACCCAATGAGCAAGGCCAGGGATCAAATCCGCATCCTCATGGGTACTAGTCGGGTTCATTACTGCTGAGCCATGACAGGCACACCCCCCTGGAGTTTTTGATTCTCAGACTTGCCCACACTGAGCCTCCAACAATTCATCAATTACAGTTTAGATATTTCTATCCTGGGACTGGTACCCATAGAGGATTTCTGCTTCAGTAGGTTGTAATTCTTTGTATTAGCCTATTGGACTCTCCAGTTTTGAGGTCAGCAGTTTTCCCTGTTACCTTATTTCTTTTACAGATCTAGGAAGAGTGTTGATTTCCTAGTTTGTTCAGTTTTTCACTTGTTGTTAGAATAGAGTATTAACTTACAAGCTCTTTACTTGGGGGATTGGAAACTGGAATTCTGATAACCTTTTATTGACTTGTAGGAACCAGTATTTGGAAAACCAGCCCTTTGTGGTTTGAATTGCAAATGCTTTTTCCCAGTTGTTTGTTGGCCTTTTGACTTTTCCTACGATTATTTTTGCCATCCAAACTCTATTATTTATTGAGGGCCAGGCTCTGTGGCAGATGCTGAAGAAACCAGGATGACAAGACCAACATTCTGCTTTCCTGGAATGTCCAGTTCATTGATCCAAGGAGGGCGTGTTCGTTAACAACGGCATAGAGGTCTGGGCTTTAGGTTTGGTCCTGATGAACGAATTATAAAGGGGCTATTCTGTCACATCTAGATGGTATAGATGTAGAAACAGGCCTAGAGAAGGAAGAGACCATCCAAGGTTTCATAGCAAATTGGTGTCCCACCTCTGGAGGCTTAATTCAGAGCTCTTTTCTTTTCCATCATAAAGCAGCTCCTAACCAGTTTGGGGTCCCCTAACATCATCTTCCCAGAATTCTTTTTCCCCCATAAAGAAAGGGGTAGGATCAAGATTTTAACTGACTCAGTCTGTACTGAGGGAACATTTGGAGTAGGAAATGGAACCAGTATGTCTTGCTGGATAAAGAGAATAGTTCGAGACATCATCTGCTGGATGGAAGCTCTGTAAGGAGCTGCCCTCTGGACCATGCCAGTGAGGCATTTCCTGGGATCTGGCCTCTACCACTGGCCACCCCTCTACCATCTGGCCTCTCCCACTGAGCCATGACAGGAACTCCCTTTTATTTCTTACTTTTTTTTTTTTTTAGGGCTGCACCTGAGGCATATGGAAGTTCCCAGGCTAGGAGGTGAATTGGAGCTGCAGCTGTTGGCCTATGCCATAGCCACAGCAATGCTAGATCCAAGCTGCATCTGTGACCTACAACACAACTTCTGGCAATGCGAGATCCTTAACCCACTGAGCAGGGCCAGGAATCAAACCCATGTCCTCATGGATACTAGTCAGTTTCATACCACTGAGCCACACCGGGAACTCCAGATTTTTTTATTTTTAAAGGCTCATTATGAACTTAAGAATTTAAACATATCTTATGTATTTAATCTATTTTAACTAAAGATGCTCAAATTGTCCCCTCTTTAGCAAGAAAGAACATGTTCAAAGTTGATCTTGAGTCCTTTCTTTCTACAAGCCTTCAGTGGTGTTTGGGAGCTTGCTTGATAACTGGTATGACAGGATGTTCCAGGCTTATCCTGTACATTGTCCATCCTAAGTTTGCAATCAGCCACTTCTCTGAGGTGTTCCTTGGACGTTGGAAGACCATAGTCTGGGTTCATCTGTCTCTTGGGAGAGTTTCTTCACATTTCCTGGCTGAACAACATGGAAATTAGGGCGAAGGTGTCTCTTGCCTAACTCCAAAACAGATGCTCTATCCAAGGCTTAAATGTAAAAGGGGAAAATTCCTTTTAGTACTCTTAAGATGTCACAGTTGTTTCTCAATTTAAGGCAGTGGTTTTCCACCTTACCTACACACTAGAATCCCCTAGGGAGCTTTAAAAAAAATATTGTCTTGGAGTTCCCGTTGTGGCTCAATGGTTAACAAATCCCACTAGGAACCATGAGATTGTGGGTTCAATCCCTGGCCTTGCTCTGTGGGTTAAGGATCCGGCATTGCCATGAGCTGTGGTGTAGGCTGCAGCTGCGGCTCGGATCCCACGTTGCTGTGGCTCTGGCGAAGGCTGGCGGCCACAGCTCCTGTTAGACCCCTAGCCTGGGAACCTCCATATGCCGCAAGTGTGGCCCTAGAAAAGACAAAAACAACAAACAAAAAAATATTGTCTTCATCCTGGACACATGCCCAGAGATTCTGGTTTAACTGGACTAGGATCTGGCCTGGGCCATAGGATTTTTGAAAGTGTGAAGTTACCAGATGGTGTTCAACCCTAGCTAAACATTGTTTATTATTCCATGTGTTTTCACACTTTACTACATATGTATGGAACTTTCAACCATATTGGTGTGCTGGTCTTAAAAATTTATGTAAATTGTATCCTATTGAATATACCATTCGGAAGCTCATTTTTACCTAGCATTGTCTTGATGCATCTTAGCTGATATTTACACCTCTGGTTCACTCATTGTAATTACTGTAGCACATTAAAATCTTACATCTACACCATCATTTTCTGCTCTCTCTTACTGCAAAATTTTTGTGTAGTTAGTTGTTTAGGTCAAAAAGCTTGGAGTCATCCTTGATTCTTCTATGTTCCAAATCCAGTCATTCAGGAAATCCCCTTAGCTCTGTCTTCAGACATATCAGACAACTTCTCACCACCTCCGCTGCTACCACCCAGTTCAGCCATCATTATCTTTTGCCTAGATTATTGCAGTAGCATCCTAAGTGGTCTTCCTGGTTAATCTTCTATAATTAATTGTCCTGAAGTAATCAGAATAGTATAAAATCAGATGGTTCCTCTTCTCAAAACTCTCCAATCGATTCCCATCTCTTTCAGTAAAAATTCAAAAATTTTACCTCAGGCTGCCAGAGCTATGCGGTGTGCATTTCTACCATCTCACCACCTTCTGACCTTGCTACTGAGTCCAAGTTGTACTGCTTGCTGCACAACAGGCCAGTGAATCGAGAGATGAGGTGTTGGGGCAAGGAATAGCAACTTTATTTGGGAAGCAAGCAGAACAAGAGGCTCACAGACCAGTGCCCCAGAGAACCATCATACCTGAGTTAGAATTCAGGTTTCTTTTATACTAAAAGGGGAGGGCCGTGGCAGCTTGTTGTTAACTTCTTGGTATAGGAATCCTTTGTTCTCGCAGCTATCCACATAGACCCGGTCACAATATTTCTGTAAACCTCCAACAAGACAGTTACTATTTTCTGTTCTGCAACTTTTTAAAGGTCAAAGCCTGGAGAATGGGCTATCACATATATTTCAGGCTGTAAGCAGTATTCTTTTGCAGAGATGCAGGGCCAGCATGACTAAGCACAAGCAACAGAGGACAAGAGTTAGAGCTAAATAGATCCAATATGGAGTCAGGTTTATTCTGTTATCATCTCATCTACCCTTGCCCCCTCACTCACATTGCTATAGCCACACTTGCTCTCTTTTTGTTCCTTGAACAAAACAATCCCATCTCCACCTCTGGGCCTTTGGACTTGCTGTTTTCCTCTGCCTGGAGTGTTATTCCTCAATTATTTCTAAGACCTACTTCTTTATTTCTTTCAGGTGTCTGCCCAAGTGTCATTTTATGAAAGAGGCTCTTCTATATAGCCAACCTATCTACAGAAGTACAAAAATCCCAGCATTCCCTGTGCTCTTACTGAATTATGAGAAGAACTGACTCCTACCCTTAACTAGTTTTGTTGCCAGGCTGTTGCTTCAGAATCATATCCCTACCCCTGCCTCAAATGGAAATCAACTGCCCTTATCTAAGTTTCAGGTTCAACCACAAAGAAGGAAGCTGCAAAGAGAAAAACAAAACTGGTTAGAACCAGCTAGGCCCAAGATGGCAGAAGACTTGACTTCTAGTAGACCTTGAGCCTCATTACACTCATTGTAATATATTAGCATGCTAAATGACACACCCAGTAGCACCATGACAGTTGACAGTTGCCATGACAACAACCAGACAAGCCCACACAAAGACTGAAATGGAGTGTTGCCTCAGTTCCAAGTCCAAACCACACTCCTTTTCTTGGATAAGCCATGGATATTCCCCCTTCCCTTTACTCAGTTCTCTCCCTTTTACCTTGACCTTCCCATATAGTTATGGTGTCTCCACTTGAATCAGGTTAAGAAGTTGATTTGCAAACTAAGTTCTCCTTCCACATTCTGAAAGCATGTCATGCGTAGTGAATGACCATGACCGGTAAGGGCCCTGCTCAGTCACTGGTCAGCATTGCAGTGGGCCCTTCCCTCAAGCAAGCAACTGTTAGTGAATGACCCACTGGCCCCTGTCCCTCCACTTCCCTGTGTAGAAAGAGCCCAAATTCAGACTGAGGCAAGATGGTTTTTTGAAACACTAGTATGCCTACTTCTTTTTTTTTTCTTTTTAGGGCCACACCCACGGAATATGGAAGTTGCCAGGCTAGGGGTCGAATCAGAGCTACAGCTGCCAGCTACACCACAGTCACAGCAACACCAGATCTGAGCCGCATCTGTGACCTATGCCATAGCTCATGGCAATGCCAGATCCTTAACCCACTGAGAGAGGCCAGGGATCGAACCTGCAACTTTATGGTTCCTAGTCGGATTCGTTTTTGCTGTGCCAGGACAGGAACTCCAAGTGTGCCTACTTCTTGGTCTGCTAGCTTTCCAATTAAAGTTGTTATTCCTTGCCCCAACAACTTGACTCGGATATATTGGCCTTTTGTGTGGTGAGTAGCGTAAGTTTGGGCTTGGTATTGATTCTTTGGCCATTAAATGAAGCTTATGCTGTTCCAGTCTCAGCATCAGTGCCCTTATTGTCTGTGTGTATCCAGGCGGAAAAGGTGACCATGTATACCTGGGAAGAAACACCTCCTTGAAAGTACCCCGCCAAGAAAAAATCCAGAGATGCCTCCCACTGTCATCTTTTATGGTAATTGCTTTAAAAACCAACCAACCAACCCCCAAACAAACCATTCTCCTTTAAACTTGGAAAGGATTTGAGGGGTTAAACCAGAACAAGACCACTTTTCCTTCCTGTTCCCTCCTAAACATAAACTCTTAAGTACACACCTGCCTACTTGCCCCATGGGACATCAGCAGCCAAGAATGGAGGGAAGGTACCCAGGGCTAAGGAGAAGTATTCAGTCAGGACCTTCTGGTTTCATCTACCCTCTACACTCACAACCCCCTACAGACTCTTTTCCACAACTCACCTTCCCTACCCCTCCTCACCCCCACCCCACTCCACCTCACAGTAGTGTGCCTGGCTCTGGGAAAAGAGATAAAGTAGCCTGAGGCACTCGTCCCCAACCCCCAGTAAAACTGTTTTATTTAATATTAAAATAGTCATTAGTGTGAAAAGGGTACTACTTTTGAGATCAGTGTGTTGGGAAGAGAGAATCAAGTAAACAAAACAGACCAGACTCCCTGCTGTTCTTCCACGCCTACTATTTACTTCCTTTCTGGCTACCTCTTGTTCAGAGGCTTGACCCTATCTGAAATGACCTCTACCCTGTCCTCCTATCCAAATCTTCTCCACCTTGAAGGTTCACTTCCAGCCCAGGCTCCCCCTCCATCCTTGTCCGTACCATCCCTGACACTTGCCATCCAAAGACGACTTTTCTTTTTTTCTTTTGTCTTCTTAGGGCCGCACCCGCAGCATATGGAGGTTGCCAGGCTAGGGGTCAAATCAGAGCTACAGCTGCCGGCCTACGCCACAGTCACAGCAACATGGGATCCAAGCTGTGTCTGCCACCTATACCATAGCTCATGGCAATGCCGGATCCTTAACCCACCGAGTGAGGCCAGGGATCAAACCCACAACCTCATGGTTCCTAGTCAGGTTCATTAACCGCTGAGCCACATCAGGAACTCCCAAAGACGACTTTCCAAAACTCATCAGAGGAGTTCCCGTCGTGGCGCAGTGGTTAACGAATCCGACTAGGAACCATGAGGTAGCGGGTTCGATCCCTTCCCTTGCTCAGTGGGTTAACGATCCGGCGTTGCCGTGAGCTGTGGTGTAGGTTGCAGACGCGGCTCGGATCCTGCGTTGCTGTGGCTGCGGCGCAGGCCAGTGGCTACAGCTCCAATTAGACCCCTAGCCTGGGAACCTCCATATGCCGCGGGTGCGGCCATAAAATGACAAAAGGCAAAAAAAAAAAAAACAAAAAAAACTCATCAGAGATTACCAGGGGCAGCTAGTTCTGGGTAAGTTCTCTCTCTCTCTTTTTTTTTTTTTTTGGCCATGCCCACAACATGTGGAAGTTCCCAGGCCAGGGATCGAACCCATGTCATAGCAGTGACCCAAGCCACTGCAGTGATAACATCAGATACTTAGCTCTTGGCACAAGAGAACTCCTGGGAAAGTTCTCTTAAGGTGCTAGCACTGGTCTTCTAGATGTGACACAAAATTCTTTTAAGATGGTTTTCCACCTTGGTTGAATATTGGAATCACCGAGGAGCTTTAAGAAATGTTATTGCCTGTGTCCCATTCCTGAGATTCTGATTTAGTGGGCCTGGGTGTATGGATGGGGCATTAGAATTTTTTTAAACCTCTTCAGATGATTCTACTGTGTATCCAGTTAAAGAACCATCGGCTTTCCTCCAAGGACTCCCTTGTATTCTCTCCATAGTTTGAATTTATTATGGATTCTCAATTCATTTATCAAGTAAAGAAAAGGGAACTGCTAATGTTTGTGGAAGATAGCTGACGTCCACAAATATTAACATGTTTGATCTGTAGGGTCCTTTAGATTCTTGCTTCTCATAATGTGATCCATGGATCAGTAAAACATCAACATCCCCAGGAGCCTGTTAGAAGTGCAGAAACTCCAGTCTTGAGAACTGTAAAACTTAGAGTACAAATGATGTTGTCCAGCCCCCACACTGGGAGACTTGAACAAACACTAGCATAGTTCTTAGCACTCAAGGCTGTTTCCAGAGAAGACTCAAGCCTCCTGAGTCCTTGCCTGGGAAAACTCAAGGCTGCTGAAAGAATTCACCCTTTGTTCCAGCCAAACACCTGACCATAGGCCTCTGACCTCCTCCATTTTCTTAAACTTCCTTTTCCTTAGAGCATTTACTTAAAAAAAACAAAAAACAAACACCAAAACTTACAATTGTAAATCATATCTCTGTTTCTTTGAAATGTATACGTATCTCCTAAAACCCAGGAGTATCTTTTTCAAGGACCTGGGAGCATCCCTTTGAAACGTCCTCAGCAAGACAAATAGGGCTCCATCTCCCAGTCTCTGTGGGAGGGTAGAAGTTTAACTTGATGAATGAGCCAGGTAGCAGAGACAGCCTAATCACAGCGATCAATTCCCACACCTGCTTTTCATAATTTTCCACTTCTCTTACTCTGCTCAGGTCCCCGCTGTCCCCCTCCCACTCCTTCATTTTCCCTTTAAAATTCCAGTGACCTTAGTACAGAGCCCAGCTGAGCTCAGCTCTATACTGAGGCCTTTCCCTTCTACAGAAGTTACTGGATAAAATTTGTCTATACTGCCTTTAACTAGTATTTTGGTTTTTTTTTTTTTAACCATCTCCATTTTAACGAGATCCTTAGGTGATCTGCATGTATATGAAAGTTGGAGAAGCACTATTTCATTTATTTATCATTCTCTCAGTGACTTCTAATAAGCAGCTCTGAATGGTAGACAGGAATTATTATGCCCATTTTACTAGAGAGATGAGGGTCAGAGATTTGCTTAAAGTCACACCGTTAAACTAGAACTTGAACCCACCTCATGACTCAGTCTGGTGCTCTTTCCACAACATCATGCTAACTGGGAAGAGAAGACACAATGCAGGAGGACCCAGGGGTAAAACTGCTAGTGACAGAGATTACCATAACGTTCCTCTCTCTGCATCCTTTGCTGCAGTGTCCTTGCAGGCTCCATGCTTCTTTGGAGAAGACTGGTTTTTTCATGTTCGGTGTCTCTGGCACCAGTGATTTAATAAATTCAGTCATCATTATGGTAAATATTTTTATTGTTACTTTTATCAGAAAAATGTGTATATATGGGCAATTTCTGATACATAATTTTATTAAAGCCAGAGATGATCATTTCTTCTAGAAAACCAAAATCTCCGAGATTAGAATGGAAGGCAATGAAAAATAAAAGACTTAACTTCATAATTTACCTTTATTAAGCCATCCAAACACATCAGTTCGTTTATATGATTATTACTTTAACATTATATAATAAATCATTCATTGAAAACACAAGCCAAAAATCTTATATCCTTAATCTTCAAATCAATCATCAACTTAATTAGATTTTTAAAGGCAGGAAAATAAAAATAATTTCAAATAAAAGCACTCCAACAACACATACATTTGTCATTAGGTATAGCAGTCAACTTTAAGCCTCAGATTATCCAGGTTTTACCTGAAATAATCCCTCACTAGTTTCTTAGATTTTTAGCAGTCTTGTTTGGGGGCTATTTTGTTTCATCAGGTCTAAACAGAACACTAGTAAGATATGTGAATGGTCTATACGGAGAATACGGCGTAAGTGGGTTTCTAATGCCTTAGAAACTGGAGTGGAAACAACACATTCCTGAACTGGGCAATTAAACACGATCATTTTTTCTCTGAGGCTGAGGTCTGTGGTTTGATCTTCCTGACAGCCTCCAGAACAGAAACTAGATTTACTTTGTCTCCAAATTCTTTTTCTCGGTGCTCAAGAAGAATGCCCTAAAAGAAAACAAGAGGGAACATCAGTGCTCACTTTCGGTCATTCACTCGTGAGGAGACACTGATTGCCAGCTGTCCATCAGGTCCTGTGCTTGGGCAGCAGGGTACAGAGATCAGGCCCGGCTCTGCCCTTGAGGAGTTCTGTCTTTTGGGGAAAGCGTATCAGGGGAGGCTCCCTCACGATATTTGGACGGTACAAGCAGCACTCTGGGAGCAGAAGTTAGGAGTGATTAATATAACAGGGTGGCCAGAAGAGGCTTTAAAGCATGGGCAGTGAGTAATCAGTATGTCTACAGGTAGAGGTGCAGGTAAAAGAATATTCCAGGTGGAGAGCAGAATGAGGTTACACAGAAAAGCCTGGAAGTATGGCAGTGGAGCTCAGAGGTCAGACCCTAGCAGCTACTCAATGACCACCTGAAAAGGGAACCCTCTCTTTACTTGGGTTTTCCTATGAAACTGGAGGTCGCTCACTTCTGATACTGTGAGGTGAAATGCTTTAAGACGAAGTGCACCCCACAGTACCTTAAAGTGATATAAAGATAAAATGATGTGCTTGAGATCAGCATCATGGAATCTGTGTTAGTTCTTTGAAATGTGACATCTGGGAAGTCAAAAAAATATGTTCATTTTACATTATAAAGACTTCAAAAAAAAAACCCCAAGAGTCCCACCACACTGTGGAAGCAAATTGGAAACTATTTACTTGCTTAGTAAAGCAGTTGGCAGACATTAAAAACGCTGAGGAAGAACATATGATGACTTGGGGAAATGTTCACAATATACCGTTAAGTAAAAAAAAGAAATCTAGTTTACTAAGTTACCATTTTCTAAAAAAAGCCAAAGGCCTCTCAAGCCAGCTCTGTCCCAGCAGGTCGTCCCTGGCAGCTGACCTTATAGAACGGCTCTCCCCATCTTCTCCACTTTCAAATTTCCTATGCTGAAAACATTTCTTTAAAGCAAGTGTGCTTTGAAGATTATTGTTACAAAGGAAATCCCTACCGAGTGGCACCTGGCACAGTGGAACTGCAAAAACTCTGCTCTCAAGAAACACACAGGTGAAGTCCTAAAGCTGGGCCAGCCCAGTCAGCCTTCCACCTGGAAGGAAGATGGCGGGAGCTCCAGGGAGCACCAACAAAGTCAAACAACATGCCTAGCAACACCAGGAGCAAGCCAGCCAGGCTTGGGCAGCCCGTGAGCACAGGATGAGTCACTGCCAGGTGAGAGGGGGCTGGCAGGTGAGCCAAGCCCTGCCCTGGGGGCTGAAGGAAGGCGGAGACAGCATAGGGGAAGGAATCGCAGGGGCCCAGAGTGGGAAGAGGCTTAGGGATCCTCTGAGGAAGTGGCCGGTCCAAGTGCAAGGACATCTGGAAGGGGTCTCTGGGAACCAGCTCTGAAAAGGGCCTATGGGCAAGGGGAGGGTGGGCTCTCTGGAGCAGGACAGATCTGAGTTCCCGAGTTTCATTTCCTTTGTACCACTTACTAGCTGAGTATCTTTGGCTGAGATTATTTCATATCTCTAGGCCCATTTCCTTAAATGTAGATGGGAATAAAAATACCTCCCATCTCAGATTGGTTAGAGAAGACATGAGATGATGCATATATATGAGCCCCTGGCACAAAGCAGGCACTCCCTGGCAGACATTATCACTTAGGCATTTTGACCAGAAAGCTAGCAAATAGATTTATGATATATCAGACACTGATTCATGCTAGACGTCAATATAGACAAGCAACAGCAGATACCAAGGCTTAAGAGGAAGGGATTTGGGAGTTCCCATGTGGCTCAGCAGTAATGAACCCAACTAGTATCCATGAGGACAGGGGTTCGATCCCTGGCCCTGCTCAGTGGATTAAGGATCCAGTGTCGCCGTGAGCTGTGGTGTAGGTCTCAGACACAGCTCAGATCTGGCATTGCTATGGCTGTGGTGTAGGCTGGCAGCTGTAGCTCCGATTCGACCCCTAGCCTGGGAACCTTCATATGCCACGGGTGCAGCCCTAAAAAGCAAAAAAAAAGGGGGGGCAACCAAAAATAAAACCTGGGTCCTGGTCCCCAGCAGTGCCACTGAGGAGCTATACTCCTTGGTGCAGCCACTTGCCTCTCAGAAGTTACTCATCTGCAAGACTCTCAGACCTGTAAATTACTCACATCAAGACACTACCGGGCCAAGGCAGGGGACTCGTGTGGGGTGCTGAGAGTAGGCGTGTGCTAAGTGATCATTTCCCTCCCTTCCCCTTCCACATGCTCTCTGGCTTTCTGGAAGGAAGGCTGAAAGACTCGAGTAGGTAAAGTCACCCTCCCACCCCGCACACATCAGGGTCTCATGCTCACAGACCCCCCCAGGTGAACGCTGGAAGTTTACCTGCTTTCCTGGTCCCACCACAAAAACTCCCCCAAGGATGAAGCCTTCGCCTTCCAGGTTTCCAGAAAAGCCTCCACTCCGGGCCCGGAAGAAGTTGTACCAGACACCCAGACGGACAAATCCCAAAAACATCATCTTCCGCCTTTGGGGACCATAGAACTTTTTCTGTAGGAGCGAGGAAAACAGATCCCACGTAAGTAGCCCGAATGCCTGCCTTTGCTGGGCGGGGGGATGGGGTGGGGAGTTCCTGACAGGGCATTTTTTTTCTAACAAAGACCAAAGCCTGCTGGTTCCCATCCTCCCCCACCCAACGTGCACAGTTCCCACCCAGGAGCCCTTTCAACTGCCCCACCTAAACAGAACCCTGCAGCTTGCAACTCTGACGCTAATCTCTCGCTACAGACCTACAGGCTTCCTGGGCCGGACAGAGTGATAACAGTCCTACGTTCTGCAGAGGTGAGTAGAGGGGAAAGAAATGTGGCTGCAATGATTAAGAGGCAGGGGCTTATGCTGAGCGCCCACCTATAGGGCAGGGGCACCCAATGGAGCTTCCAGCTATTTCCAAGGTTTGCATTCCCAGGTCACTAGTCAGGAAGGGCTCAAGTGCTAACTGAAGGACAGCTTTTAAGTGTTCGCTCATACTCTGCTCAGAGGGCTGGGGGCAGATGAGAAGGCCAGCTCCAGCTCTGATCCAAACACACTCTGGGGCCACGGAAGTCTCCGGCTCGAATGCAATCCCCAGCAGTCTGTGTCTGATAGGCTCAGGGCACACGTACCGCTTCATCCAGGAAGACTTCTCCTTTGAAATAAGGCTGGAAGTCCTTCACTTCATTCTTCACCTGCTCCTTGACCACTGCATAGAGGGGGACACCCAGCTCATCCAACCTGGGCTTCAGGGAGGACAGGTCCGCAGCTTCCTGCAGAAAACAGGGGACGTCAGGGTGTGAACTCCTGGACCTCCGTGCAAACCAGCAATCTCTTTCCTACGGGCAGAACGTGGATGGCACCAAATGCGGAGAACAAAGGCAAAAAAATGCCAGCAACAATTAAGGCCTGTGTAGCCCAGGAGAAGACCATCCTAGCTGGTGGGCACCAGGCCTCAGGACAGGGTGTCAGGCCCCCGCCTCAGCCCAGGCTTCGTGTGCTCTCCATGGAGGGAAGGAGAGGCTAGGCTCCTGTTACGGCTGTCCTAACCACGGCCTGGGGAGCATCTGATAACTAAGAGCTTGCACTCAGGTTGGCCTCTACTCCTAGCCTCTATGCTTCTCTCTTTTTCTCCCAGCCCCTCCTCTGCACTAGAACAAACTAGCACAAGGGCTTATCAGACAACTCCATGCAGGCCTTGTCAAGGGCTCCCTCCCATTGCAATAAACTTCCTTTTTCTCCAGCTCAAATCCTACCCTCTAGAAACAGATCCCTGTTCTAAAAAGCTCTCCCTGGAGTTCCCATGTGATGCAGTGGCCTAAGGATCCAGCATTGTCACTGCAGCGGCTTGGGTTGGTGCAATGGTGCAGGTTTGATCCCTGGCTCAGGAATTCTTATATGCTACGGGTGTAGCCCTCCCCCCCAAAAAAAGTTCTCCTTGTTAGCCCAGACTGGAGTAAAGGCTTGATTCTCTGTGTGTAGCCAATCTCTCCTGCTGGGTGACTTTTTCTGTACTGAATCCACTGGGTTCCGCTAAGTTGAGCATTGTTCTTTAAGTTCCCAAATGTGTGTCAGTAAGAATCTGCCTTCCATTTCCTGTATCCCTCAGTGCCTAGTGCAGGGCTGGAGATGCAGAAAGCTCCAGGTTCCAGGTGGAAAGATGTGAAGGTGAAGGTGAACAACGGGGAGACGCAGCCACGCTGGTGAGTACAGACATCCCTGACTCTCAGGAACTCATTCTGGATGAGCAAATGAAACCGTACATGTCAGGGTAGAGTTCCAAAGATAAGAACAAATTCCTTTTTCACATTTGGTGTCAGAATGAAAGAAATGGCGGAAACACAATTAAAAGCAGCTCATTGCCACCACTGCTATATGATGGCAACTGCATTTAATTTTTCATTTATATGGACAAGGGGATAGCTAATAAAGCAGCATTCATTACAATGCATTTGTCAAGAGGTTTAAACAAGTGGTAGACCATGTCTGAGAGCAGAGAGGACTACAGGTCTGATGTGATCAAAAACCACCTGTGTTTGAGAGGAAAGGTTTTATTCGCTTTCTGTGGACATTTTACTCTAGGTGTATGAAGTGGAAACTGAGTCACATGTCTCCTCCCTAAAATTAACTGCTTGCCATCCAACTATCCTTTTAGAAATATAAGTTTCCATAACATGCTCTGCCAGGGTACAGACTAGAGCCCAGGAAACAGGTTGTAATTAGAGCAGTTGCTCCTGGAATCTTTTGGCTTTAGCTGCTTGAGAAATCAAGTCACAACAGGCTTCCATGTTGGTATTTGGAGGCATCACAGACTGGACTCAAAACCTCTGAGCTTAAACGTCACCTCCTGTGGTGGGCAGAATAATACCCTCTAAGGATGGATGTCCACATCCTAATCCCGAGAACCTGTGAATATGTCTTATTACATGGGAAGAGGGAATTAAGGCAGCAGATGAAATTTAGGTTGCTAATCAGTTGATCTTAAAGATTATCCTGTATTACCTGGATGGTTCCAATGCAGAATCACAAGGGTCCTTAAATGTGGGGGTGGAAAGCAGAAGAGTCAGTGATATAGTGATACAATGTGACAAAGACTTGGCCAGCTACTGTTGGCTTTAAAAATGGAGGAAGGGGTCATGAGCCAAAGACTGCAGATGGCCTCTAGAAGCTGGAAAAGACACAGAAATCATTTATCTCCTGGAGCCTCCAGAAGGATTATAGCCCTGCTGGTACCTTGACTTTAACTCAGTAAGACCCATTTGAGAATTCTGACCTTTAGAACTATAAGAAAATAGGGAGTTCCCTTTGTGGCTCAGCGGTTAACTAGCATCCATGAGGACACGGGTTTGATCCCTGGCCTCGTTCAGTGGGTTAAGGATCCAGCGTTGCCGTGAACTGCGGTGTAGCTTGCAGCCACAGCTGGGATCCCGCATTGCTGTTGTATGGTGTGGGCCAGCAGCTGTAGCTCTGATTTAACCCCTAACCTGGGAGCTTCTATATGTCGTGGGTGTAGCCCTAAAAAAAAAAAAAGAAGAACTGTAAGAAGATAAATTTGTTATGTAAAGCCACGTGATCACGTGGCAGCAATAAGAAACAAATACAGTCCCCACAGCAGTGTGACCCTGTTACCACCTCTGTGCCTCAGCTTCCTCCTCTGTAAAACGAGAATAACAACAACAAGCTGTATTTTCCAGGGATACGGTGGGGAACCAACAAGATAATGGGCATAAAAGTGCGCTAAATATGTGGTACAATAAGGATCATGTAAGTAGATTCTTGGCCACTTGCTGGGATCCCTTTCTCTGAACAGATCCTCAAATGCACTCACCTCTCGACAGAGGAAACAGCCTGGCCTCCGCACAGCCATAATCACAGCTCCAGTCTTTTCCCAGAGTGCCTTTGCTTTGAAAGTCTTTGGCTCTGAGGAGAAGAAAAGGGAATTCAGTATCTTTTCCTCCTAGCCCAGCTCTAACCTCATAAACAGCACCAGGCCTAAGTGAGGACCTGGAAAGGTATTCCACATGTGGGAAAAAGCAAATAGGAAACACAGGGCCTGAGGAAAATGAATATAGTATATGGATCCTACTGTATAACCCAAAGGCCCCTCCCCCATAAATATCTAGCTGTGTACTTGACCATCCCACTGGAACATTTCTGGAAAAGCAGCATATTCCTTTGCTGGTATCAATGGACCGTGTAGCAATCCTTTAGGGCAGATACATGGCCAAAACTTGAATGAGATCTTGCACTTTGGCCAAGCAAACCCTAACCCTTAAAAAAGTTATTCAAAGAAATCAGGTCAACAGAAATTAAAAGCAAGAAAAATTTACCTAAATATGTTAACTGCAATCTTATGCATAGGGGGTAGAAGAGGCCCAACAAGGAAGTGCTCTGGGGCAGCAGAGTGGCTCAGGCTCCACGGTCAGACTGAGTCTGCATCTAGATGTAACCCTGGGCAGGCTACGTCTCCTGCCTGAATCTCAGTTTCCCCGTTTGCAAATACAGATGCATAGCAGCTCCACTTCGGGCCACAGGGAGTATTACAAGATGGATATAAAAGTCCTCATTGCAGTGTCTGGTAACACAGTCAGTGAGGGCTCAGTAAGTATGAACCCATTATTATTTTAGCATTTCTCAGAGGAATCCACATCCCTGTGGGATGTTATGTGGAAACAAAAGGTGGGAGGGGGTTGTAATCAACCGAGATTGGGAAACTCCGGGTTGAACTTAGGTAAACAGGCTCCCTCTCTCTGCAGGGCTTCTTAGCTCCTTACTAAGGTGATCTACATCATAAATCTGCAGTGACAGTTCCCATGACTTCCCCTGACAAGCTCCCTCACTTACTGAAGAGAAGCAATGGCCTGCCTTTGAGGGTCCAACCTGGAGACCATCCAGTCACTGAGCCCCAACTTCCACCAACCTCTCATGCCAGCTGCACCCACGCTGTCAACATGACTGAAACCCCCTGAGCTGCAAAATCAAAGCCGAGAGCAGAGTGAGGCAGAAAAGCCACCACGAGCATCTATGAGGCTCTCAGCTGTCCAGGAGGGACCCCCGGTGGGCTCACTGACCCGAGTGGGGTCACTGTTTACCCTTCTCCAGTGTTTTCAGGTCTATATCCTCCAGATAATCCAGCGTTGCTTTCTGGGGCTTGGACAGAAATATGTCGGGGGTAGACAGGGAGGTCCACTCTAAAAGTGTGGCCCTGGGGAGTTCCCGTTGTGGCTCAGTGGTTAACGAATCCGACTAGGAACCATGAGGTTGCGGGTTCGATCCCTGGCCTTGCTCAGCGGGTTAAGGATCCGGCGTTGCCGTGAGCTGTGGTGTAGGTTGCAGATGCATCTCGGATCCCGCGTTGCTGTGGCTGTGGCGAAGGCTGGAAGCTACAGCTCCTGTTAGACCCCTAGCCTGGGAACTGCCATATGCCACGGGTCCGGCCCTAGATAAGACAAAAAGACAAAAAAAATAAAAGTGTGGCCCTGTGCCTGCCTCCCCAGATGCTGCAGCTGTTCTATAATTGAAGCTGACCACGCCTGTATCAGTAACAATGCAGACACCTGACTTCAGTAAGCAAATCCCTGTGCTGAGAATCAAGAACACAGTATTTCTCAAACTTATTTGTCTTGAGAGCTCCTTTGTTGAAGATCCAGGAGCCTGGAATTCTTCAGAACACACTCTGGAAGGCTTGCCTGAATAAACAGTACTACAATATTACTAAACATTATAGAGCAACTGTCATTACATTTAGAGAGGCAACATGAGAAAATGAAAAATACTTTTAATAAGAAAAAGCTGAAATGTAAAAGATCATGTACACCAAGATCACAACTACATATTATGTGCATACCTGGAAAAGAACATGCGGAAATAAATATGATACTGTGTTAGCATAACAGAATTGTCAGTCATTTAAAAAGTGTTATTTTATTAAATTTTTCTTAACGTTATATTGCCCTTTCAATTAAAAAAAAAAAAACTACTTTGAAAAGAAGAAGAAGAAGAAAAAAAAAGCAGTAAGCCTGCATCCCAATGACTTGGAAAAATACTGACCCGAGTTGGGTCACTGCTTACCCCTCTCCAGTGTTTTCAGGTCTATATCCTCCAGATAATCCAGCGTTGCTTTCTGGGGCTTGGACAGAAATATGTCGGTGTTGGCCAGAAGCAGTGCCAAGGCAGCAGCCCCTATAGCCCCCGCACCAATGGACCACATTCCCATGGTGACGAAACTCGGATCCTGGAGGAAAGACATTTCTGGGGATTGAGAGGAAGAAGATGTTACCGCTCCCACAGGATAGCTGGAATCTGATCTCCCAGGGGCAAGGCTCTGGCTGGGCAGCCAACCAGGAGGCCAGAGGCAAAGCGGCGGGGGGTGGGGGGTGGGGGGGTAGAGCTGCAGCATCAGAGATGGGGCTGGACAAGAGCTGCTAACCATGCACCTGCCGCTAAGGGAGCCTGGGGATTTAACAAACATGTGGAGGTTCCTGCCCCAGGGAGCAGGACAGGAGCCACAACAGAAATGACAGCTGCTCCCTCTCTTGTGTCCATGGCTCCCAGCTGTGTGGTGCTCCTCCAGGCTGGTCCCCTGGCGCCAGACTACCTCCTCATTCCTCTCCTCATCAATGCCTGCTCTTCCTTCGCAGTCCAAGAGGCTCAGCTCCCATATCCCTGGGGAGGGGGCTGCTTTCTCTGTGTGATTATATTACTTAGAGCACTAATCACCCTGATCTGTTATCCCATCCTTCCTCCTCTCTGTGAATCCCTCAGACACGGAGACCCGATCCTATTCATCCAGCCCCCAGACAATGCCCAGCAGGGCCTCACTCAAGGTAGGCAGGCAAGGATAATGGGAGAAAAGAGAATGTATATATGTATGTGTGATTGGGTCACCTTGCTGTACAGTAGGAAATTGATGGAACCCTGTAAACCAGCTATAATGGAAAAAAATCATTAATAAATAAAAAGGTAGGCAAGCAATCTTAGTACATTTATCCTAATTGAGAATATCCTGTTTTTACTCATTAAGCAAATAACACAGGCTCATGGTGAAAACAAAAAACAAAAAGATGCAATACACAGAGTTTCCTAGTGGCTCTGTGGGTTAAGGATCTGGTGTTGTCATTGCTGTGGCTCTGGTTACTGATGTGGCATGGGTTTGATCCCTGGCCCTGGAACTTCAGCATGCCATGGGCGCAGCAAAAGAACAAAAGGCAATACATAAAAATCATAGTTGACAAGAAAGCAAATATCCTCTAAACATCTACCACCTACTTAATTATGAGTTTAATAGAGATGGCCACTATTTTTTTTTCTCTTTGTCTTTTTAGGGCTGCACCTGCGGCATATGGAGGTTCCCAGGCTAGGGGTCTAATCGGAGCTACAGCTGCTGGCCTATGCTAGAGCCACAGCAACACCTGATCTGAGCCACATCTGCAACCTACACCACAGCTCACGGCAACGCCGGATCCTTAACCCACTGAGCAAGGCCAGGGATCGAACCCGCAACCTCATGGTTCCTAGTCGGATTCATTTCCGCTGCACCACAATGGGAATTCCAGCGATGGCCACTATTAATCTGACATTTTTTCGCCTGTGTATAGAACTACACTGATGTCTGTGGAATGCCAAAGAGTAGAGACTGAGGGAGTGGGTGTCCTGCAGGAAAGAGCATGGTGCCGGCGTGATGCTTCAGAGGGCTGGGCAGCAGATGTCTGGTCGGGCAGGGAGCCCTGCAGGTGAAATGGAGGTCCAGGCAGGCCCTGTAGAATCCAGCCTCATTCCTGTCTCATGCTAAGGGGCCACTAAGGCATCCTCTAGCGTGAAGCCTTGTGCTTCTGGGAGGGAGCTCATGGAAGCAGTCCACTCCTGTAACAGCAGCAGAAACGCCATCCAGACTTCTTTTCCTAACAACCACTTAGAATGCCTCTTTTCATTTGGGCCTCTTGCCATTCTAGGATCTGACTTATGCTGGAGCCATCCTCCCTAAGTACCAGCATAATTCTACATGCTAACACCACAGGGTACCGACCTGGGGCGTGTGGAAGGCCCATCTAATCTCATCCCATCTAACCAAAGACTTAACTCTCCCCCATGGACTTGCCTCAGGAGAGGATTCTACAAAGGACTAAGCAAAGGCCTAGAAACCTGCATGTCACTGCCCAGGAAGGGGGCTGTGAGGGATTCATTGCTATGATGTGGGGGTGAGAGTCACTTAGCCGTGATGACTTTAGGAAGAAAAGGGCAGGCTTGCCTAGTGTTTAGGCCAGCCTGGGAAGTTCAGACTCGAGTTCAGAAATAAAAGGGAACTTCCAGGCAGTGGAATGTGTGGCGGGAATGGCCAAGTGAAAACAGCCTTTAAGAAAGAGGAATTTGGCATCTGTACACCAGGGAAGAGGAAAAAGAAGGGAGGCTGGTGTGTGTGTTGGGGGAGAGGGGGAGCTGGGAGAGAAGAGTTTCTTACAACCTCACTATTCAAAATGTGCTCTCAGGGGCTGGGCTCGTGGAGAACTGCAGAATTTCCAGCCTTACCTCAGGATTGAGGAATCATAACCGGCATTTTCATCAGATCCGGCAGGCGATTCACAGGCACATTAACGTTGGTGACGCATTGTCTTGGAACAAAGAATTTTGTGCTTGGTTGGCCATAAGCCACTGAACAATGCACAGCCACAAGGGCAGGCTGGCCTTGGAGAGGGCCACCTCTGCCCCCTCAGCTCACTGTCAGAGGGCAGCCATCTTGACTGAGTCAAAAATCAGTAGACATTTATCTCCAGCCTCTGCCTAGAATGTCCTACCTCCTTTGTTCTGTTCTTTCAGAGGTTTTCCAGAATGCTCTGCCTACCCCCACGCCCACCCCCAAGAGGGGATCATTGACCTCCACCTGTGTCCAAATTGCACCCACGATCCTTCTGATGTGTTCAACACACTGATTTGGACCTATTTTCCAGTTTTCCGGCACATTGCCTATTTGTGGCACACGGTGGGCTCTCCATAAATGTGTGCTGAAATGAATTTGATAGGACAGAGTGGGGAAAATGACAGTTTATGGAGGACCGAGGCACTTGGGCCAACGAGGTAAGAACATTCCTGAGGCCGGCTTCCAATTCTTTTACGTGGCAAAGTTACACATTACTGGATTATAATTCATAGAACAATCAGGAGGAAAACCGCAGCTCTCACCTGCCTGTTGTAAACAGGAGATTCCCCAGAGCCTGTAACAATTTCTGTACCTTTATGCACTTCCAAAACCTCCCTGGACTCCTTACATGGGCGTATGATTCAGGCCCACACGTCGCGGTCTCTGATCACAGATTCGATAACATTTCTGCATCAGTTCGCAAAGGTCAGCTTATAGCTACCCTCCAAAAGGTCTTGCTTCTACTCCTGGAACACATCTGGTGCATTTCAGGACATCGGGACCCTTACAGCTCCACATCCTTCTTCTTCTTTTTTTTTTTTCCCAAATGGCTGCACCAGTGACCTATGGAAGTTCCTGAGACAAGGGCCTGCATCTGAGCCACAGCTGTGACCTATGCCACAGCTGTGGCAATGCCAGATCCTTGAACACACTGCACAAGCCCAGGGATCAAACCGACGCACCGCAGTCAGGTTCTTAACCCTCTGTGCCACAGTGGGAGCTCCCCCACACCCTCCTAACACACATACAAGAGTGCTATCCTTGGAGGCATATAGGCTCCATCTCCCTGCTGCCCATCAACAGACATGGAGTCTGTCTGCTCCTCAGTACAAGAGAATGACACTCAACTAGACTCAACGTTTACTTCCAAAACATTTACTCAGCACCAACCTGTTCAATAAACGGCAATCTAGGAGGATATACAACTAAATAATAAACAATCCTCAAGCAGTTACAGACCCAGTATGCAGATAAGAGAAATTCGAGTGGAAAGGTGAGACAATTCCTTGGGCAAGGTATGAACATGGGGCTATTGTGTGCAGAGGTGAGAACCAATTACATCTGTTCTGAGCAGCCACAGAAGCACCCAGAAGGAAGTGGCTTTGGAGCAGGCGTAGGACTCAGCTCAGGATGGAAGAACTAGGCCAGGCCTGGAATCAGTAAGCCTGGGAAACAGTGGGCTGGCAAGGGGTGGGTGGGGTGGGATGTGTGGATGTCCCAAAGGCCCCTGACTCTACCTCAAGTTCACAAGCAGGAGCACAGATATGGGCTTCAAATCCCCCAAGGGCAGAGTTCTCGTTGTGGCGCAGCAGAAGTGAAACTAAGTAGTAACCATGAGGACACAGGTTCGATCCCTGGCCTCGCTTAGTGGGTTAAGAATCTGGCATTGCCATGATCTGTGATGTAGGTCGCAGACTTGGCTCAGTTCTGGCATTGCTGTGGCTGTGGTGCAGGCCAGCAGCTACAGATCCGATTCGACCCATAGCCTGGGAACCTCCATATGCCGCAGGTGCAGCACTAAAAGACAAAAAACAAAAAAACAAAAACCAGGGGCACTGTTTTAGGAACTCACGGACCACCTCCAGCTGTGATCTGGAAAGTGTGAGTACAGAGTCCCCCTCTAGGGAGTTGGCCCTCATCCTCAGGTCCCACAGCACCAGAGGAGAGGCAAGTCCCTCCGTGAACATATGCTCCCAGCAGGCCTCTAGCGGCTGGCTCTCCTGCCAGTGGAAAGCAGTGAAAACTGATTTCTGGAAACAACTAGAGAGTGTGCAGATTCAGCCCCTTGGCCAAGTTCCCCTGAGCTACAAAGCAATTCCCATCCTGGCATGTCTTGGAGCATGTACCATGCAATGCGCTGCATAGTGAGAGCTGCTGGCTCTAAATCCTGAATCATAGCTATTCCCACCCACAGAAAAGGGCTGGAGATAGCAAGAAACTTAATATGTACACGGAACAATGCATTTTCACCTGGGCCTCTAAGCCTACTGACTGGAGAGATAGAGAGGCCAATAAACCAGCGTTTACTCAGTGCCACCCGAAATGCCTAGCTGCACTTCATTCACTCAACTGTCTTATGGGGCAGTTGTTATCCTGTTATACAGCTGATAATACTGAAGTTCAGAGGAGTTCAGGACCTTCGTCAATATCACAGAACCAGCAGGCAACAGTACTGCAACCTGGACCCGATCACTAGGACCCCAAAGCCTATAGTCTTTCTACTACATGGGCCTCCCCACCCATTCACTGGTGGGTTTCTGGAGGTCATGATCCCTTTCGACGTAAAGAGAATTTGAAAAGATCAACTCATTATTATTTTTCTTTTTTTTAGGGCCACGACCCGCAGCTTATGAAGTTCCCAGGCTAGGGATGAAACTGGAGCTGCAGCCGCCAGCCTACACCACAGCTACAGAAATGCAGGATCCGAGCCGCGTCTGCAACTTACACCACAGGTCATGGCAACGCAGGATCCTTAACCCACTGATCGAGGCCAGGGATCGAACACACAACCTCATGGATACCAGTCACATTCTTATCCCACTGAGCCATGACAGGAACCCTCAGATCACTCATTTTTTAGTCATCACATAGTCATACCCTGTTCCCTCGAAAGGAAATTTACCATGTGACAGATGTCCCTTCTCTTTCCTCCCCTCTCTGTCCCCCCTTCTGTTAAGGAAAGGGTCAGTTTCTCTGAAAGATAATAGCAAGGCTGTTTACAGAGGAGCCAGCCCCCACCTGACACCCACAGTATTCGGTTCCCCACTGTGGGCCTTATCTGATCCCGGCCCTCCCGCAGAAGAAGGGGGAGCATGGTAAGACCACAAACAAACAACAGCTGGGGCAGCTCAGAGTGGCAGGCGCTGGTCTGGGACGAGAGTGGGGGCAGGAGACCCAGCTGGGATCCCTCCGGCCATCTGGCTTGATTTCCTCCCCCAGCCTCATCTTCCTCAACTCCAAACTGAGGGGTTGGACAAGGTGAATGGCAGAGCTTCTAAAGCACCCCAGTGACATCGTGGGATTCTATCAAAAACAGCTCACTTTGGAGCCTGCACATTCTCAGTTCCTCATCATAACTCTACCCCCGCCTCCCCCATCTCAGTTTCCAGAATGTTCCTTCCCAGCTGCCCAGAGCTTCGCAAGGACCTCCCCTCCCCCACACAAGGTCCCTTATCCAACCTCAGGCTTCAAACCTGGGAACCAGGCACTTACCATCCACTGCGTGGCACCGCACACCCTGGCCTCTGCTGACAACAAGAAGGCTGACCCACTGGGAGCAGGCAGGGAGCAGGAGGCAGGGGAGGGCGGGGCTCTGGAGTCCCGCCTATGGGCCCTAAGCTCACTCACTCCATAGGCAGGACCAGGCCACCCAGAAACCCTGGGGCTCTTTCAACTGCCAATAGTCAATCTCCAGAAAACATCAATATGGACAGCTGCCAAGACCCCCTAGCCCTTTGAAAAGCTGAGCAAATGTTGAGTCATTTGCAGTCATGCAGATTATAACATTTATCAAGTGCCAACAGACTCTCTCTCTGCTTTCCAGTGCAGACTAATGAAGCGAAGCCCTTCACGCAGCTCTTCATACATCCCATGGGTCACAATAACTAAAATCAAAGGAAGATGTCCCTTTCTCCATGGCTGCTTTTGTAGCAGAAGAACAAACCTGACTATTGGGTCTGTTCCTCTAGCTCTAACTCTTATGCTCTGTTGCCTGTGCTTAGTCATACTGGCACTGCACCTTTGTAAAAGAATGTTGCCTATAGATTGAAATATACACAATAACCCCTTCTCAAGGCTCTGACCTTTAAAAAGTTGCAGAAGAGAAAATAACAATTGTCTTGTTGGAGGTTTACAGGAGCATTGTGACCAGACCCACGTGGACAGCTGCAAGAACGAAGAATTCCAGCACCAAGAAGTCTGCAACAACAGGCCAACTTCCTCCCCTTTAAAGCCTGAATTCTAACTCAGGTAAGATGGTTCTTTGGGACACTAGTCTACCATCTTCTAGGTCTGCTGGCTTTCCAAATAAAGTTGCTATTCCTTGCCTCAACAACTCATCTCTCTGCTTATTGATCTGTTGTATGATGAGCAAATACAAGCTTGGACTCAGTAACACTTGTGCTGCCTGCTGCTCACCCCTTCTTCTACCCCATACTGCTGAGGCTCCTCACCTGCTGTCTCTTCTTTACCTCCTTCTGCCCTCCCTTCTTTTCCTGCCACTTCAAGTCTCCTCTCAACACCCACCACTCACCTAGGTGACTTCGCCTACAGCTAAGTGCTTTGCCCACCACTTTGGTATTGACCTCCGGGTCCTAACTGCCACTCTGGACTCAAAGCTTTCATTTGGGGGCTCTACAGGTTATCTCTGCTGCATCACGACCAAAGCTGACCTCCCTAAAGTCAGTTTCTCCTCTGGGGTTCCTTTTTTTTTTTTTTTTTTTTTTTTTGGTCTTTTCAGGGCCACACCTGCAGCACATGGAGGTTCCCAGGCTAGGGGTCTAATTGGAGCTGTAGCCACTGGCCTACACCACAGCCACAGCAAGGATCCAAGTCGCGTCTGCAACCTACACCACACCTCATGGCAACGCCAGATCCTTAACCCACTGAGCGAGGCCAGGGATCGAACCCGCAACCTCATGGTTCCTAGTCAGATTCGTTTCCGCTGAGCCACAACGGGAACTCCTGGAGTTCTTTTTCCTTAGCTCAGTGAATAACACAAGCATCAAGCAAACTGTTCAAGCCAGAAACCAAGAGTCATATTTCACTCTTCCTTCTCCCTCATGGTCCAAAGTCAGGAAGTTCTGTTCATCCTGTGAAAAGGGTTTGCTACCCATCCACTTTTCAGCGTCGCTGATGCTGTCCACAGTGAAGCCCCTGTTACTCTGCAGCTGGCCTGTCTCAGTAACCACATAACTGAGCTTGTCTGGCTTCAGCCAGGACCTCTCCTGCTTATTCTCCATGCTGTAGCCAGAGCGACTGTCATATACCCCAACCCGATGACATCTTGCCCTTGCTTTCAGACACTAACTAGCAACGAATTCCTCAGCATACTGCCAGGACCCTTCATAGCTTAGCTTTAGGCCACCATTCTTGCCATATCCCCTACCACTTCCAACACCCTCATCCAACTACTCAATGTACAAGATTATAACATGTCTTTTTAGGCCTCTGCACATGTTTCCTTTATACCCAGAATGCCTTCCCCACCCATGCCAACTAGATAAAGCCCCAGCACATATAGCACTTCCTCTCCAGAGCCTTTCATGAAAGCTGCAACAACTATCAGCTCCCTCACCTTTGGTTAGATAGCATGCATGTATGTGCAAACACACACATACCTTTGCACACTGCACAAGCAAATGGACTTAATGTATTTAGTTGTTTACATATCTGCCTACACGAGATGGTGGAGAAATCTGAGGGCAAAGGCTGCTGTCTTATTCATTCCCACAAATTTAGCATTTAACACAAAGCTGGCAACTAGTAGGCATTAAATATCTTAATGAAGTGATCTCAATTTTACGCTTTAAACGCCACAGTAAGGCAGAGTTGGAACTGATTTGTAGCTGGTTTGAACTTAATGAAAACAGTCAAGCCCGGGGCTTAGGTGACCTGGGGTTGGGCCCTAGCTCCACTGCTCATTGGCAGGGTGATGTGACACAAAGACACTCTGGGTCTGGTCTCCCTATCTGTAAAGAGGAAAGAACTAGGAAAATCTATGAGGTTGTCTCAGTTCTGACAGCCACAGACTCTAAAGTATCACATGATTGTAACTCCAGGGCTCTGATATCCAAAAAGTCAAGGGGACACCTGCACTACAGCTCTCCTGAAGGGTGTGTCTAATCTCATCCTCTGCTTCTCTAGGCCTCATCCAGCCTGTTCAAGGAGCTGCCTCTGGGCAGGAACTGATAGAGTCATAATAAAACAAAGTATCAGCACTGGGTGGGTTAATTCATGCCTGAAACAAGTAGAGACAGCATCATATTCTAAACATTAAGGGTACACCTGCCTAATCAAGCCCCACCCTGGGAATACTCCCTCCTCAGAATGAGCTAGCCTGAGGCAGAGACAGGGCATAAGGAAGAAAGGGATTCTGAGGGAGACAAAAAAAACTAGGAATGTACATGGGCTTCCTTGCTTCAAGCCCTCAGTGAAGGAGGCTAGAAAGGATGCTTCATCATCTTTGCTCTCTCCTCTGTTCCTTCAGAGCTTGAGTTCAGCCCCTCCTTCATTGAGTAAAAGAAGAAACTAAGGCCCAGAGATGGAACCAACTAGTCCAAGGTCACTTGGGGAGAGGACTGGTTAGTGGCTGTGCCAGAAGTCAGGTCTCCCAGCTCCCAGTCCATGGCTGTTATCTTGCATTGGACACTCCTGCAGAAGGTGGAACAATGTGGGGGTCAGGGCTCAGGGAGGGGGCCCACAGCGTCCTCCAGTCTGCCCACTGTTCTGAAGAAGGCTGAAAGCAAAAGTGCTCCTGAACAGGACCTGGGAAATCTGGTGGCTGGAGGGAGCATTACGTTTCCTAAGCCCAGTGCTTTGCAAGCAGTGTATAATTCAAAGCCAAGTGTTTTCTCAAGGGTAACACTGCCCATTCTTGGCTGAGAAGCCATTCTGTATCTCCTCCCCACAGTAACCAGATCCTGCCAATTCTGGATGATAAAGAGACAGCCTTGAAAATGGAAATTTAGCAGTCTGGTGACATGGGCGCTCCGGGCCCCATGAGCAGTAGGGAGTGTGCTCTCACTCACCCTTGTCGTCAAGTACTATGGAACTAGCCAGTTGCAAGGAGCTCTCACCTACCTGCCTCAGTGTCCAACTTCCTGCTCTGTTCCTGTGACTAGGAGAACCTAGGAGCTTCTGGGTGCTTAGATCTTTAAATTTATGTCAGATTCATAAAGTTCTGATCAGATGCTGAAAGGAGAACAAGAGGACATAATCAGCTGCTGCGAAACTCTGAGACATTGCCAAGTGTGAGAAATATGAGGGCCAGTTCTCTGATCAGTTCACCTGAGCCTAAAGAACCCTCCCCAAATACTTGGCCGTTCTGCCGCTTGTTTGCATAGCCTCTTCTCTGAGCTCAGAATATCTGCTCTACCAAGATATATGAGTGTGGATGGGAAGGCAAAGGCAATAGCACAAATGACACTGGGCTTCAGGACAAAAACCCTGGGTTCTCACTCTTTGATTCTGAGAGGTCACCCCATCCCTCTGAACCCCAGTGTCTTCTTAAAAATAAGGGCATTTTAGGAGTTCCCTGGTGGCTCAGCAGGTTACTACTGTGGCATGGGTCTGATCCCTGGCCTGGGAACTTTCACATGCCATGGGTGCAGCCAAAATGATGATGATGATGATGATGATGATGATGATGATGATGATGATGATAATGCACTTTGAAGGGCTGTCAGGAAGAATATACTAGAAGAACAATGTGGAATACAATAAAGCACTACAGAACTGTAAGGCAGCACTGTATCCTTCTCTTCTTTGCAGGGCTCAGATTCACTTATTCTCTTATGAGGGCAGGACATCTGAAGCAGAACAGACACGAAAGACTGAAAAACTTCTCCAACTGTGTCACTGCAGGCCTGCCTCCTGGCTAGAAGTTCTGGATCTGGAGGGAACCCTGATTTTTCTCAGGCCCCTCTAACTGCACACCCCACAAGGCATATTCCATGCTGCCCTTCTGCAGCCTGCCAGCACCAGAAAAGGCAAAGAGCCCTGCCCAGTTGTAATCTCCCTTTGCCAGAGGTCATTGAGCTCAGGGGTGAAGCTGGTTCCCTCACAGTGCCTCCAAGACAGCTCTTGCCACACACACCTCAGCCGAGGAAGATGTGGAGTGTCTCTGCTCAAATTTTCACAAAAAGGCACATACCCAGCTGGCAGGAGAGCTGTCTTGCTTCTGGGATACTGACAAGAGCCTGGAGCATCGAGCTCCAGAATTCTAGTCCTCACCAAACTTTCCAAGCACCATTAGAATGACAGAAACATATAAGACAAAATAAGAAATGTCTTCCTACCCCTCAGGAACCAAGCAAAAGACCTCAACTAAATGTCATGCCCTTATAAAGAAGAGCAATAAGGGAAGGGCCACACCAAAATTAACTCAAACCTAACGCAAATTCCTACAAGCTATAAGAATCTGAACAAGGTTAGTGTTTCTGCATCAGTAAAACCGGAATGCTTCCCAGATTACAAAACAATCTTCTATAGAGTTATAAGAATCAAAGGATTAAATGTACAGGTGGTGACTGGTAAGCTACCTTACAAAGAGTGACATAATGTGAGGTATAATTCTTGCTCACTTCTAGATTAGTCAATGATTGCCCCTAAAATGTTGTTTGTACATGAAATGATGGGTTTCTGATGACTGGTTATGTTCTAAGGAGTCTAGGTTTCTGGATCCCAATTCTCAGTTTCCAGGACTGGGATGAAGCAAGAATATCGAAGACTATACAGGCTGGCTCGTGAGCAATGCTTTCCCAAATAAATCAAATAAATCTGAGGAAGTGTTTTCTGTTTTTAATCATCTGCCAAGCTCAAAGGAAAAAACAAAACAAAACACTAAATTGAGAGCTAGTTTAGTTGGGCGATGAAAAGACTAGTGTGGTAAGGAAAAGAGGCCCAAAGTCAGCTGGGACTGAAACCCAGCCCGGCTTCTGCCCCTTCGCACAACCCCGGCCAGCCTGGTCCTTAACCATCTTCTCCATCTCCTTCAGCTCTGATCCCTGCAACAACCTTGAGGAGAGACTGTCCAGACCAATCACCGATGCCTTGTTAGACTTTTCATTCCTAAACTTCAGCACAATGTTTTACAGTTGGGCTCTTTTCAAAGTTGTCAGGGGTTTGAACCTTTGGGGGAGAGAGGCAAAACAGGTGCCTCTGAGAAGATGAAAAAAAAAAAAAAACAAGAAATCGCGGCCCCATAAGACACAGGACCCTAGGCTAGCACAGAGCCCAGGATGACCTAGCTCTCGGCCTCCACCTGCACATCGCCGGCTGTACCATCGGCCACCCTCGGACAGCCCCCCAGGCCCATCCCAGGCTCGGCCCCGCGGGACGAACGCGCCAGGGCAGAGTCCCTTTCTCGGTTCTTTGACCAGACTATCCAGGCGGGCCGTTGCCATCAGCTTTTCTCAAAGCCTGGCGGGGGGGGGAGAGCTAAGAAGAGGAGCTTCTTGGCCAGACAGATCAGCGCCGATCCCGGCTCCAGGTCTTCTGACCGCTGACACCGGGTTTTCCCAAGGCGATCAGAGCGCTGGGGAGGGAGGAGCGTCAACCTCCGAGGAGAGCAGGAGCCGGACTCCGGCGTGCAGGTGCACCGCCCGAGGGGCGGACCTAACATTCCAGGTATCCAGCCCACCCGCGCGCCGACAAATCTTGCTCGCCCCGCCCTGTCTCAGTTTCCTCACCTGCGTTCGCCGACGTCACGTGCCTTGCAGAGTCCCGCGCGCCGCACGTACCGCTCGCCCTTCCCTTCCTCCCGTCTCCTCTCGCACCGCGGGACGCTGGGTGGGCTGGCGGACCAAACCCTCCCCAGGCCCAGGGGTCCCAGGGGTGGCCCCCGCGCCTGCGCAGGATTGCGCCTGCGCCGTCCCGCGCGCCACCCTCACGTGATCAGCCCCGCCCCCCCGTGGCTCTATGCCAGCCTGGCTGTGGCGCTGTCGCAGGTTACCAGCGGGCGTCGGACACTGCGGCTCTGAGCTCGTTCTCACGGCTCTAGCTTCGTTCCGTCCTTCGCGAGTGGTGACCCTAGACTCCTATCATTAGGAGCGCCTTCTGGAGCAAAAGGAGGCTCTATTTGGATCTGGAAGTGCTGTAGCTGAGGACAATCCCATTTTAGTCATCAGCGAGTTTTTGAGCAGTTATTTTTTTAGTTTTGGACGTATTGTTCTGTTTTTTTTTTTTTTTTAGCACAGGGAGGGGAAGTCTTTAGGACCGACGCATTCTGGTGAGTGTCCCTTAAATCTTAGGAACAAATTCAGAATTTTGCCAGCATCTGACACCCTCCCGCAACCTCTTTCACCCCCAAAATGCTGCCTATTTGGCAGAGGGTGGTGAGTGGCGGTCGGACCACTGACTGCTGGAGTGTTGTTGCCTGACTTCACAGATTCAGAAGTCAGGGTCTAGTTTGACCCACATTTACTCCTCCTATGTTAAGTGTCCACACGGTTTTATAAATGTAAGCGGTTGAAAGAACACCTTTTCAGAGACAGGAAGAACTGATTGACAGTACAACACTTAAAATATCACTAGGACAACTGATCAGTCCCAAGGTAGTGTACAATGAAACAGCAAAGCAGGGCTGAAACACCTGCTGGTCAGAGGTGGCTCTCTGCCTGAAGTTGGCTCTGCTGAGTTCAGTTCACCTGGCAACTGCCTGCTGGTGTACAAAGTCCAAAGGCTTCCTTGATTCACCTCCCTGACCACCCATGCAAATTCCAGATTCCTTACAAATTTATGGGCCAGTGGAGTCCGTTCAAGAGATGACTCCTTGGAGTTCCCTTGTGATGCAGCGGGTTAAGGATCCCATGTCACTACAGCGGCTCAGGTCGCTGCTATGGTGAGGGTTCAGTCCCTGGCCCAGGAATTCCCACATGCCACAGGCACCGCCAAAAACAAAACACAAAAACCCCATAGAGATCAATCAATCCCTAAATAGATTCTAAGTTCCTTCGTTTCATCTCTGAGACCCTGTTGCAGAAACTCAGCCTATACGCATAAGTGCTAAATAGAAATTCAGAGACAAGAATTGGGGGTGAAAGAGAAAAAAATAGCTTTATTGCTTTGCCAGGCAAAGGAGGCCACAGCAGGCTAATATCCTAAAGAATGTGCTCTCCTTTGGGAGTGAATAGGAAGGGGTCTTCAAGTTTTGGGAGTGGAAAACTGGGCCGCAGGTAAAGATCAGAGGAGATGCAAGCTTGTATTCTTCAAAGCTGGTGTTTAGTGGCCCTGGGACTGGATCTGGTGGTCCTCCTCCTTTTCGGAATAAAAAGTGCTCCATCAAGTAGTTAACAGCTTTCATTTGTTGGGAATTTTAGTTCTGCAGAAGAACTGAAAGATATTGCTATGTATATTTCTTGCCAGGACCCTGCCCTAAGGCTGCACTGTTGTTTCTGGACTGGTCTTTGAATCCTCTCCCTTCCCTGACTAGTAACTGTTTGAACTGAGGCCTATTCCTAAATTGGAGGACAATGCCTGGGAGCCCCACAGGGTCCTCTCGTTTCCCCCCCTTTTTTTTTTCTTTTCCTTTTTACGGGTGCACCCATGACATGTGGAAGTTCCCAGGCCAGGGGTCAAATTGCAGCTGCAGCAGCCAGCCTGCACTACAGCCACAGCAATGCCAGATCCAAGCCACGTCTGTAACCTACATCACAGCTCATAGCAAAGCCAGATCCTTAACACACTTGAGCGAGGCCAGGGATCGAACCCACCTCCTCACGGATACTAGTTGGGTTTGTAACCCACTGAACCAAAATGGGAACTCCAGGGTCCTGCTTATCTTTAACCCCAGAGCCTGTTCCAAGGCCAGCACCGAGGTATTTATTTGGGAGGTGTCGTGAAAGAGAGGGTGTTTCTAGATTGGAGATGAGAGGGATCAGTCAGCCTTCTTGCAGGAGTAGGTATTTGATTGGAAGGCCTGAAAATATTTAGTATAATTTGATGAAGTGTTGGTGTAGTCACAAGAGGACAGTTTACCACCAGGGGGCCTTTCTCAGTCCTGCTCAATACCTTCTTACCCTGTGAAGGGGGTGGGGGAGAAAGCTTATTCTGACTGTCCTGAAATAGGATGTTTGGTCAACAGGGAGAAAGGTTGCAGGAAAGGGCACAGAACAGGAAGCCATTCCCCTTGGGTATGGGTCCCCAGAGACTGAATACTAATGACAGAACCATCCCGAGGTCACGAGTAGCAGAATCCTGGGCTGGGAGGCTCCCTGAGGTTTCCACTGCGGTAGAGTTACCAACTGCAAAAAGCCATGATTATATTTACACTTTTGTAGCATTCCAAAGCTCTGGACTTCAAAAGCCAGGCTAGATCTGACAGCTAATTAACACACTGCTCACACTCTCAATTTGAGAAGGCACAGGCTGAACTCATTAAAATGAGCTGAAGAATAAGTTCCGGGCAAGTAGGCACAGGAAAACTTGTAAAACTCAAGGATTAAAAACAAAAATAAAAAGACAAAAAAAAAAAACCCCACCAATCTGCCAAGTTTTAAAGAGAAAATTACTTCTGATGTTGTAAATCCAGAGAATAATTTAGATTTTGAATTTAAGGGAGTAGAAATTAAGGTTGACTAGGAGCTCTGTAACAGTTTAGATATGTTACCCTCTCAAGGTCTGTCCCTCACAAATCCCCTGGGGCAGGCAGAAAACATTGTGAACAGGAGGCAGATGTGGGTAAAGACTTCCATTCTTTCAGTGTCCCAGCCACCTCTAGATTCGGCTAGCTTTATCTGCACTCCGCACTGATCCAGGCCAGCAGCATAATGTGAGTTTTTAAGCTGATGGTTTTGCAGTGTGTCAAGGCTCAGTGGGAACAGTTCTGGAAGCAGCTAGCATCAACAAGAAAATAAAATAAAAAATGGGTGCTTGACTTCATTGTCTCAAGCCTAGGTTCTCATTCCATGGATGTATAAAAGTCAGATCAAGATCTGGAAACATGTGTGAACCACAAAAACAGATGTGTATAGATCAGCTCCAGATATCTTTCTAGGGAGTTCCCGTCATGGCGAAGCGGAAACTAATCTGATTAGGAACCATGAGGTTGTGGGTTCAATCCCTGGCATAGCTCAGTGGGTTAATGATCTGGTGTTGCCCTGGCTGTGGTGTAGGCCAGCAGCTGTAGCTCCGATTAGACCCCTAGCCTGGGAACCTCCCTATGCCGCAGGTGCGCCCCTAGAAAAGCCAAAAAGTCAAAAAAAAAATCTTTCTACTTTCCAGTATCCCTGCATTCCACACTTTCTCATTTTTTTTTTTAAAAGTATGTAAAGATTCTCTTGGAGTTCCATCGTGGTGCAGTGGAATTGACTCTGATTAGCATCCATGAGAAGGCAGATTCAATTCCTAGCCTCGCTCGGTGGGTTAAGGATCTGGCATTGCGGTGAGCTGTGGTGTAGGCTGCAGATAGAACTCGGATCTGCCATTGTTGTGGCTGTGGTGTAGGCCAGCAGCTACAGCTTCGATTCGACCCCTAGCCTTGGAACCTCCGTATGCTGTGGGTGCGGCCCTAAAAAGCAAAAAATAAATAAATAAATAAAAAGGTATGTAAAGATTCTCTACTTCCAGAGTTCTCTTCGTGGCTCAGTGGTTAATGAATCCGACTAAGAATGATGAGGTTGCGGGTTCGATCCCTGGCCTTGCTCAGTGGGTTAAGGATCCGGTGTTGCCGTGAGCTGTGGTGTAGGTTGCAGACACGGCTCGGATCCCACGTTGCTGTGGCTGTGGCATAGGCTGGCGGCTACACCTCCTGTTAGACCCCTAGCCTGGGAACCTCCATATGCCGCAGGTGCGGCTCTAGATAAAGGCAAAAAGACAAAAAAAAAATTTCTCTACTTCCACAGTATGCCTCACAGCATACCTCACAGAAAAGCTTCTGGAGCCCTCCATAGTGAAACTGACAATTATTGGCCTGAACCTAGCTGGAACCCAGATTAGGACTTCAACCCATGAGCTGGGACTCAAACCCAGCCAAAATCCAGATTGGAACTTGAACCCACATGCCGGAACTCGAACCCAGCCAAAACCCAGATTGGGATTTAAACCCACAGTTCTAAATTAGAATCACTCACCTGGTGTCTGGACTTAGTGATGTTCATGTTCTTTACGCCTCCGCACAGAAGGAATTCAGTGAGAGACAAAGTGATAGGCAAGAAATAGATTTATTAAGTTAGGACACTTGTGAGAGATGCAAGCGGTCAGGCAAGGAGGCTCTGCCCCAGGGATTAGGTGGGCTACAGTTTTATCATCCAAGGGGAGTAGCGGTGGGAAAAGACCTCCTCATCCTCTTTCTTGGAGTAGTAACTCCTCCTTGATATCCGGTATTCAAGTCAGCTGAAGGGTGGTCCTTAAACTCCAGCCTTGGGTCTGAATCTGAATGTAGGCCTCACCCCATTCCTCACCCAACAACTTGAGGCAAACCTCATGCCTCCACTAGTCAAGCAAGCCTGCCTTGTTCTGATGGCTTTCTTGAGCTATTATTAACTTACAATGATCTCTCAAACTTCCCTAGGTTTCTCTCTCTTTCTGTGGTCCCTTACTGGGACTTGTACAACTACCTGTGCCTACTCCATCCCTATCAGTACTGCCCAGTGGTTCACCAGGTGGATCAATGACTGACCCAGGGCTGCATGGTGGGATCAGTCTGCCCCCAGGGTGGGGCAACAGGGCTTCCTTGAGAGTCCTCACTCAATTATCTTTTGCTGGGAGTTCCCATCGTGACTCAGTGGTTAACGAATCCGACTGGGAACTATGAGGTTGCGGGTTAGATCCCTGGCCTTGCTCAGTGGGTTAAGGATCTGGTGTTGCCGTGAGCTGTGGTGTAGGTTGCAGACAGGGCTTGGATCCTGCATTGCTGTGGCTGTAGCATAGGCCGGTGGCTACAGCTCCGATTAGTTCCCTAGCCTGGGAACCTCGATATACCGTGAGTGCAGCCCTAAAAAAGACCAAAAAAAAAAAAATTTCTTTTGCTCTATCCATTGACATTTATTCACTTAGGAAACTTAGAGTTTGCCAGTAACAGAAACCCAACTCAAACTCGCCTTGAGGTGATCCTGTGGTTCAATAAAATCATTAGTTATCCAGGTTCTTTTGCTTCTTTGCTCTATTAAGCCACGTGTTGGTTCATTTTAAGGCTGGTTTCTCTTGTGGTCGTAGGGTAGCTTCTGAGATCCAGCATGGGGAGGGGCTGAGTAGACTAAGGTGGCCAGGGTGGTGCTCTGCTCTGACTGGTCTAAATCTGGGTTAGTGCCCATCACGTACATCATTTTGTGCACCCTTAAAAGGGAAAACAGAAGTAAAATAACAAGTAAGGTATTCCTAAAATATCCTCACATCCAAAGTCCAACTCTTTTCCATCAGTTTGGGATGCAATATTATCCTTGGGCTATTAGAAATGCTGGAGATACAGTATTTCTTAAAGAGTGCTCTGCTTTTGTCTTCACAATATCAGCAGGAAGTTTTGATAAATAGGTGTTTGATGGAGTTCCCATCATGGCGCAGCGGAAATGAATCCAACTAGGAACCATGAGGTTGCGGGTTCAGTCGCTGGCCTCACCCTGGTTAAGGATCCAGCATTGTCATAGGTCACAGATGCAGCTCAAATGTGGTGTTGCTGTGTCTGTGATGTAGGCAGGCAGCTGCAGCTCCAATTAGACCCCTAGCCTGGGAATCTCCATATGCCACGGGTGCGGCTCTACATAAAAGGCAAGAAGACAAAGAAAAAAAAAGATAAATAGATGTTTTACATTTAATGGTAGTCCTGCAAAACATATGAATTAATGACACCAACCTCTCATTGCTTTGGAATTTCTTTTTTCTATTTCCAGAGATTTGGGAAATTTTCCATTGCATTACATTTCTTTTGAATGAATCTTGTAGGGAAACATAATAGACTTCATATGTGCATGGAGGTGGGGGCTGGGGGAAAAGCTTTATTTCCTGTTCTATAAATCTCTTGATTGTACTTTGCAAGAAAACAGGAAAATGAAGTCATTCCTTAGATAACAAAATTCCCTTTACTAATATATATATATATATATATTTTTTTTTTTTGTCTTTTTGCCTTTTCTAGGGCTGCACCCGCGGCATATAGAGGTTCCCAGCCTAGGGGTCTAATAGGAGCTATAGCCTCCGGCCTGTGCCACAGCCACAGCAACGCAGGATCCAAGCTGCATCTGCAACCTATACCACAGCTCACGGCAACACCGGATTGTTAACCCACTGAGCAAGGCCAGGGATTGAACACGCAACCTCATGGTTCCCAGTAGGATTTGTTAACCACTGGTCCACGATGGGAACTCCAGCCTTTACTAATATAAATTTATTTTCCACTTGCTATTTCCATGAATTTCTGCATTCACAATAACTTTTTCATTTTAGTGCCAAATCATAGTATTATCTCTTAGAAGATTTTTGTGCAGCAATTAAACTCAACTCATGGAATATAAACAATGTGCATTTGTAACTGAATGCATCTTAATTTATACAAGATCCAAGTTTTACAAGGAAGCATAAATGTCCAAGAGTAGTTGTGAAAGTCACATGAGAGAACAAATGAGGCAAAATTTACCTTACCAAATTTCAAAATACACCACAAAGTCTTTCAAATTAAAAAAAAAAATTTTTTTTTGGCTTTTTAGGGCCACACCCTAGAAGCATATGGAGGTTCCCAGGCTAGGGGTCAAATCAGGGCTTAGCTGCTGGCCTATGCCGCCACAGGGCACAGGGCACATCTGGGCATGTCTTCCCTTGGCCGATTTTAATCTTCATCCTTTCCTTACAATAACATAAAACCAAGAGCATAATGGCACTCAGTGAGTCCTGCAAGTTTCCCTAGTGAATTATCAAACTTAGTGTGGTCTTGGAATTCCCATTGTGGCTCAGTGGTAATGAACCCAACTAGTATCCATGAGGACACGGATTTGATCCCTGGCCTCGCTCAGTGGGTTAAGGATCTGGCCTTGCCATGAGCTTCGGTGTAGATCGCAGATGTGGCTCAGATCTGGTGTTGCTGTGGCTGTGGCGTGGGCTGGCAACTGCAGCTCCAACTCGACCCCTAGCCTGGGAAGTTCCATAAGCTGTGGGTGCAACCCTAAAAAGACAAAAAAAAAAAAAAAAAAAAACCTGCTAGTGTGGTCTTGGGGATCGTAAACTTGAAGTTGGTGTCCGAAGTCTTCCCTCTCATGGTCCTTGATAGGTTGAGGGCATCTGGCTTATGCTAGCATAATGAAACCAGTTAAGAACTTTTCCATTGATTCAGTTTATTAAATTATATTTTTCTGAAACATCATCTATTTCAGCTAAATTTTAGCTGCATTTATTTAAAACCGTTCCCTAGTGATTTTCTAAAAACTGCTTTTTATATAATTATATTCTATTTTTCAATCCTATTACCACTTTCCTTCTCACCCATTTTTACTTCAGTTAAAAAAATATTTTGTTGGAGTTCCTTGGTGGCCTAGTGGTTAAGGACTCGGTGTTGTCACTACTCTGGCTCAGGTTACTCCTGTGGCTCAAGTTCAATCCCTAGCCCAGGGACTTCTGCATGCTGCGAGCATGGCCTCAAAAAATGTTTTGTCTGCTTTAGTAAAGTACAGTTTTTAATTAACTTATAGTTGAAGTAAAATTCACCAATTTTAACTTGAATTTAGAGTTAGGGCACACATAACAACAGCCATCTTGCACCACCACCGTCATATGGAATATTTCTATAATGCCCAGTAGTTCTCTCATTTCCCTCTTACCCAGACCCCTAGCCTCAGGAGATCAGTGATTTGGTTTCTACCACTATAGTTTTGCTCTTTGTAGAATCTCATGTAAATGGAATCATGCCATATATAGTATTTTGAGTCTGGCTTCTTTCACTTAGAGTAGTGCTTTGGAGGTTCATCCATGCTGCTGTGTACATCGTTACATCTTTCCTTCTTACTGCTAAGAAGTATTCCATTGTATAGATATACCAAATTTTGTTTATCCATTCATCACTTGATGGATATATTGGGGTTGTTTCTAGCATTTTTTTTTTTGGTCTTTTTGTCTTTTTTATGGCCACACCTGCGGCATATGGAGATTCCCAGGCTAGGAGTCCAATCAGAGCTGTGGCCGCTGGCCTACGCCACCGCCTCAGCAATGTGGGATCCGAGTCGCGTCTGCAACCTACACCACAGCTCATGGCAACGCCGGATCCTTAACCCACTGAGCGAAGCCAAGGATCGAACCCGCAACCTCATGGTTCCTAGTCGGATTTGTTTCTGCTGCGCCACGATGGGAACTCCTGTTTCTAGCTTTTTTGACAGTTACGAATGAAGCTGCCACGAACATCTGTATACAAATGTCTGTTTGGACATATGTTATCATTTCTCTTGGATCAATGTCTAGGAGTGGTCACAGGTTCAGTGTATGTTTAACTTTATAAAACACTCTTAATGTGTTTTCCAAAGGGTCTGTGTGATTTTCATTCCAACCAGCAATATGTAAGATTTCCAGCTGCTCCACATCCTCACCAATATATGTATTGTCCTGTCATCCCCTGTGGTTTCCTCCGCTGACAGCACACGTGCCATTAGACCCTTAAAGCTACTCTCAATGCTTCAGGAGTTATGCTCCAGTCTCTACAAAGATCCTGCAGGAATCGAGGGACAGAGAGGGCTCAGGCCCTCCATCATATCAGGTGGCCGTAATCCCATCTCTTCCGTTAATCTTAGAAATCTCAACATCCGCATAGTTACGACTTCTCCAGCTGCTCCTTCCCCACAAGCACTGACTTGCTTCTTCTTCCCAAGAGATGCTCCAGTGTAACTCTGCTCAGCTGGTTGGAGACAGAAAATGTGTACTCCGCACTCTCTGTTCCCAAGAGCTAAGCTTTCCTATGCCCTGTTCCTGATGAACAGGAAGGAACACCTGACATCGGCTGTGTCTTTATCCCTATCTGTGCCCCAGTTCTGGTCCTATCTCTGTCTACATCTTGCTATGTGTGGGTCTGTGTCAACACATGCTGACCCTGTGTGTGCATAAAACAAGGTCTGGAAGGAAACTGTGCAAATTGATAACAATTCCATTTTGGGAAGGAGGAGGTGCTGGGGTAAAAGATAAGAGGAAAATTGGAAAATTTACTTCTTTTTTTTTTTTGCCTTTTGTCATTTTAGGGCCGCACCGGTAGCATGTGGAGGTTCCCAGGCTAGGGGTCTAATTGGAGTTGTAGCCACTGGCCTACGCCGCAGCCACAGCAATGCAGGATCCGAGCTGCATCTGCGACCTACACCACAGCTCATGGCAACACTGGATCCTTAACCCACTGAGCAAGGCCAGGGATCGAACCCGCAACCTCATGGTTCCTAGTAGGATTCGTTAACCACTGCGCCAAGACGGGAACTCCTTTTTTTTTTTTTTTTTTTTGTCTTTTGTCTTTTTAGGGCCATCCCCGAGGCATATGGAAGTTCCCAGGCTAGGGGTTGAATCGGAGCTATAGCTCCTGGCCTGCACCACAGCCACAGCAACGCAGGATCTGAGCTGCATCTGCGAACTACACCACAGCTCACGGCAATGCTGGGTCCTTAACCCACTGAGCAAGGCCAGGGATCGAACCCGCAACCTCATGGTTCCTAGTCGGATTCGTTAACCACTGCCCCACGACGGGAACTCCTCTTTTTTTTTTTTTTTGTCTTTTGTCTTTTTAGAGGCATATGTGGCCAGGGATCGAACCCGCAACCTCATGGTTACTAGTCGAGTTCGTTAACCAATGAGCCATGACAGGAACTCCGTAGATTTACTTTTCAATGTGTAGATTCATGTTGGTATTTGTTGTTGTTGTTATTGTTGTTAGGCTACCTTGTGGCACGTGGAGTTCCCAGGCCAGGGATCAGACTTGAGCCGCAGTTGGAACCTACACTGCAGCTGCGGCAATGCTGGATCCTTATCAGACCTGCATCCTGGCCTCTAGAGATGCTGCTAATCCCTTTGCAGCACTGTGGGAATTCCTCATGTTGGTATTTTTAAAACAATATAATTGAAAAGAGTTACATTACTAGAAAAGTTTCCTTATCCCCCTGCTCTGGGAGTTCTCTATGATTCTTTTTTTTTTTTTTTTTTTTTTTTTTGCCTTTTTGTCATTTTATGGCCGCGGGTTTATGGCCGCACCCGCGGCATGTGGAGGTTCCCAGGCTAGGGGTCTAATCGGAGCTGTGGCCACTGGCCTGCGCCGCAGCCACAGCAACGCAGGATCCGAGCCGCGTCTGCAACCTACACCACAGCTCACGGCAACGCCGGAT
>PVHT021183726.1:6013991-6066493 GCA_004024745.2 Catagonus wagneri
GGGGTCTAATCGGAGCTGTGGCCACTGGCCTGCGCCGCAGCCACAGCAACGCAGGATCCGAGCCGCGTCTGCAACCTACACCACAGCTCACGGCAACGCCGGATCGTTAACCCACTGAGCAAGGGCAGGGATCGAACCCGCAACCTCATGGTTCCTAGTCGGATTCGTTAACCACTGCGCCACGACGGGAACTCCAGTTCTCTATGATTCTTCCCAGCTCTGCCTGCCTCTCATTGAGTTATTATTTTAAAAAATCATCTATACTTTCTGGAGGCTAGAGAGTCACTCAGAGCTCTCAGACACGGAGAAATCTGTCTAGCGAGACAGACTGGTTCATATTCATTAGAGGCTCTCCCAGGAGACTCAGTTTCACTCTAAAAATGTTTAGAAGAAAGAGCATCCCAGAGAGAATCTAGGTTTGCCTAACATTGTCTTAATTTTTGTCTCTTTTCCTAGTGTCCCTAGAATCTGTGTCCCAGATAGAAGAGCCATGGCTGGGATGGCAAAAAGCATTGTCTCCCTAACCACAAGTAACCTGCTTTGGACAATAGCAGGCTGCCACCAGCCAGTCCTTCTGAGAGAAGACTAAAGTTTGCTCCTCACCTGTGGTCATCTTGCCTTAAACTCTCTTGCTGATTCTCAGAGTGTCTATGGCTTCACCTTGTTGGCGCAAAGTCAGGATACCCAGGCACTGGGTTGGAGCGAGTGGATGCTGTTTCTGCACCTCAGGAGTATTGGCGAGCTTCAGGTCAGTGGTTGGGGTGGCCAGGGTTACTGTAGAAAGGAGCCAAGAGGTGAGTATTCTTCACACTCTACTCAGCTGCACTGGGAAACATCCCTTCAAAGCTGGCAAGCTCTCCTCTTTGGTGACTGAGCACCTCCTCCCACCAAATTGCCATGGACACACTTCCTGTGCCACCCATGAAGCAACGCCTTCTCTATCCTTGGTTCTGGGCACGTGTGAAAGCTGTGGCTTCTCTCTAGTCAGACACGGTGGGCAGCCAGGGAGACCAGGGATGGGACTGGATCACCCTGGGCTCCTGGTAGGGAGACCAAGGCCCTGTTCTGGAGTTCTCACACTTCGTTCAGAGGTCTTCCCAAGTCTCAGCCCCAGAGGTTCTGTCGTTCAGCCATCCTGCCATTCTTATACATTTCTGAGCATTGATTCCTTTGCACACATGCTGTTCCACCAGCGTGGACTGCCCTTCCTTATGCTTTTCTGTCTCCTTCAGCGTTCAGATCAAATATCATCTGTGGGATGCTCTTCCTCTCAGTCTGCCTGAGTTAGTTCAGCTCTTCTGGACTCCCAGGGTTTGTTCCCACTTCTGCTCCTACACTGCTTGCTTCTCTCTGCCTCCCCCACTGGCCTAGGACCTCAAGGGTAGAGACAGCTCATTGCAGCCATACACCCAGCCAGAGGCTCGGTGGGTTCAATACCTGGCCCGGGAGCTTCTGCATGCCCCTGATGTGGCCAAAAATAGCTTTGCCTTCCCTGTGCCATCCTAAGACAGGCATTCTGGTTATGGAAATGAACCCAGAGAGGAAATTTCAATGGATTGGCCAGGTTTCATCAGTTTTCTCTAAAGAGGATTGTTTCTGTGATTAGTGATTTAAGTTATTTTTGTACCTCAACCAGCAGGCACACCTGTACTGAATCATTAGTCATCTAACAAACACCCACTGCCCCACTGAGTCATTGTGCCATGCCTGCCAGCCCAATCCTTGGCCAGACCTTTCAACCATGCTACTCAGGAGAGAAAAAGCAAATTTTTCTTTCAAAGGAAACTGCGTGGATCCCAAATGTTTTTCCCTGGGGTTATAGTATAAATGACTGAATTTAAAGAATGTTTTTCTGCACATCTGGCATGTAATGTCCTGTATTTTCCAACAAGTCAATGCATATAATGATTTATATATGTATATATATATACACACACACATATATTTTACGGCTGCACCCATGGCATATGGAGGTTCCCAGGGTAGAGGTTGAATCAGAACCGTAGCCACCGGCCTGCGCCACAGCCACAGCAACGCCAGATCCAAGCCGCATCTGAGACCTACACCACAACTCACGGCAACACTGGATTGTTAAGCATGGCCAGGGATCAAACCCGCAACCTCATGGTTCCTAGTCGGATTCGTTAACTGCTGCACCACGACAGGAGCTCCCAAATGATTTATATTAATAGATACCAACTACCTCTATTGAAAGGGTTTCCCAGATAATGTTGTGACTGAAGTGCGTAAGATGCCAGGATTTTCTCTGCAAGGCCTCAATTTAGGGCTGTTCTAGCTCCTTCTGATGGTGTGGCTTTAGGACTTGAGTGCCAAAATTTTAGCTTTAAGTGTCCAAACTTCCCAAATTAATGTCACTCTATAGCATCTAAAGGGTTAACTTTAATTAATTCACTCTTCAGGAGGCTCTATGTTTGTTTGTTTGTGTGTCTAAAGAAAGCAGTGATAAAGCATGCAACCAGATTGTATCTTAAACCTGAGAGTCAAGCTTGAAAAGATATTTGTACACCCATGTTCCTAGCAGCAATATTCACAAGAGCCAAGAGGCAGAAACAACCAAATGTGGTGACTGGATAAACTTGGTGACTGGATAAACAAATATGAACACATATATATAGAGTATATATATGTAATGGAATATAATATATATGTATAACAGAACATTATTCAGCCTTATAAAGGCAGGAAATCCTGTCACATGCTACAACATGGATGAATCTTGGACATTATACAAAGTGAAATAAGCCAGCCACAAAAAGGCAAACATTGTATGATTCCACTTATATGGTATATCTAAAGCTGTCCAACTCAAAGAAAGAGAAAGTAGAATACTGGTTACCAAACAGAAGAGGGGATAAATATGGGAGTTTTTTTTTTTTAATTTAAGTATAGTTGATTTACAATGTTGTGCCAATTTCTGTTGTACAGCAAAATGACCCAGTCATATGCATATCTATATATCTATATACCCATATAGATACGTAAATATGTGTATATATAACATATATATGCATACACACACACACACACACACACTGTCCCTTTCTTATATTCTCCTTCATGGTCTATCCCAGGAGACTGGATATAGTTTCCTGTGCTATACAGTAGGACCTCATTGCTTATCTATTCTAAATATAATAGTTTTTATCTACTAACCCCAAACTCCCATTCCATCTCACTCCCTCCTCCCACCCCCTTGGCAACCAAAGTCTGTTTTTCATGTCTTTGAGTCTGTTTCTGGTTTGTAGATAGGTTCATTTGTGGACGTGGGAGTTCTTGTTTAATGGAGTTTTAGTTTTGCAAGAGGAAAAATTTCCAGAGATCTGTTGCACAATAATGTGAATATACTTAGCACTACTGAATCGTGTTCTTGAAAATGGTTAAGATGGTCAATTTTATGTTATGCATTTTTTAAAACCACAAATAAACAACAACAGCAAAATAAAGCCCCGAAAGTTCTTCAGGATCATCTGGAACAGAGATTTGCCCAAGATCATTATCTATATTCAAGGTGACCGGACTGAGCTGGATGCTTTACACGCTTCAGCAGCCTGCCTCTCCGGCAACTCTGGTAAGTTTTCCCTCCTCCTTCATCATGGAAAAGAGGAGTCCAAGGCTCCCCTTAGTGATCCCAAGCAAAGCCAGGGCAATGGGGGACACCCTGAGAGCCACCAAATTCTCATCAGTTCTACTCTCTTCTCCTTATCAGCCTCTTGGGTAGCTCATTTTTACTGGGCATAAATATGTGTAACCATGGAAACAAGTCAAGTGGTCCTTGGGTTCTAAAGATGACAAAAGCCCAGACTGTTATCAGAGAATGGCAGAGTGGAGTTCCCACTGTGGCGCAAAAGGATCAGCAACATCTTTGCAGTGCCAGGACACAGGTTCGATCCCCAGCTAGGCTCAGTGGCTTAAAAGGATCTGACATTGCCACAGCAGTGGCATAGGTCACAACTGTGTCTCCAATCTGTTGCCTGAACTCCATGTACTGCAGGGCAGCCAAGAAAAGGAAAAAAAAAAGGAATGGCAGAGCGAGCATACCCAGCACCTGGGAAGACTTTTCCTGTGCCCGAGATCTGGAGTCACACTCCCAGTAGCTGCCACTTTATCTCAAATCAGCTTTTCTGGCGGACTGTTTGTGGGCTTGGGTCTGCATTTAACTTTCTGCTCAAGCTTAAGGAGACTCAACTACAACCTTGGATGCCTCCAAAATTTCTCAGTCCAGAGCTCAAGCTGCCCTGAGTGCCATACTCTTTGCTCTGTATTCAAGGCCCTCTCTGACCCAATCCTAAGGTATTTTTCCAATCATATGTCATTGGAAGCTAACATTGCATAGTGACTTAAGTTTGGACTTAGGGTCAGGGTTGAATTCCAGTTTAACAGGCTTTATCTCTGTAGCCTAGGATAGCCACTTATCTCGCTCTGTGTTTTCTTTGTTTGTTTGTTTTTGTCTTTTTATGGCCAGCTTGTCAGCTACTGCAAGCCTTGAAGAAGAAGCTTTTTTTTTTTTTTGGTCTTTTTGTCTTTTAGGACCCTACCCGCAGCATATGGAGGTTCCCAGGCTACGGGTCCAATCAGAGCTGTAGCTGCCGGCCTGCACCACAGCCACAGCAACGCGAGATCCAAGCCACGTCTGCACACCACAGCTCACGGCAATGCCGGCTCCTTAACCCACTGAGCAAGGCCAGGATCGAACCCATGTCCTCATGGATGCTAGTCAGTTTCGTTTCATTAACCACTGAGCCACTACGGGAACTCCAAGAAGGAGCTTTCTTGAGGATAGTGCTTGGGCATTCCTGGCTGGCTGTGTTCACATTTACCCAGTAAAAGCAACCCTGGGTGGTGGAGTTGGCTCCCTCTGTACCATCTTGGGTGCATGGACCTGACCTTTGCCCCTTCACCCCCTACTTGTGTTTAGATCCAAAGGTCTAGTCTAATTCTCCTTCTCTACATTCACAGCAACTTCTCCTGCCTTAGATTCTTTTAGGACTTGGAGTCCCTCTCTTGGGACACGATTCCAATAAGTTTTGTGTGATTATTATTTTGTGTATAATTTCCTCCTCTATTGGATTAGAAGCTCCTTTAAGGCAAGGATTATGTTAGCTTGATTTCTTTACCATGTGCAGAGCCAAGCATGACACTTGGCTCATACTTGGTACCTAGTGGTTTTGTGTTAACTTAATTGTTATAGTAGTGAAAATCATAATTACCAATTACCATGTGTTCATGATCTGTCTGGCCCAGTGCTAAGACTTTACATCTGTTATATCAAGTAATCCTCATGTTAGTTTTGTAAAGAAAGCATTGCTATCCTCTACTTAAAGATGAGGACTGGAGGCTTAGTGAGGATAAGTGACTTAGCCAAGGTCATAGAGCAAGGAAAAGGTAGAGCTGGGCCGTTTTTTTTTTTTTTTTTTTGTCTTTTTAGGGCTGCACCCACAGCATATGGAAGTTCCCAGGCTAGAGGTCAAATTGGAGCTGCAGCTGCCAGCCTGCACCACAGCCATAGCAACGTCAGATCCGAGCTGCGTCTGTGACCTACACCACAGCTCAAGGCAATGCTGGGTCCTTACCCACTAAGCGAGGCCAGGGATCAAACCCTTGTCCTTGTATATACTAGTTGGGTTTGTTTCCGCTGAGTCACCATGGAGAACTCCAAGCTGGGATTTTAATTTATCTCCATGTGACTGGATAAATGCATGGATGGCCAAGGGAAACACACATTCAGACATATTATTGTGTTTGCAAAGTTTTTACCTCATACCTGAAGCCTGTAACACAAGACTGAGGACTGCTGGCTCCCCTCCAGACAACCTGGCCCAATATCACCATGTGGGCTGCCTGTTTGGGGGCTGCTGTTGGTTCAGACTCAGACTGGGGCTGCCAAATTTATAAGATCCTGAACTCTACCAGATGATCTGTCCTGTGGCTTCCTGTCCTCCTTTTAGCTTCATCTTCATAGTTGGCTCAGCTTACTCTGTAAGCTCCAGGAGGGCAGGGACTTTGTCTCTCCTAGGACAGTGCCTGCACCTGGCAGACAATAAATGACCATTATTTTCAAGTTGCTCCTTAGTGTACTTCTTAGCATAATTAATGAGAAATTAATGGAGGCTAAAGCAGAGGTATTTTACACAAAGTTGTGTTAAATAAATCTCCATGAAAACAAATACAAAAAGGAAATGTTTCTGCAATCCATGGAAAGATCTGTCTGACTAGGCTCGGCTCTTTGTATAAGCAGACATGTGGTCCTGATCAAGATACCGGGTGATAATTCTGAAATGGAACAACCAGCCACTTCCGATGGATGTTTGTGAAGTGCTGGTGACACCACATGGCTGTAAAAGGAAACGCAGTCTGGGGCTTTTGTCAGAGAAAAATTTAGAAGTGGTGGGGAACAGGGAGAAACCCAAAACAGTAGCACAACTGCAGGTTTAGAATTACGTGGTTCTACCATAAAACAACAACAACAGCAACATCCCTGATGACAACAGTGATAGCAGCATCAGCGGTTGATATTATTGAGGATTTCCTGCATTCCAGGCACACTACTCTAGATGCTTTCTTTATGTGAATGAGCTCATTGAAGCATCACAGAATGGAGTAGAAGTTGGAGGTAGATGTTCCTGGGTGGAATCCCTGTGGGCTGACTTGTTGAGAATGAGACCCCTGAAAGACTATGCCTGGTGGGAAAGAGTTGAAGCATTTAGCTAATGATGGTCATTTTAGCGATCATTATACTAGCCATGAGCCGTGGATAATGGCAATTTAAAGGTCATAGTAATAATGCTAATAATATGAAGGGCAGCCTTATGATAAGACAGAAGTTTCAGTGTGTTCTCCTTGCATTTCAGGGGATTGATAGTTTATTTAGGATTATTTTCAGAGAGAGAGGCAACTGGCTGAATGAGGAATGTGGCAATGTCTTCCATCTTCCTCGACAAGCCTGACTTTCCCACCAGACTGCAGGTGGAGAAGCTGAAACCAAGAGTGTAAAAGCCTGCTGAACCACTCTGACAAGAATGGACAGGTTCAAGAGAACAGAGAGAAAATAAAACCCCAAAGAGTAGGACATTTAATACATTCCCTCTGCACAGCAGAGAAATGTGACCCCAAGACTAGCAGGGGCCCAACAATCTCAACAAGTGGAGAGGTTGGTTTTCCTCGCAGAGGGAGGACTGCTGGAGCAAGTAACCGGAAGAGTTCACTCCATTACTGTCCTATCTGGAGGCTGGTTTAGAAGGATTCTGGTGTAACTCAAAGACTGGGAATTAGGCATCGCACCCATCAGTCACAGCAAAAGCTCAAGTTTAAATGTACATTTCACTGGCGTTCCCATTTTGGCGCAATGGAAATGAATCCGACTAGTAATCCATGAGGATGCAGGTTTGATCCCTGGCCTGTCTCTGTGGATTAAGGATCCAGTGTTGCCATGAGATGTGGTGTAGTTTGCAGACGTGGCTTGGATCCCGTGTTGCTGTGGTTATGGTGTAGGTCGGCAGCTGTAGCTCTGATTTGACCCCTAGCCTGGGAACCTGCATATGCCGCAGGTGCGGCCCTAAAAAAACAAACAAAAAAAATGTACACTTCATACTTTAAAAAATTGAACCTCTCAGATTCATAGTGATAAATTTGGGAGTTCCCTGGTGGCCTAGTGGTTAAGGGTTCAGTGCTGTTATTGCTGTGGCTCGGGTTTGCTCCCTGGCCTGGGAATTTCTGCATGCTGAGGCTGTGGCCAAAAACAAAAACATAGTGATAAGTTTTACTTAAAAAATAATTTCTATTCCCCCAATGGAGAAAATAGCTTTATTTCTTTTTAATTTTATAAAAGATTCATGATAATTATAAAGAAGTTTAAGTGACATAGAAAAGTATAACGAGATAGAAACTCAGCAGTATTCTTATCACTCAAATGGCAGTCATTCTGTATACTTCTCTATGCATAGACACACACACACACACACACACACACACACATGCTCTAAGAGAATACATTTGCTATGCCATTATTGCATTTAATGACTATGTAATAGTCAACATTATTGCATTTGATGATTGTGTAATAGCCACAGTGGAATGTTTCCATGATGAATTCCAGTAATGCTTTTTGCTCCATCTATCATCTATCTATCTATCCATCTATCTCTGAACTATACGAGAAACTAAATACTGAATCAAAGTACTCTTTTTGTAATCACTTCTCAGAATTGTTGTCAGTCTATGTTTGTATGTTTTTGCTGTTGTTCTGTGAAGTTGTTTGGGAACTATTCAGATGTTAAGAAAAGATTAGATGCTAAGCATACTGGAACCTGGGTTAGAATAACACAAGATTCTGAAGTTGGTTTGGACACTTATGTAAAACAAAACCTGATAGAAAGGTGGGCAGCAAACCCCCAGAAAATATAATATTCAATGGAGAAAAGCTGAAAGCCTTCCTGCTAAAATCTGGTGGGACAAAACAAGTATGCTACTCTCAGCACTTTTATTCAACAGGGTATTCGAAGCCCTAGCCACAGCAGTCAGGCAAACAAAAGAAATAAAAGGTATCCAGATTGGAAGAGAAGAGGTAAAACTGTCACTGTACACAAATGATATGATACAATATATACAAAACCCTAAGGACTCCACACAAAAACTACTCAAACTGATGAAGGAATTCATCAAAGTAGCAGGATACAAAACTAACAAATACAGAAATCGGTATGTCTGTATACTAACAATGAAATATTAGAAAAGGGATATAAAAATACAATACCTTTTAAAATTGCAGCCCCAAAAATTAAATACGTGGGAATAAACCTGACCAAGGAGGTGAAAGACTTATATGCTGAGAACTATAAAACATTAATCAAGGAAATTAAAGAAGATTCAAAGAAGTGGAAAGATATTCCATGCTTCTGGGTTGGAAAAATTAATATTGTAAAAACGGACATTCTACCCAAAGCAATTTACAGATTCAATACAATCCCTATCAAATTACCCATGACATTTTTCACAGAACTAGAATAAACAATCCAAAAATTTACATGGAACTGTAAAAGACCCAGAATTGCCAAAGCAATCCTGAGGAATAAAAACCAAGCAGGAGGCATAACTCTCCCAGTCTTTAGGCAATATTACAAAGCCATAGTAATCAAGACAGTGTGGTACTGGTACCAAAACAGACATATAGACCATTGGAACAGAATAGAGAACCCAGAAACAAACCCAGACACCTACGGTCAATTAATCTTTGACAAAAGAGGTAGGAATATCAAATGGGAAAAAGTCTTTTCAGCAAATGGTGCTGGGAAAACTGGACAGCCACATGTAAATCAGTGAAACTGGACTACACCCTCACACCAAGCACAAAAATAAACTCAGAATCGCTTAAAGACTTAAACATAAGACAACACACCATCAAACTCCTAGAAGAGAATATATGCAAAACATTCTCGGACATCAACCATACAAATATTTTCTTAGGTCAGTTTCCCAAGGCAACTGAAATAAAAGCAAAAATAAACTAAAGGGGTCTAATCAAACTGACAAGCTTTTGCAAAGGAAACCATAAACAAAACCAAAAATACAACCTATGGAATGGGAAAAAACAGTTTCAAATGATGCAACTGACAAGGGCTTAATCTCTAAATACACAAACAGCTTACACAATTCAACAGCAAAAAAAAAAAAAAAAAACCCAGTTGAAAAATGGGCAAAGGACATGAGTAGACATTTCTCCAAAGAAGATACACAGATGGCCAGCAAGCACATTAAAAAAAAAAAAAGCTCAACATCACTGATTATTAGAGAAATGCAAATCAATGCTACTATGAGGGATCACCTCATACCAGTCAGAATGGCCATCATTAACAAGTCCACAGATAACAACTGCTGGAGAGGGTGTGGAGAAAAGGGAACCCTCCTACACTGTTGGTGGGAATGTAAATTAGTACACCCACTATGGAAAACGGTATGGAGGTGCCTCAGAAAACTAAATATAGAACTACTGTATGACTCAGGAAGCCCACTCCTGGGCATATATCTGGACGAAACTTTCCTTGAAAAAGATAACATGTACCTGTATGTTCATTGCAGCACTGTACACAATAGCCAAGACATGGAAACAACCTAAATGCCCATCAACAGATGAATGGATGAAGAACATGTGGTATATATACACAATGGAATTCAGCCATAAAAAAAAATAATGCCATTTGCAGCAACATGGATGGAACTAGAGACTCTCAGACGCAGTGAAATAAGTCCAAAAGAGAAAGACCATATGATATCACTTATATCTGGAATCTAATATACGGAACAAATAAACCCTTCCACAGAAAAGCAGCTCATGGACTTGGAGAACAGACTTGTGGTTGCCAAAGGGAAAGTGGAGGGAGTGGGATGAACTGGGAATCTGGGGTTAACAGATCCAAACAGTTGCATTTGGAATGGATAAGCAATGAGATCCTGCTGTATAGCACTGGGAACTATATCTAGTCACTTAGTATGGAGCATGATGGAGGATAATGTGAGAAAAAGAATGTATATATGTATGTGTGACTGGGTTACTTTGCTGTACAGCAGAAAATTGACAGAACACTGTAAACCAACTATAGTGGAAAAAATAAAAATCATTAAAAAAAAAAAGGTGGGTGGGCAGGACTTGAAAAAAAGTTCGGAAACTTGGAGCACTTTCCCTGCCCACCTGCCCTTGTCTCTCTGACACTGCCCCCTGGTGGTGGTGGTGGACTGTCAAGATTGGGCCCACAAACTCTAGTCATGTAACTTTTTCTCCTTTTCCCCCTTCCTTTGGGTACTTGAAGGGTACTACTTAGGCAGGAGGAAAAGTTATTAAAAGAAAGAGAACCTTCCTTTTTAGTTGTGTAGATTCTGAGTCTAATAACGTAGTTTGGAATGAGAAAATAATCAACTCTTTATAGCATCCTTTCAAACCCCTCTTCCCCCCTGCCCCGCCCATGCACATACTCACACATAAATACCAAAATCATACGATCATTTAACTCTACCACATTCTCCCTGTGGGTGGGCATTCTGATTGCTTAGGGATTTTCATTTTTATAAACTAATTTCGATGAACAACTCTGTACTTACATCTTTATGCAGCCTGATAAATTAAAAAGCTCTTTCTCATGTCTTACTTCCTTTGTGGGAGCAGAAGGGCTGCATCAGAAGCTGGAAGAGTTCTTTCCAAAGGCTTTTATTCCAGGCTGGGGGCAACAATGACCTGCTTTCATGACTGGGTGAAAACGGTGGCACAAAGTAGCAAGAGGTCCCCTTCTTCCAGAACACCCCACAGCCCAGAGCTCTGGCTGTGTGGACATGGTGCTGATTTTAGGGGAAGCAGTGCAGTGGCAGCAGCCATGTAAGTGGGAGGGAGAAGCAAGGGCCTGGTAGCAGAAACCTTCAAACCACTCCTCAGAGAGCAGAGGCCTGGGGAGCAAATTCACTGAGTGGCAGGGATAATCTATGGAGTCATGTATGAGCTCACATGGCAGATCCACTGGAGGGGACAAAAGTAATCCAGGGAAGAATCTGAACTAATAGGTGAAATAAGACCACTAAAATAAAATATGTATAATCTCTCTAAAAGTGGTGATTTTCAGAGGCTGGTGTTAAGCTGGGGAAACATGGAGAATTGTTACTGTTTATTGATCACTTGTATATATTACTTCATAGAAATCCCAAGATAACTTTACATAATAGAGCTTTTTAGTATCCTAACTCTAGGGAAGGCAGGCATGTGGGGCACAGAGCAGTTAAGTAACTTCACCAGGCCGTACAGCTAGGAAGCGCTTGGATTACCTGGATTTGACCTAGGTCTGTGGAGGCTGAACTTCTTGTTCTTAATCCTTAGATCATGCTGTTTGATTTCCAATTAAATAACAGTTCCCTTGAAATGAAAATCAAGTAGAAATTGAGCAACTTATCATAAATTCTTTATTTTTGTTTTGTCTTCATTATTCATTGAACGAAGGGGCTACACTCCTCTCATTTATCCATTAATTGTCCATACAGTCATTCGCTTTTTCTTCCGGAGCTTCTGAAGTACTTGACACATCTTTAGGTCTGATATTTTGTTATATTTTGGTTGATAATCTCTTCAGAAATAGCTTCTTAGATAATTTCATCATCACTTTTCATGTCTAAGGAATATCACTGAACCATAGTGGAAAAGTTATAGTTACCTGCATAGTAACCACTTTTCAAGAAGCTATTTGACTCAGATTTGTGTATCAGGAGCAATTCAGTTTTGATGAACAGCCACCAGGGTACTTGTCTCTTGTGATGAAACTGAGACGGGGTTCTTTTATCTCTTCTTGATGGTGCCTGTTCATTGGCTTTACTTCTAATATCTACATCTCCCTGATGGCAGTTTGGTAAACATTGCCTCTCAGCTGCTGTCTCATCTCTAGTGGAAGACGCACTGTGGGAACTTGACCAGCTTTTCAGGGAAAGCCTTTGGGAATCGTTCCTTGGGTAACTTCATCCTGACTGATCTCATTCTTTGATGCTGTGACCTTCATTTCTATTTGCTGAGCTATATCGTCTTTGTTAATCTCAGTCTGGAGCTGTATCTCCTGAAAGCTTCTGAAGAGATTTTTTTTGTTTCTGGGTTTTTTTTTCTAATGGCTACCCCTGCAGCATATGGAAGTTCCCAGACTAGGGGTCGAATTGGAGCTGCAGCTGCCAGCCTACATCACAACCACAGCAACGCCAGATCAGAACCACATCTGCAACCTACACCATAGCTTACAGTGATGCTGGATCCTTAACCCACTGATCGAGGCCAGGAATTGAACTCACAACCTTGTGGATACTAGTAGGGTTCTTAACCTGCTGAGCCATGAGGGGAATTCTTTGGAAGCACTGAAGATAAGCAAATTAAACTTGCAGTGGTGAAAATCTTCATGCCTTTCTGGCTCTCTAGAAGTGGGTTCTACAGTACAGAAAGAAGACTTTCTTGTAAACTTTTAGCCAGGGTGACACTGCCTAGAGGGCTTGCACTACAAGATGACATGTGTGGGAATACTTGGCCGGCATTTACGTTACCTTGGCTTTGTTTTTCCTGAAAAGACTTAATTGAGATAATGGAGTTTATCTTAAGAGAGCTCGTTTATTTCTTTCTATTTTTTTTTTTTTATAGGGCCGCACCTGTAGCATATGGAAGTTCCCAGGCTGGAGTCGAATTGGAGCTATAGCTGCTGGTCTACACCACAGCCACAGCAACACAGGATCCGAACTACACCACACGGCGACACCGGATCCTTAACCCACTGAGTGAGGCCAGGAATCGAACCTTCATCCTCATGGATCCTAGTTGGGTTCATTATCAGTTGAGGCACAAAGGGAACTCCCAAGAGAGGTCACTTGTGCAGGAGAGAGTGTGCAGAGCACTTTTTTTCTGTTGGGCTCCAAGCATATGGCATTGTGAACTCAGTGTCAGCTCAGTTTTGCTCCAGACCACTCCCAAGTCCTAAGACATTTTTGTCTTGGCTACCATTTTCTAAAGATTTTCTTCCTTTGAATAGTGTTTTCCAGGCAACTTCGCTGACTTGGATCCTCTCCATAGATTTTTCTGGAAGCATTTGCTGGAAAGAAATTCTGGCTCAAAATATGCATTACTTGTTCCTCTCCTAAAGAATTGCTTGTAAGATTTTTATCCGGACTAATCGTATGCTTGAACTTTTTATCTCCAGATGGCATTGTTGGACTAGAGTTACATACTGTTATTTTCAATGACATCTGTTGAGAAATTTGTTCTTTATTAAAAGTTCTTTATTTGGTTTGTAGGTTTACCGATGATAATGATAATTATTTTGATATTTTGTTTTGAAGGTGATGAAAACTATGTGCCTCAAGGCGTGTTCTGCAGAACCTCTTCAGTAAACCTGACCACTTTTTTTTTTTTTTTTTGTCTTTTTAGGGCCGCACCCGCGGCGTATGGAGGTTCCCAGGCTAGGGATCTAATTGGAGCTGTAGCTGCTAGCCTACACCACAGCCACAGCAACGCCAGATCCAAGCCGGGTCTGCAGCCTATACCACAGCTCACAGCAATGCAAGATCCTTAACGCACTGAGCGAGGCCAGGGATCGAACGCCGCAACCTCATGGTTCCTAGTCGGATTCGTTAACCACTGAGCCACTACGGGAACTCCAAGGGCATTATCTTTTTATATGAACTTTCTAAACATCTTCTATTCTGGCCAATCCTATTGATGGAAATTTCTCTTTCGTTTTTTAGGGCTATATCTTCAGCATATGGAAGTTCCCAGGCTAGGGGTCAAATCAGCCACAGCAATTTGGAATCTTAGCCGTGAATGTGACCTATACTACAGCAACGCCAGATCTTTAACCCACTGACCGAGGCCAGGGATCAAACCCTCATCCTCATGGATCCTAGTCGGGTTTGTTAACCACTGAGCCACAACGGGAACTCCCTGGAAACTTCTCTGAGGCCATTTTCTTGGTAACTATATTCTAAATGTATAACCGGAAGAGCTTCTTTCAGACAAAAATTGTTGAGGAATTTCCCTCTAGATTTCTGTCGGTTTAACTCAAATGCTTTTTTTTTTTTTTTTGTCTTTTAGGGCCCCATCTAGGGCAGATGCTTCATAGGGAGGTTCCCAGGCTAGGGGTCAAATCGGAGCTGTAGCTGCTGGCCTATATTACAGCCACAGCAACACAGGATCCTATCTGCATCTGTGACCTACACCACAGCTCATGGCAACGCTGGATCCTTAACCCACTGAGCGAGGCCGGGGATCGAACATGCATCCTCATGGATACTAGTCAGGTTCACAACCCACTGAGCTACAATGGGAACTCCTATATATTATTTAATGTTAATTAAGTTACATATTATATATAATGTATATATGTATATATGCACATATATATAAAGCATTGCTTTTTAAAATTTATTATAGCTGATTTATAATGTTCTGTCAATTTCTGCTGTACAGCAAAGTGACCCAGTTAAGCATTGCTTTTTTTTTCCCCTTTTTTGGCTGCACCCATGGCATATGGAAGTTTCCAGGCCAGGGTTTGAATCTGAGCTGCATCTGCAACCTATGCCATGGCTGCAGCAAACACCAGATCCTTAAACCACATTGCTGGACTGGGGGTTAAACCGGCAACGCCACAAATAAAAGCCAGATCATTAACCCACTGTGCCACAGTGAGAACTCCAAGCATTGCTTTTTGAAGAGCCATTTTTAATTATCCTTATCCAAAGATCTTAGGCCTCTTGGACTAATTATTTTGTGGATAATTTTATTTATAGACTCTTAATTCAACAACCAGTTTTTGAGGAGTCTCATAAACACGGGTTTTATGCATTGACTGTGACAGTGATGAGTATTGAGAAATTTTTCCCCTGTGAACTTTTCTAATGGAATTGCTTTCTATTGGCCATTATTCATGAGGGTTCTCCATGGCCAGGTTCATCTGCAGAATTTATTTCCCCTAGTAATTCTTGCAAAGTCTCTCCTCAGCTAGTTGTGTCCATGTACTTCGTTTTTCAGACAAATGATCTGGAGGTAATTTATTCTGGTCCATTACGGTCTTGGAATATGTCCCCAGTGCTGACTTTTTTGGGGCAGTAGGGAATAACTTCAGTGTAGCTGAAAATAGACACGTGTTTCATCATTTGGGGCAATGATTCCTGATCAGTTTCTCCCTCCTTGACAATATGTATGTGGACTTTTTTGGTGCCTCTTGTGGAGCAAGCAGTTTTTGCCCAAAGTGTTATCTGGGAACTCTATATCTCCTGATATTTTTGACTTTCCATTTCACTTTGTCTAAACTTATCTACAAGTGTGATATTTTTAGACAATACCTCTGGCTGCAGAGAGAACACTGGATTTTTGTTTTGTTTTTTGTTTTTTGTTTATTTCTTAGGGCTGCACCTCCGGCATATGGAAGTTCCCAGGCTAGGGGTTGAATTGGAGCTACAGCTGCCGGCCTATACCACAGCCACAGCAAAACACAGGATCTGAGCCACATCTGCGACCTACACCACAGCTCACAGCAACGCCGGATTCTTAGCCCACTGAACACGGCCAGGGATCGAACCTGCAACCTCATGGTTACTAGTTGGGTTTGTTTCCACTGTGCCATAGTGGGAACTCCACAACACTGGATTCTTAACTCACTGTGGCACCTTGAGAACTCCTAACATGACTTTGAAGTATCATGTTTGAGGCTGTAAATGCTTAGTGTTGGTTAATTTTGTCTGATAATCAAGACAATAAAACATGCATATGCTCTGGATAACATAAAAGTTCTTTGAAGATTTCATTTCATCTGAGAAGTAAGAAAAAGACTGTAGTTGACGTGCAGAAAAAAAATATTCATGGACAGAGGAATTAAATTTCTTTTATTAGAAAGCCTTAGGCAGCACCACCTGGCAGTCAAATGTGTGGGCTCCTGAGAGACCCAAATGCCGCCTCCTGGCCATCTAACCTTGGACCACTAGACATCAACTCCTGAACCTTAGTTGTTTCCTCCATAACATGGGGGAAAGTATTGAATCATCTTGTGCAGTGTTGTGAGAATTTTTGAGTTTCTGTTTTTGTTTTTTTTTTTTCTTTTTAGAGCCACACCCACGGCATATGGCGATTCCCCGGCTAGGGTTCTAATTGGAGCTCCAGCTGCTGGCTACAGCCACATCAACGCCAGATCCTTAACCCACTGAGCAAGGTCAGGGATTGAACCCACAACCTCATGGTTCCTAGATGGATCTGTTTCCGCTATGCCATGACGGGAACTCCAGTATTGTGAGAACGAAAGGAGATATTGGAGTTCCCGTCATGGCTCAGTGGAAACGAACCTGACTAGCATCCATGAGGACCCAAGTTTGATCCCTGTCCTTGTTGAGTGGGTTAAGGATCCAGCATTGCCATGAGCTGTGGTGTAGGTCACAGACACGGCTCAGATCTCACGTTGCTGTGGCTGTGGTGTAGGCCAGTGGCAACAGCTCTGATTCAACCCCTAGCCTGGGAACCTCCATATGCTGTGGGTGTGGCCTGAAAAAGAGCAAAAAAAAAAAATTAAAGGAGGTAATGCACTTAAGCACTTAGCATGGAGCTTGGCTCATATACAACATTCAGAGTAAGACAGTTATTATTGACAATGAAGATAATGCTTGTAAGCTATACCCCTTTCTTTCCTTAATCACATGTGGAGGAGTGAACTTGCCATATTCCCTTTTGAAGTGTGTAGAAGGTCTGATGAGCACATACCCTCTGGGAGATGTGCTCCATCCTGGACCTTGGCTCTTTGAGAGAGGTCCTGATGTTAAAGTCATTTCAAAAGCAGGCATCATTTGGGGGTGAATTTATGCAGGCCCTCAACTTCCCCCTAAACAACAAAAAGGCTGGAAGCTGTTTTAGACTTCTCCCTCCAGCTCACTGTGGATTCCGCCTCCCCAGCCTCTCCCAGATCCTGCCCCCCCCCCCGCACCCTGAGCCTCTCTGGCCATTCCGCACACACAGCCTGCTTATGCGTTACAGAGTCTTTAGTCTTGTGTCCATGCCTTTGCACATGCCCTTCTCCTGGCCTGAAAGGTTCTTTGTGGTGTCTTCCACCTGCCTTTGTTTGTGCTGTCATCTCTCCCATTTCAGGACTCTTACTGTGGTCACTGAACGTCTCCCATGTCCTGAGCACTGAATCCCTACTCTCCTGTCCATCATACAGCCCTTGTTCACTCCACAGGACAGGTGAAGAGCACTGCCAACCATGAGAACTAGTGGGGTTAGGAAAAGAAGACTGTCTTTCTTCAGTTGCTTGTCAGTTGCCCAGTAAAAGCAAAGCCAGCCTGGTCAGAGGTGACACACCATGACCTTAGAGAGAGAGATGAGAAAGACTATGACCTAAGCAAAGGCATTCAGTTCCCATTAGAAAGAATGTATCCATCAGAGGGGGCAGCTCAAGCACTGTCAGTGACCTCCAAGCACTGCCCTGGGTTGGACTGGAGAGGCACGTGGTTATTTCACTTTGCTACCTTCAATCCTTGGGCAAGGCTAGCTCTTGGTAAAACCTGTGAGAGTCTGGTAACCAGTCATGAACCGGTTTGTCCTGGACCTTGGGTTAGAGCCGTTTCAGGTGGGAGAGGGTTGAGGCTCCTGAGCCAAGTGCCCTTAAGCCTTTGTTTCCAAGGCTGCTCTTCTGAGGACAGTGCTGATGAATGAGTTCAAGCCCTCCCTTTGGAACCAAACTGTTGAGATTTGAACAGTGGCTTTCCCCCTTCTAGCCACATGGCTCAGGTAGGCTACCTAACGCCTCATTTTCTGCACAGGTAAAATGGGGATAATAATAGCACGCATTTGTAAAACATATCTGATAAGGGTTCAGTATCCAGAATATACATACATAAGGAACTTGACTATTTTTCATGTATAAGGTTGGAAGAAAATAAAAGTAAAATAACTAGCTCAGTGTGGCAAGAGTATAAAGAAATGCCCATTTTCATATGGAAATGTGTAAATTAGTTTAAACTTTACAGATGACAAATTAGCCAAATTAATTACAGTTAAAATTAAAAATTTCTGGGAGTTCCCGTTGTGGCTCAGTGGTTAACGAATCCAACTAGGAACCAGGAGGTTGCAGGTTCGATCCCTGGCCTTGCTCAGTGGGTTAAGGATCCGGCGTTGCCGTGAGCTGTAGTGTAGGTCACAGATGCAGCTTGGATCTGACGTTGCTGTGGCTGTGGTGTAGGCAGACGGCTACAGCTCCGATTCGACCCCTATCCTGGGAACCTCCATATGCTGTGAGAAAAGGCAAAAAGGACAAAAATAAAAAATAAATATTTCTGGGAGTTCCTTGAGTTCCTGTCGTGGCGCAGCAGAAATGAATTCAACTAGGAACCATGAGGTTGTGGGTTTGATCCCTGGCCTTGCTCAATGGGTTAAGGATCTGGCGTTGCTGTGAGCTGTGGGGTGGGTTGCAGATGCGGCTCAGATCCCGCGTTGCTGTGGCTCTGTTGTAGGCTGGCGGCTACAGCTCCAATTAGACCCCTAGCCTGGGAACCTCCATATGCCGCGGGTGCGGCCCTAACAAAAAAAAGGAAAAAAAATTTCTTGGAGTTCCTGTCATGGCACAGCAGAAACAAAACTGACTAGTATCCATGAGGATTTGGGTTCAATCTGTGGCCTCGCTTAGTGGGTTGGGGATCTGGCATTGCCCTGAGCTGTGGTGTAGGTCGCAGACACAGCTTGGATCCTGTGTTGCTGTAGCTGTGGCTTAGGCTAGAAGCTGTAGCTCCGATTCCATCCCAGGCAGCCTGGGAACTTCCATATGCTACAGGTGCGACCCTAAAAAACAAACAAACAAACAAATAAATAAAATAGATAGATATAAAATTTTCTTTTAAAAATAAATAATAAATACATAAAGGTTAATATACATTATGGGTATAATGGAGGATGTTTGAAAATGGACTTTACATAGGTAAGAATTTTATCAACTTTAAAAATTTTAAACTTTTAATTTTGAGACAATTATAGATTTACACGCAGTTGTATGGAACAGAGAGATACCAGGTACAAATGGTAACATCTTGCAAAACTATAGTACTACTATGATATTGACATTGGTACGATCCACCAGTCTGGCTTGGATTTCCCAGTTTACTTGTACTTACTTGTATATGTGTGTGTTTAATTCTAAGCAATTTCTTCCGGATATGTAGCTATGTGTATCCACCACCACAATCAAAATATGAAACAGTTCCATCACAAGAATTCTTTTGTTGCCCTTTTATAACCATAGCCATCTCTCTCCTTCCCCAACCGCTGTCCCTAAGCTTTCCTAAGCAATCACTAACCTAGTTTGCATCTCCATGGTTTTGTCATTTCAAGAATATTATCAAAGTGGAGTCATATAACATATAAAAACACTTAGCATGATTTCCTTCAGATTCGTCCAAGTTGTTCATGTAGCACTAGTTCACTCCTTTTTATTGCTGAATAATATTCCATGATATCAATGTACCACAGTTTAACTATTCACTAACTGAAGAATACCTGTGTTATTTCTAGTTTTTGCCTGTTATGTATAAGGCTTTTATAAACAGTTGCATAAAGTTTGTGTGTGAGAATAAGTTTTAATTTTTCTGGGATATGTGTCCAAGAGTATAACTCTTGGGTTATATGGCAATTAATTGTATGCTTAGTTTCATAAGGAACTGCTAAACTATTTTCCAGAGTAACTGTACCATGTTATATTCCCACCAGCAAAGTATGAGTGATCTGGTTTCTGTTCATCCTCATTGCATTTGGTATTGTCATTATCTTTTTTCGTTTTTTCTTTTAAGGCCATACCCACAGCATGTGGATCAAAACCATGCCACGGCACCTACAACACCTGATCCTTAACACGCTGAGCCACCAGGGAACTCCACATCATTGTAGTTTTGATTTTCATTTTTCTACATGTATTGAGTAGAAGCCATAAATGCTGCTGACATCTTATAATACAGGACAGCTCACTATAACAAAGTATGTCCAAAATGTCAGTAGTGCCAAGGTTGAGAGACTCTGCTCTAGCATTTGACTACTCCAAGTGTGGTCTTTGGACTGGCAGTTTGGGCATGATGGAGAAAACCTGGAAATACAGAATCTCAGATCCCACCTGAATCTAGTAAATCAGAACTGGCTACATTCAATAAGCTGCCCAGGTGTTTGTATGTACACTAAAGCTTAAGAAGTGCTGCTCTCTTACTGTTTTTTTCTGATTGTCAATATGAATGTATGGTTTGCCACAGGCTCCAAGAGTTCTGATTACTTATAAGCATTGGTTTCTGAGAGCCCATTTCCATCCCAGACTTGGACTAGCCATCCATACCCAGGAGACAAAGAGAGGATATCCTAGAAGCAGTGAGTTACAAAGTTCTGAGCTCCTTTCTTCCTTCCTTCCTTCCTTCCTTTCTTTCTTTCTTTCTTTTTCTTTCTTTCTTTCTTTCTTTCTTTCTTTCTTTCTTTCTTTCTTTCTTTCTTTCTTTCTTTCTTTCTATCTTCCTCTCTTTCTTCCTCTTTCTCTCTTTCTTTCTCTCTCTTTCTCTCCTTCCTTCCTTCCTTCCTTCCTTCCTTCCTTCCTTCCTGGCTTTTTAGGGCCGAACCCATGACTTATGGAGGTTCCCAGGCTAGTGGTCAAATCTGAGCTGTAGCCACTAGCCTATGCCACAGCAACTTGGGATCCGAGCCGCATCTGCGACTTATACCACAGCTCATGGCAATACCAGATCCTTAACCCACTGAGAGAGGCCAGGGATCGAATCTGCATCCTCTTGGTTACTAGTCAGATTCATTTCCGCTGAGCCATGATGGGAACTCCCTCAGCATTTTCCTTAATCTTGGCATATATGTGGTCTCGCATGTGGCAGCCTCTTATGAGCTTTGGGGCAGGCCAGTGGGAGATCTCATCTACCTTTGAGAGGGTAGTAGTCTGACCGTTGATATACTTCAGCTGCTTATCCTAAGGTCTGACCTTATGGTTGGAGAAGACAAGGTCTCATCACAGATATTCCATGTGAGCAGCAGGTCTGGCTGGAGCAGAGTTGGCTTCATGAGTGTGCAACTTGTTCAGTCACATGAGACCTGAATTTGGAAAGGTTGCATGCTTGGTTTAATGCTCTGCTGTTACTATCTTTAAGCACACAGTTTTGATCAAGGCAACCTGCATTTTCATCTTACACTGGGACCTGCATATTATATAGCCAATCCTGGGCCAGAGGAAAGATCAGGAGTCCGGAATTGCAACCTAACCCTTTTGCCAATCAAAACTAGCTAGCTTGCTATTTTTACATGTAAGCTATGAATTTCCAGCCCTTACATAAGTTCATTCATTCACATATTCATCAAATATTTACTGGCCATTTCTTTTATGCTGGGCACTCTTTTAGGTGCTGGGGATACCAAAGTAAAAACAGACGAAATCCCTGCCCTCATGGGGCTCACATTCTACTGAGGGAGACTGACAGTAAGAGGGGCATGAAATGTTGTGGCTGGCAGTATAAATGGGATGTACATATAAGAAGCATAGATAGGATGTTTGAAAAGGCTTAAGTGAAAAGGCAACTTTTTTTTTTATCTTTTGTCCTTTTGTTCTTTCTTTGGAGAGAACCCGTGGCATGTGGAGATTCCCAGGCTAGGGGTCTAATTGGAGCTATTGCCACTGGCCTACGCCACAGCCACAGCAACGCGAGATCCGAGCCATGTCTGCAGCCTACACCACAGCTCACAGCAACGCCAGATCCTTAACCCACAGAGCAAGGCCAGGGATCGAACCTGCAACCTCATGGTTCCTAGTCGGATTCATTTCCACTGTGCCATGACAGGATCTTATGAAAAGGCAACTTCTGTGTGAAGACCTAAAGGAATAGAGTGTCAGCTTTAATAATAGAATAGCCAGTTATTTTACCAGCAACAGTGAATTTATAGGGAACAGCAGAGGAATTGCAAGTCAGACCACAGGCAAATCACAGAAGAAGGAAGGGGAACTTACTTTTATAGCAGAAAGGGGGCAGCTGGGAGGGGCTGTGATAACCAAAGAGCCGGTTGGAGGAAGCAAGAAGTTTAAAGTATGGAGGCTTCTCATTGGTTGTGCTGCTACAGATTCTTACTGGCTGGGCTGTCTCTGGCGGAGAGAAGTTTTATTCTTCTTGCTGGCCAGTAAAGAAGAGGCACCTTCCAGTTGGAGATACAGGCAAATGTCTTTTCCTGTTTGGAGTAACTGATGATGTATGGAGGGGAGTGAGAGCTCCCCCTACATGCCTGTCCCAAATCCAACTTTAGCTGAGGTTTTTTTTAATTCCATAAGAGAATCTGCAGAAACTGAGGGGTGTGGGGAGATGGGAGCTTTCCAAGTGGAGAAAAGAGAAAGCAAAATTCTGAGATTAAACCATGCTGGCATGTTTGAAAAACAAGGGGTTGATGGGGCTGTCGTGGAGAGAACAACATGGAGAGTAAAAAGGTGATGGGGAATGAGAACTTAGAGTCTGGTAGGTCACAGTAGGGACCTGAAATGTTTTTGTGACTGAGATGGGAAGTCGCTCTTTAGACATGATCTGGCTTAATGTTTTACCAGGATCATCCTGATGTTAATGTTGAGGCTAGACTAGAGAAGGTCAAGGGTAGAAGAAAGGTGAATCAGTTAACAGACTATTGTAATAATCTAGGCAAAAGATGATTGTGGCTTATGCATTCAAGTGGTTGAATTCTGTTTTTATTTTAAATGGAAAGCCAACAGACCAGATTTAGGGCTAACACAAAAAAGTAAAGTCAGGAGTTCCCATTGTGGTTCAGTGGTTAACGAATCTGACTAGGAACCATGAGGTTGCGGGTTTGATCCCTGGCCTCAGTCAGTGGGTTAAGGATCTGGCATTGCCATGAGCTGTGGTGTAGGTTGCAGATGCGGCTGGGTTTCCACGTTGCTGTGGCTGTGGTGTAGGCTGGCGGCTACAGTTCCAATTAGACCCCTAGCCTGGGAACCTCCGTATGCCGTGGGTGTGGCCCTAGAAAAAGACAAAAAAAGAAAAAGTAAAGCCAAGGATGGCACCAAAGTTTTGACCTGAGCACATTTTAAAAATGGTAGAAACCGGTTCAGGGAAGATATCAGGGGTTCCATTTGGAATACAGTGACCCTTGAACAACATGGATTTGAACTGCACACGTCCACTTATGGGCAGATATTTTTCAGTAGTAAATACTGCGGTACTATATGGCCAGTGGTTAGTTGAATCTGAGAGTATGGAGGGCCACCTATAAGTTATATGTGGATTACCCTGCATTATTCAAGGGTCAACCATAGTTAGATTTAAGATGTCTATTGGTTATCCAAGTAGAGATATCAAAGAGGCTGTCAAGTTCAAGGAAATCTTGATTACAGATATAAATCTCAAGTCATCAACATATAGATGATATTTGAATGAATACAGATAGAAAATAATTGAAAAAATTTTACTGTTACTGGACCTGTTTTAAAAATAAGGACATAATGTAAATACCCCTAGGGGCCTGATTGCAAAATTCAGTTAAGATATGAACACATAAGATAGATATGTTTTCACTGTCTAGTCGCCAAAAAAAATGATAAAAGGAAAAAGTCTTGGAGTTCCCTGTTGGCCTGGTGATTAAGGACTTAGCATTGTCACTGCTGTGGCTTGGGTTAACTGCTGTGGCTCAGGTTCGATCCCTGGCCCGAGAACTTCTGCATGCCACGGGACAGTAAAAAAAAGAAAAATTAAAGTTAAAAAAAGAAAAGGTCTCATCAGTTTGGTTACTTATTTTAAATCTTTATTGTGAGTTTATTTTATCTTATAAGTAGTTCTTTTTTTTTTTTTTCTTTTTAGGGCTGCACCAGCGGCATATGGAGGTTCCTAGGCTAGGGGTCTAATCGGAGCTGTTGCTGCCGGCCTATGCCAGAGCCACAGCAACGCCAGATCCGAGCTGCATCTTCAAACTATACCACAGCTCACGGCAACACCAGATCGTTAACCCACTGAGCGATGCCAGGGATCGAATCCTCAACCTCATGATTCCTAGTTGGATTCGTTTCTGCTGTGCCACGATGGGAACTCCTCTTATAAGTAGTTCATATCTTCACATGATTAAGGGGTTTTCATGACTAACAGGACAGGACTTGGGCTGGAGAGTCCTTGCAGACACTTCCTTCCACAGCATCTCAAATCTTTTTTTTTTTTTTTTTGTCTTTTTAGGGTTGCACTCGCAGCATATGGAGGTTCCCAGGCTAGGGGTCAAATCAGAGCTGTAGCCTCTGGCCTGTGCCACAGCCCCAGCAACACCAAATCTGAGCCACATCTGCAACCTACACCACAGCTCATGGCAACCCCGTATCATTAACCTACTGAGCAAGGCCAGGGATTGAACCTGCGTCTTCATGGATACCAGTCAGATTTGTTTCCAATGAGCCATGATGGAAACTTCTCAAATCTTGTTTTAATTTAAGTAGTTACCATATTCAAGTAAGAGCTCTTCTAGTTGGCCATTTTCTCAGCTTACGGTTTTGACAGACGCACCATTAGAATGATCCACCTTCTATAGCCTAGGGAGGGGATTTGGAGCCAGGATGCATTTCAGGAGCAATTTCATGCTGAAAATCCTGGTAATTTATTTCTTGTGGAGTTTCAATATTCTAGTCAATTTGGACAGATGGTTCTGAAGAAGGATTCTGTTGAGGCATTCTTGGCATCATAGTGGAAGTGCCTGGTAGAGATTCCTGCTTTAAGGCTTCCTCCTCAAGGGGTTTTGTGTTCTCCTGCATGAATATGATTTTCTTTGTAGAGCTTGCTGCAGATATCTGTGGGTAAATAGAAAACAAAAGGGCAAAAAAGTCATTAGCAGAGACTAAACACACTCAGCACAGCAAGAATACAGCATGACTTTTTCATGCCAAAGACTGAACAAACTTGAAAAAGACCTGATCTTTGCAGCATAAAACAAATCTGATAGGATCAAGATAATCCACCAATGATTTAACTGCCTCACAGATCAAAATTCATCACCTTTTAAAGGAAAACTACACTATCTAGATACCCTATAAAGTATCATCTACAATGTTCAGCACACAAGTAATAATTACATGTGAAGAAGTAGGAAAATGGGAACTATAATCTAGAGGAAAATTATTTAATAAAAAGAGACCCCCAAATGACAAAGATGATGAGTTTGGCAGACAAGAACTTAAAGCTGATAACAAATATTTTTTAAAATTTAAAGGAGAAAAATGGTCATCATGAGTGAAAAGATAGGGTATATCAGCAGAGAAGATAGTAATTACAGAAAGCAATCAGATAGAAATTCTAGAATTGAAAAATAAGGTATCCTAAATTTAAAAAAAATTTCACTGTATCCCTAAATAGGATATTGGACATTGCAGGAGCAAAGGTCAGCAAACTTGAAGACATAGCAATAGAAATTATCCAAACTGAAATTATCCAGAAGACTGAAAAAAATGAATACAGTCTCAGTGACCAATGGGACAGTATCAAGAATCCATGTAGGAGTTCCTCTTGTGGCTCAGTGGAAACAAATCTGACTGGTGTCCATGAGGACTCAAGTTCAAACCCTGGCCTCGCTCACTGGTTTAAGGATCTGATGGGATCTGGTGTTGCTGTGGCTGTGGCGTCTGCTGGCGGCTACAGCTCTGATTAAACCCGTAGCCTTGGAACCTCCACATGCCAAGAGTATGGCCCTAAAAAGACCAAAAAAAAAAAAAAAAGGGATCCGGAGTTCCCATTGTGGTGAAGTGGAAACAAATCCAAATCCAACTAGTAACCATGAGGTTTCAGGTTCAATCCCTGGCCTCGCTCAGTGGGTTAAGGACTCAGAGTTGCCGTGAGCTGTGGTATAGGTTTAAGAGGCTGCTCGGATCCTGAGTTGCCATGGCTGTGGCATAGGCTGGCAGCTGTAGCTCCGATTTGACCCCTCGCCTGGGAACCTCCATATGCCGCAGGTCCAGCCCTAACAACAACAAAAAAAAAAAAAAAAAAGAAAGAAAAAAGAATCCATGTAACTGCAGTCCCTGATGAGGGAGGAAGCCCTGGATCACGAACTCTGCTGGACACCTCTACCCCCATCTTTGTTCATTGTCACTCAACAGTGGACTCTGCATCACAGCAATGAGGGCTATGCCGTGCTTGCCCACATGCTCTCTTAAGACCCTTCTAGCTCCAAAGGGCTATGAATTTGTGCAGCACATCTATGTATTGTTTCCATAAAAATGTGTTTCTAAAACACGAGTGTGGCTCAGATCTTTATAAACAAAGAGGCTGCTTTCAGACTTAGAAACAGAATAATAGTTTACTTTCTCAAAGCTGACTCTGCTTAATGAAGATAAATCAATGCAAGGGTAACTTTTGCCAAAATTCTTTTAGGTCTGACTCAAATGTTACCTCCCCTGTGACTCTCTTCTTGATTCCCGTAATTGGATATGATCTATACCACACACAGTGTTCTGTTTCTGCTCCTCTTTTGACACAACCACTGGACCAGCAGTATTCAACCTGAAGTACTCAAAGACATTCTAAGGTATATGCAAGCATTGATGGTTTTAGGATACTAAGGAAAATCTTGCCAAACTTTGAGTATAAGCATAAAAGCCCATTAGCTAAATTGGTGGGCCTGCTGAAATCTTAGGCAACCCATTCTGGGCCTATGTTGGATAAGTTTTAAAGCTCTAGTGATGAAATTTAAAGGTGACAGTAGCAAGGAATAGTTTGCAGTTCACCTTGAGCCAACAAATCAGAATTTAGAATCTCATCTTTTTTTAATTACTCAGTGAATTTTATTACATTTATAGTTGTACAGTGATCATCACAACTGAACTTTATAGCATTTCCATCCCAAACCCCCAGCGTATCTCCTCACCTCCCAACCTGTCTCGTTTGCAAACCATAAGTTTTTCAAAGTCTGTGAGTCAGTATCTATTTGATGTACCTCCATCTCTCTGCCCTTTATCTATCTCTTTCAGTTTATACTAGGAGAGTAACTTGCACTTGGATGACATGGCTCTCCATTGCTAGGTAAGTGGTAAGCTTTGTTTTAGATCATTGTTGGGTTCTATTTCCCTCTAACAAAGGGAATCGATTTCCATAATCACTTCATTTGCACATGAACTCTTTCCTAAAACAGAACTTGCACACAGTCCAGGCATCATGCTGGCTCTCATTTCCCATCTACCTTTATAATTGCCTTTGTCTCTTGCTTGGCAAAAGAATAGCAAAGCTTTTCCTCATCCAAATCTTGCTACAGGGTAAACAACCTCCTGAGTGCAACACAAAGGGACAAATCAAAATATTGATGGGAGCAAAAAAGTTTTCTTTAGTAAAACCATCATAAAGCCAGGGTAGAGTTTTGGGAGTCTTTCCCTGCCTGATCTATTCTGTTTCTATTAACAGTGAAACGTGGTGTTAGAAAAGGATCAGAGTGGGCAGCAAAGTAAGGACAACTTTTGCTTAATGATCTCACCTCTTCCATCTCTTAACAACTGTTCAAAGAATGAGTTGTTCCCAAGAAAAAATTTCTTTTTGTGTTTTAGGGCTGCACCCACGGCATATGCAGGTTCCCAGGCTAGGGGTTCTAATGGGAACTACAGCTGCCGGCCTATGCCACAGCCACAGCAACGCCAGATCTGAGTTGCACCTGTGACTTCCTTAACCCACTGAGCGAGGCCCCACAACCTCATGGTTTCTAGTCGGATTCGCTTCCACTGCGCCACAATGGGAACTCTGAGAATTTCTTTAACTGCTATTTTCAAACCGTGGTAGGAAACTATTTTTCTTTTGATTTCTTTCTAAAGCATCCAGACTTAAAAAAATAAATCTATTAATTATGAGAAAAGCTGATCATATTGACATAAGTGTATATAAGCTCAATATTCTCATGTCATCAAAATTGGTTTTGGAAACTAGCAAAAGCTAGTGAATTGTACAAGACCACATTAAAGATTTTATTTTACTTTTAATTTTTTTTTTCTTTGTAGGGCTGCACTTATGGCATATGGAAGTTCTGAGGCTTGGGGTTGAATCGGAGCTGCAGCTGCCAGGCTATGCCACAGCCACGGCAGTATCGATCCACATCTGTGATCTATGACACAGCTTGCAGCAACTCTGGCTCCTTAATCCACTGAATGAAGCCAGGGCTCGAAAGCACATCCTCGTGGATACTAGTTGGATTTTTAACCCTCTGAGCTACAACGAGAACTCCTACATTAAAGATTTTAATGCAGAGGATAGACTGATAGTTAAAAAGATGTCAGATATCAAGTTCAGGAAGTCAGTTTGCTCTCCCCATGTCATGTACCTTGTAGAAAGCACAGAATGACACATGGTATTTTTCAGAAGACTGTGGCAAAAATTGTAGGAGATAAAAGCTATGCTTGTTGGACTAATGAATATACAGTTGTTTCCAAGTAATCTAAGTTAATAATAATTCATGACCACCGTGAGAGCATCACAGAGGAGACATCTGTGGCTTGATACATAAATAAACAGCATATACTAAATACTAAAGTAAATAGTAATAAATAAAATATCTAAAAAGTATACTGGAAACCACATTTGGTTTCTGAAAAATATTGAGTAATTTTGAAAAGGGCTCAAAGGATCTTGTATGGAATGTTCCAAGTGACACACTAGATTATTTTAAAATCTCATTTTTTTTAAACCAGTAACATCTAAGAAGCCCCTGAAATCTAAACATGGAATTGCCTTTAAGCATTTTCTTAGTTCATTGATAGGGATTTTATTGACAAGGACTGTCAATAAGATTGATTTATATACAAGCACATGAATATGGAGGGAAGAGTAGGCTCACAGGAGGCTCAGTGCACTTTGCTGAGCTGACTTGGGGGTTTCCTGGTACCCACTACAGGGTGCGTGCGTGGCCAGTGCCGAGCCGCCCCCCCCACCTGCTGACACTTTTTGCACTCCTGTTGAATCTCACACTCTTCTCGCTTCAGCATTTCTGTCATTTTGGCTTCTTTGAGGCTATTATCATATTCTTCCTGCAGCTGGACTTTCTCCTGCCTGACCTGCGGTGACAGAACAGAGTGGAATCAAGTGAGCCCGGGAAGCATGCACCATCCCTGGGACAGACCACAGGCCCTGGCCCTTCAGGCCTCCTGAGTTTGCTCCTGGAACTAACTAGCTTCAACCTGCAGGATCTCCAGCCCACCAGCTCTACCACTCCTCTGAGATGGATTCTCTCGTTAGCCCCCTGACTCCCTAGACTTCAGAGATATCTGGACCTAAGCTATCCTTATGAGTGGAATTAAACCAAGAAACTCCCCAGGCCAGCTACAGAGTCCTGCCTTGGATTTCAAATTACTCTGGGAAAAGCTACAGCTCCAATTTGACCCCTAGCCTGGGAAACTCCACAGGTACAGCTCTTAAAAAAAAAAATAAATGCAAAAATACATACACAAATGATAGAAGTTTTATTCATATTAGTTCCAAAGTGGAAAGAACTCAAAGTCCCATCAACTGATGAATACGCAAAACATCTAATATCCATACAATGGAATCTTAACCAGCCATAAAAAGGAACCAAGCACTGATAACATGCTACATGGATGAACCTTGAAAACATGATGCTAAGTGAAAGAAGTCTGACACAAAAGATTACATACGATGTGATTCCATTTATATGAAACGTCCAGAACAGGCACATCCACAAAGTAGATTAGTGACTGCCCAGGGCTAGGGGTTGGAAGAGTTGGGGAGTGACTGGTAATGGGTATGGAGTTTCCTCCTGGGGTGATGAAATGTTCTAAAATTGTTTGTGGTCTAAAATTGCGTAACCATGTGACTAGACTAAAACCAACTGACATGTACGATTGAAATGGATGAAGAGCATGGAACATGAATTATATCTCAATAAAGGTGTTACCAAAAGGGGAAAAAAAAATTACTCTGGGAAAGCTGGAAAGCCCACCCCAAGCCGATCCAGTGTACACACCTTTTCTTTGGCTTTCTCCGTTTTCCTGTAATGATAAAGCCAGTGAGCCAGGTACTCTATGGGGTCACTGGGCTGAACCTTCGCTACCTCTGCCAGCGCCTGGGCCAGGCAATTTCCAAAGCACTTCTTCAGGTATTCACTTTCCATCTTGGTGGGCTTGGGAAGCATCAAAACAGGGTCACACTATTTTACAAATCTAACTGGACTTAAGAAAAATAGACACATTCCAATCAGGGAAGATTCATTTCAGGACAAACGCGATGTTTCTGGATCCAACCCTTCCCCAAAGAACCAATAAATAATGTGTACTTGCCAGTAGCTCTTACCTTCAAATGGACTTTTTTTCTAAAGCTCTCCAGCTGTCCTAGGTCAGAAAGTAGGTCCTAGGGGTCATCAGGCCCAAGAAGAGCTTGGCGGATTGGTGTTTAAGAGTGGCTAAAGCCTCTGCTTACCCACACGTTTCTGTCCTTGATTAGGGAGGAAATAACTGAGGAGGGAGGAGGTCCTGAGAGGGGCTCTGAGCACCCAGCAAGCTGCACTATTGTGAGGTCGGAATTTACAGTCATCTATGACACAGATAAGACAGGCTTATATATTTCATAACCACCACCAGGAAGCCCTGAGGAGCAGAGGGAGGGAAAATACCCAGAACTGTAGTTACTGCTGGTCAGGGGCTCTGCCAGCACTTAACACAATATACCATTTCCTATGGGTTAAGCAAGAAATGAGGTTGAGTTGAGCCCCTGGATTTACTCTTAATCAGATGTCAAGAACTGGAGGGAATGAAGCCTGAGTTAGACCATAAGTCTGGAGTGGAGATGGAGTGTAGCGGTAGGAATACAGACTCTGGGATCAGATAGACCAAGTTCCAGTCCTGGATCTGCTGTTTACTAGCTGTGTGATCTTCAGCAAGTTACCCAGTCTCTCTGAGCCTGTTTCCTGATCTGTGGAAGAGAATAACAAAAATATGTATCTCATAATTGTGAGGATTAAAAAAGATAATAAGTACATGTGAAAAACACAGCCTGGTATATATAAATGTTAATAAAAATTAGCAGTTACAGGAGTGCTACTGTGGCACAATGGGTTAAGAATCTGACTTCAGTGGCTTGGATTGCTGCAGAGGTGTGGGTTCAGTCCCCAGCCTGACACAGTGGGTTAAAGGATCTGGCATTGTCACAGCTGTTGCATAGGTTACAGCCGCGGCTTGGATTCAGTCCTTGGCCTGGGAACTTCCATATGCCATGGGTGTTGCCATAAAAAAAATTAGTAGTTATAATAGATGATTTGAGAGATGAAATGGCCAAGCACTCAGCTTATTCGCAATCATCTCCATTTCCTGAAGCTTACATATTTTAACTCCAAAAGAATGGAGTTCCCTCCAAAAGAATGGAGTTCAGCGGAAACAAATCTGACTAGTATCTGAGGATGCAGGTTTGATTCCTGGCCTTGCTCGGTGGGTTAAGGATCCAGGGTTGCCGTGAGCTGTTGTGTAGGCTGCAGACACAGCTCAGATCTGGCAGTGCTGTGGCTGTGGCAAAGGTCAGTGGCTACAACTCCAATTCAACCTCTAGCCTGGGAACCTCCCTATGCCGCCGGTGTGGGCCCCAAAAGACAAAACAAACAAACAAACAAAAGAGCTAATAATAAAGTGAATAATAAAGGCTTAGCTCCAGTCCTAACATTTTGGGGGAGTCATTTTTAATTTTGTTTTTTTCTTTTTTATGGTCATACCTGCACCAAATAGAAGTTCCTGGGCTAGGGGTCAAATCAGAGCTGCAGCTGCCAGCCTGTGCTGCAGCCACATCAACACCAGATCCAAGCTGTATCTGCAAACTATGCCGATCAGTAAATGGGGCAAGGACAGAGGAATTAAATCATTTTGTAACTATCATGTGTAACTGAAGCAGTTAACAATGAGCGCTAATATTTGGTGAATACTTGACCAGGAATAGGATGTTTATATAGTCTCAGAGTTTCTCCCCACGATTATGGATTAATTCCAAAAGGAAACAGAGAAACTTATCAGTGTGAAGCCTGGCCTGTACAACCTTAACCAAGTGATCAAAGTAAATATCATCAATAAAGGGGACAAAATAACATCATGTGTCTCCTAATGTGATGCACCTTTTTAGTGGGACATAATACATTTCTGTGGATTCTGGTCGCAAACACAAAACTAGAATCTGATTGAGGAAACATAAGACAAAGCTAAATTGAGAGACAGTTTGCAATTGGTCTGTACTCTTAAAAATATCAAGATCATAAAAGACAAAAAGAAAAGATGAGGTACCAGTTCAGATCAAAGGAACCTAAACAGCCATAACTATATGCAGCATATGATCCAAGGTTGGGTCTGGACCAGAAAATTACAATTCTGTAAAGCACATTGTTGGGAAATCTGAATGTGGATTGTAGATTACATAATAGAACTGAATCAGAGTTAAACTTCCTGGTTTTGGTAACTGAAATATTAATAAGAAAATGTCATTGTTCTTAGGAAATACACAGTGTGGTAGCGCTGAATAATGGTTCTCAAAGGTGTCACGGCCTAATACCTGGAACCCATGAAATATGTTACTTTGGAGTTCTCTTGCAGCACAGCAGGTTAAGGATCTAGCATTGTCTATCCCTGGCCTCGGTTTGATCCCTGGCCCGGGACTTCTGCATGCTGCAGGTGAGGCCAGAAAAAGAGAAATGTGTTAACTTACATGGCAAAGGGACTTTGCAGATGTGATTAAATTAGGGAGTTGGGGGGGGGGGATTATACTAGATTGTCCAGGTAGGCACAGTGTAATCACAAAGGTATTTATTTATCAATGCCACAACCACAGCGTATGAAAGTTCCTAGGCTAGGGATCAAAAGTGAGCCACAGCTGCAGCAATGCTGGATCCTTAACCTACTGCACTGGGCTGGGGATTGAACCTGTTGCTGCCACAGGGACAACGCTGGATCCTTAACTGGCTGTGCCACAGCGGGACCTCCCACAAGGGTCTTTATAAGAGGGACACAGTAAGGTCAGATGAGTAGGAGATAGGACAATGGAATCAGAGAGAAGGTGATGTGATTCAGGGCTCTGAGCCAAGGGGTGTGGGTAGCATCCAGAAACTGGAAAAGGAAGGAAATACATTCTCCTCTAAAGCCTCCAGAAGGAACCAGCCCTGTTGACACTTTGGTTTTAGACTTCTAAGACTCATTTTGGATTTTGGACATTGAAAACTGTAAGATAATAAATGTGTGTTTAAAGTCATTAAGTTTGGAGTAGTGGTGAAGTTTGGGTGGTGGCTTTTTCTGCCAATCTGTGGCCCACCTGAACCAATGCACATAAATGAACTATCTTCTATACCCCTTCTACTCAAGTGTGATCCACGATCAGCAGCATTGCCTCACCTGAGGATTGTTGAAATGTGGATTCCCAGGTCCACCTCAGATCTATAGACTGAGAGTCTGTATTTTAACAATATCCCCAGGTGAAGCACAGTTACAGATAGACTTTGCCTTTAACAGTAGGACTGCCCTTCCCAGAGGGAAGACTCACCAACTCTGCATTCCCAGAAAGCCTCTTCACTGCCTGGGGAAAGTGTTTGCTCTAAACTGCACATTTTCAACAGTGGTCTCAACAAAATAAATTGCCCTGACTTGATGGGAAAACAGTAGAGCCAGAAAAATAGAGCCACCATGTGAGGCCAGGAGAGAGAAGGTCTAAAGGGATGTGTTTTATAGCCCACTCCCCACCAACTCAGGCCATGCTCACCAGTGAGAAGGGGGCTATTTTTCTGAGTTTCCAGAGCTCATCTGAGGTCTCCTTGTACTGATCCTCCTTGCTCATGGCCTTGCATTCGGGCGGGGCTGTATGTCTAGAGATTGTCTTTGTTCACACTGTATTCCCAGTGCTGGACACACAGTAGGTGCTCAGCGAGTATTTCTTGACCTAATCAGTCAGGACTTTGATGTTTGTGGGCCCAGGCAAGAGCTCACGCTTCCTCCCATCTGTTAGTGCCCATGCTAGCACCTATGACCTCAACCACCATTTAGCGAGGCATCTCCTGCCCAGGACTGCCCCACATAAATTAAAGCAGAACATGAGAAATGCTAGCCTGTGCACAAAGGACTAGGCCAAGGAAGACTGCAAATGGTTGGGTTGGTGGAGGATGGAAGGCTTCCTGGAGGTGGGGGCACCTGTGCTCATAGTGAAAGAACTTTGCTAGCCAGATGACTCTACAAGGACTGAGTCATTAGCCACTGCAGATGAGTTTTTTTTTTTTTTGTCTTTTTGGGGCTGCACCCGTGGTATGTGGAGATTCCCAGGCTAGGGGTCTAATCGGAGCTACAGCTGCTGGCCTGTGCCACAGCCACAGCCATGGCAATGCGGGATCTGAGCCGTCTGCAACCTACACCACAGCTCACGGCAACGCTGGATCCTTAACCCACCAAGCGAGGCCAGGGATCGAACCCGCAACCTCATGATTCCTAGTCAGATTCACTTCCACTGCGCCACCACGGGAACTCCTGCAGTTGTTAACTGAGTTAAAGGAGTTTAGGATGGAGATTAGGACTGAAGCAATCTGTTCTCTGGGGAAAATGACAGAACAGGCCTTCAGACAGAAATTTTCAAGAAAAAATTTTATAAGCCCAGTTTCTTGCATCTTCCCATACTTAGAGAAGCACTGAAATCACTAAGTCATCTGTTCCTGGTGACAAGATATGTGTTTGATATCACATATCTTGTCACCTAGATATGTGTTTGACTGCAGGTACCACTTCTCCAAAGTCACACATATGCTCACCTCCCCCCTACCTCTTCCATGCAGTAGCTGTTTCTTAGAGTTGTCACAGCAGCAGTCTCCAGGGCTAAACCCTCAGTTTAGTCCCCCAAAAAGCAACTCACAACTCTCAGATGTGCGATTTTTTTTTCAGTGTACGGGAATCAAGCAGATGTCACCAGCAAGGGCAAAGGTACTAAGTGGGGAAAATACTAGGCCATAAGGTAGCTATAACTTCCTCTGATCTAAAGCTGTGGGAAGACCACCGCCCTGCCCCCACGCCGCAGCCTTCCCCGCTCCTCCCCAGGCAGGCCAGCCCTCTTCCCTTTCTCTCTCCCAGTGTGGGCATGCCTGCCAACCCCGCTCGATTCCCCTTTTTGGCTGTCCTCTTCTCACAGCCTCTAAGTTGTACGTCTCTGCTCACCTACCCTGGTGCTCCCTGCCCTCCATCGGGTATCCTGCACACTTAGCGCACCCCCTCCTCTCAACTGCGCATCCTACCCCGCCCCTCCCCGCTCCTCTCCAATGGCCTCTCCTATCATCTCTGCCGCCTCCTCCCCGCCCTACCTCCGCTCACCACCCGCCAAGCGCCCCGTCCTCTCTGCTGCAAATTCTCCGTTCCTAGTCCAGAGCTCTGTGTTCAGCTCTCCGCGGCGCGCAGCTTCCTCTCTGCCAGCCGCAGTCTCCTGCTCCTGGGGCTTGCGCTCGTTGCCTAGCGACGGGACGCGACTCGCTGGTAGGTGGGCGCATGCGTCCAGCGCCGGCTTAGAGAACGCAGGCGCAGTTTTGGAAGAACTGCTCGAAGTGCTGGGCGGGATCCGGCGGACGGAGGCAGTTTTTGCGGTTGGACCTTGCGAGCGCTGCAGGGCTCAGTAGACGCCCAGGCTCCCCGAGCCTCGGGAAGGTTTGTTTAGCGCCGGGCTCCTCCTCCTCGGTGGTGAGCCGCGTCGTGCCTTTTGGAGGCACAGGGAAGGCGGGCACCCTGCTGGGGACCTGGGATAGAAAAGCAACCGAAGCTCTAGGAATCCAGGGTTGCCAGGTAAAATTCGGGGTGCCCATTTAAATTTGGTTTCAGAGAATGAGGAATAGCTTTTTAACACAATATAGTGTAATACAAAATCATTCCTTGTTTATCTGAAATTTAACTGGGCATCCTGTATTTTTATTTGCAAAATCTGGCAACCCTGCCCAATCCCTTCCTCACCCACTCGGCTGGCCGGCCAACCTTTCTCCCAAGCCGGAGCGGAGAACCTCTTTCTGTTTCTTGGACAGCTTATGCAGGCTTGAGGCAGCTGTTTTTGCGGGAAGATGGGGAAGATGCTTTCTTCTGTTGAGCCAGGATGGCTGTTGCTGTGTAAGAAAAATGGCATTACTGGCAACAAGCTTTTGAGATGGGTACTGTCGCTGTTTTAGGAACAAGAACTAAGCCAAACGAGGTAACGAGTTTCACCTGGGTTCCGCTGATAATGCGGTGCAGCCTGCGTAGATCTGAGACCAACCCTTTGTTGGAGGTTTCTCCCTAGGAACCACGGTCCCCTTCCCATGTGTTATCTTTCAGGAGCAGCGGCAGGAATCTGCTCCCTTTTTAATTGTTATTCCGCTTCAAATGATATTAAGCTGTCAATGTAGTTATTTTTGTCTTTGGAGTATTATCTTATTGAAGAAGTACAATGAAGATACTGTGTTCCATACTCAGCTGTAATAAGGCACCAATACTAGCTTGATAGGGAACTAGGTTAGTTTGTGCTGGTTTTTAGTTTGTTTTTATGACTATATATATGTATACACACATAAGCATTCCTTTCTCCACTGTTGTTGCTAATATGAAGGTGGCATATAACATGCAATTTATGCATCTTGTTTTTTTTTTCACTTCACACTTTGTCATACAGATCACTTCCAATTTTGGAGATCTTCCTCATTGTCTTTTTATCTGCACAAAAATACATTGTGTTGCTGTATCTCATCAGTCCTTTAATGATGAGCATTTGGATGGCTGTTGCAATATGGCTATTCTTAGTAAGGGTGCAAATTAACCCTGTGGATACATTCATATTTTTGTAAGATCAGATCCCAGACGCGAGACTGATGAGTCAAAAGGTAAATTCATATGTAATTTTCTACGCATTTCCAAATTACTTCATGGGATTAGGCCATTTTGTACTCTGCCACCACCTTATGAGAGAGAGTAGTATTGGAGTCTATAGACGAAACTTAGAAAGTCATTGTTTCTGAAATTTTGTGCAGAACGTTAGGTACATTTATTCCCGGACAGGTCAAGACACACTGGCATTCTGTGTTGATTTACAATGTTCTGTCTGTTTCTGCTGTATCAATATATATTTGTTGAATAATGAATACATTTCATCAGATTCTCAGAGGAGTCTGGATTCCATAATGGTAATTCGCAAGGTGATCAGTTTCTTCAAAGCACCTAAGATAGATCGGTTACTGCATTTCTTTCTTTCTTTTCTTTCCTTCCTTCCTTCCTTTCTCTCCTTTCTTTCTTTCTCTCTCTCCTTCCTTCCTTCCTTTCCTTTTTTCTATATTTTCTTTCTCTCATCTCTCTGATTTAAGATCTTTCCTGTCCATATTCATAACTGAATAGACTGGGACATTACTGGGAGAGTGGAGAAACTCATTCACTTGCCGCCATGGAGAGCCAGCCCTGTCAGCGCTGTGATTAAAAAACGCTCCTGGAGGAGCTAGAGGAGCTTGTCTTCTAGTGAGAGGACAGACATGTGCATGCACAGTTAATGCTCAGGCAGTATGACAAGGGCTGTGTGAGCTGCTGGGGGAAGGAGGGCTGTCTTGGTGTTGCCGGGGAGACTGTGGTATCAGCCACAGTGGTAGGGAATGAGAGATGATTGATGCCTTGCAGGTGAGGAGATAGTCTCCAAACAGAGAGAGTGAGGGGTCATCACATGCACATGTGATGGAGTGGAGTGCAAGGTGGGAGCAGCAGAATGCAGGATGTTCTGTATGGTTAGAGCCCAGAGTATGTTGGAAGCAGAAGAGCTCTCTGGAGGTGAGCTTGGAAAGAAAAAATGGAGCCAGAGCGTGAAGAGTTTCATGTGCTATTCTTTGAAGGTTGAATTTTTTCTTATTCTTTGGTCTTGAGATATGTGGACTTTTAAAAATTCTAAGGTGGACTATTGTGATATTTTCTAGAAACGTCTCTCATGGCTTGGGAGGAGCATCTTAGTAAATCGTTTAGGATAACGACTATGGAATCAAGAGTTAGGTATGATCCCTCTGCATCATGTGTCACCTGGGCTGTTCACTTATTCTCTTTGTGCCTGAGCGTGAGGATTAAGTGAGCCATCACTGGCCATATAGCGATCTCACAATCGATGATGACAGTATCCTTTTTCTGACTCTTGGAATTGAGGAGCCTTCAATATTTTTTTTTTGTCTTTTTGCCTTTTTTTATCTAGAGCCGCACCTGCGGCATATGGAGGTTCCCAGGCTAGGGATCTAACAGGAGCTGTAGCCGCCGGCCTACACCACAGCCACAGCAATGCGGGATCCGAGCTGCGTCTGCAACCTACACCACAGCTCACGGCAACGCCAGATCCTTGACCCACTGAGCAAGGCCAGGGATAGAACCTCAAAACTTCATGGTTCTTAATCGGATTCGTTAACCACTGAGACACGACGGGAACTCCGAGCCTTCAATATTTTGAAACTATTTTAGTTGTAGCAACTTCTGTAGAGCATTTTTGGAAAATGCTAGAAGTTTCCCAGAGCCAGATTGCTTGTGCCATCCCTAAGGCAGGTGCCCATGATTGGTGAGAGGATATGCTGCTTAGTTGGCCTTACTGGACTCTGCTTTGATTGTGCCTTCATCACAAATCTCTTGCACTAATGCAAAATGTTTGTCTTTTAGAGGTTTTTTACTTAGCAGTTAAAAATGGAGACGGAATATCTTCAAAAAAATCTTGGGACATGTCTAACTCAAGGTCTTGCAGAAGTGGCAAGGATGCGGCCAGTGGATCCAATAGAATATTTAGCATTGTGGATTTACAAGTATAAGGAAAATGTGACCAGGGAGCAGCAGGTAAGTATGGATCTTCTTTTCTAAAATTAGAAAAGTGAAATAATTGGTCCAGTTTCTTTGCTTTTTTTTTTAAAAGCATGATATTATCATTTTTTTCTGTTATAAAAATAGTATGTTTATTATATAAACTTGGACCACCTGAAAAGTAGAAAGATGAAAACAAAATGCCTCTATTTAGATTTTTAAGTATTTTTAGGTGTTCTAGTCTTTTTTCTACACATTCATCTTAAGGTTTTTTTAAACATAATTGTGATCATATTCAATGAGTAATTTTAATTTTGTGCTCTTTGTTTAAACAAAACACAGATTTCCCAAAATTATTGGACAGTTTCCAAATGAACAGACTATAATTTGCTTAATCCTTTCCCTGCTGTTGGAGATTAACATGCTTTCAAGAACGTTTTCAAAAATTGTTTTATCTGCAATTAGTCATATGACGTTGTTTTTAAAACAATGCTAGAGACAAGAGGAATTGGTCCAGTTGGAGCATGAAAGAGAAATAGCTCTGATGGAGCAGGAAATGATGGAGAGACTTAAAGCAGAAGAGCTCCTGTTTCAGCAGGTGAGACAAAAGAGTTCAGTGGTGACTGGAATTAGTGGCGTCAGCCTCAGTGGGGTGCAACCCAAGTGTTGAAAAACCCCTCATCTCTGGTTGCTTAGATGTGACTTTCATGTATCTTTGTGTCTGTCTGTGCTTCTTTGCTAGAGAATCAGTAGCAGTGAGGTAGGAGGAAAACCCACAGAGTGTGCTGTCACAGAAGCCAACAGGACAGTGTCTCAGTGAGACTTGAGCGATCAACCATGTCTGTGGCTGGTCCAGTGAGAACAGAACCTGCCAAGTGCTCATTAAGTCCACTGGTGGCCTTGGTGGGAGTGGTGTGTGTGGGGTGGGGTTAAGCAGGGGAGATGGATATGGTGAATGTAGGTAATGTTTTCAAGAAGATTTTCAGAGAAGAAATTTTGTTTAGTTTTTTTTTTTGCTTTTTTTTTTTAAGGAACAGAGTGAGAGGGGGAGTGGTTGATGTAAAGAAATAAAGCGATTGATTCCTAAAGTTAGCTTTACATGGAGACCAGAAAAAGTTGGGTCTGGAACATAGGTTAGGCAGATGGAAGGCCCTTCTTTGATTCTTTGATTGAAGGAAAGAGCAGAGGATGGTGTAGGTACATGTGGTGTGTAGATTTTGTGGCACATTTTTTTTTCCTTTTTATGGCCATACCTGTGGCATAGGGAATTTCCCAGGCTAGGGGTCAAATTAAAGCTGCAGCTGCTGGCCTATACCACAGCCACATTAGCTGGATGCTTAGCCCACTGAATGAGGTCAGGGATCAAACCCACATCCTCACAGAGACTGTGTCGGGTTCTAAACCTGCTGAGCCACAATGTGAACTTTTTATGGCACAAAATTTTTGTTGTTGTTGTTTTGTCTTTTTAGGGCCACACCTGCAGCATATGGAAGTTCCCGGGCTAAGGGTCAAATTGGAGCTACAGCCGCTGGCCTATGCCACAGCCACAGCAATGCCAGATCCGAGCTGCATCTGCAACCTACACAACAACTCACGGTAACACTGGGTCCTTTACCCACTGAGTGAGGCCAGGGATTGAACCCATGTCCTCATGGATGCTAGTTAGGTTCGTTACCGCTGAGCCACAATGGGAACTCCTTACTTGTGACACAAAATTGAAAGCAGTTTCTTTTTAATGAAGTAGGAAGCATGATCATCTGCCCAGAATGAGGCAGTGGGTAGGACAGGAAGTGTGGAGAGAGTGGTGAAAGGTTAAAACAGTGGCTTTGGAAAAGTCCAGTTGACCCAAGGAAACTTTGCATCCCTTGGTAGCAGTGAATTCTCTGAGACCAAGCAGTCATAATAGGGCCTTTTTGTTTGGTTTTGTGATTATGTGATTTTCTCCACTCAGGCTTAGGTATGAATGAAGAGGTGGAGCAGGCAGACCCTTTGACTAAAGTGAGTTTGGATTAGCAGGATTGGGGAGCTAAATATGTTGGTATGAGAACAGTTGAAGAGGTGGGTCATGGAGAGTAAACCAGATAGGGGAAATTTCTCAAATGCCTTCTGGACTAATTTAATTTATGGAGAGCATCTAAATCAAGTTTAAGCCTCCCCTATATTCCTGTTGTATAGTACCTAGTTCTACAGTCTCAACTCTAGTTTACATGTTATAGAAAGGGAAAGAAGCCTATTATTTGGCTGTGTGGATAAAAAAGAAAATGTAAACATGGAAAATAGCTTCTCTGTCTTACTTCCCATTCTTGATACTGGAGTAGAACAATCGAGGCACCTTAGGTAGATGTGGCTGTCAAAGCCTTGGTGCTTCTGAGTCTTCCTTTTTTTAGTCACTTGGCTTATTTTTGTGGGGAAGGTGCAAAGTGTTGAGTTGGATGTCAAATGACCACCCAGGTGGTCAAGTGTCTGCTGCAGTCACCCCAGTTTTGAGTGAGGATCTGCCTGGCCTCTTCTAGCTCCTGGACCCAGCAGCTGTGCCCTGTCTATCAGAAGAAGGAGACTCTCTCAGCAGTTCTCCTTCCCCAAGACAGTTAGGTCACAGATGTGGAGATACTTAACTCTCTTTGGCTCTTCTTTTTCACTTAGGTAAAATTTGGCAATACTAGAAACCAAGCACTTCTGTAGCTATATCAGTATGGAGCCATCGCCTGTGCGTGAAACCCTAAGCCTTATATTGGATACGGAAGATATAGTGATAGCCTGCGGAAAATGTGATGGCCAGTTAGAGGAGTGGATTGGTGGGCAGAAGTAGATAAGAGGAGGAGAAGGGACATGCAGAGGGATGGACCAACAGAGAAGAGCTTAAAACAGAGGGAGGCTGAGATGAAGAGAAACAGGCCTCTCCATGTCCCCAGAGTCAAATGAGCTGGAGGCTCAGGACTCTGGTCACCCACCTGTCCGTTTCAAGAACAGTGGTAATTAGTACCGCTGACTTTAAATTCATCGAAATTTTAGGCACTCTCCCACAAGCCCAGTCCTTGTGAACACGGAAATATTTTTATTGCTGTTTTCTATTTAAGAGCTGTTTTGGAAGTAAAGCTTTTTTATTTGGTTGAGTGTCTTTCTAAAATGGTTTTATTCATGTATGAAGAAAAGCAATTGGGTTTTGAACATTTCCTTTAAAATGTTAAGAAACTGGTGATGTTGACTAATGTGGTTGGTATTTAACAACTGCACTTTGGGTTATTATTGAGAGATTAGTGTTATTTCACTTCCTTTACCAATATCTGATAGTTGATTGAATGATAGTGTTCCTATATTTTGGCTACCTAGTCCATCACTTTTATCTTAGTGGAGTTGATACAGGAATATGAAGACATTACCTGTAACAGCCCCTTGTGAATAATGTTAATCACTGTTTATTACCTTTTTATTTGCAAAAGTGTATTATTTTTAAAGTGAATTTAAAATAGTTTAAAAATGCATTTAATGGAATGAGCTTATATAAGCTTGTTTATGGGGTGGCAGTGGACTAATGGTGAGAAATTATTTTCTAGCTGAGGGGTTGGCAGACTTTTTCTGTTAAAGTAGGTATTTTATGATTTGCAAGCAAAGAGGCAAAATTGAGGATGTTATGTAGATATTATGGTATATTATATAGACATATTATGTAGATATAGCAAGAGAGAAAACAATTTTCTACAAATGTTTTATTGATGAAATAAAAATTTAAAAAATAATAATCAAATACAATTTTTTTTGTAATAATAGGCTTACTACCGAGAAGAATTACATTCCGCCCCACTTTGTGTGTTTTTGTTTTAATGGCTGCACCTGTGGCATGTGGAAGTTCCTGGGCCAGGGATTGAATCTGAGCCACAGCTGTGACCTATGTCACAGCTGCAGCAACGCTGGATCCTTTAACCCACTGTGCCGTGTCACAGGGGATTGAACCTGTTCCTCCACAGTCACCCAAGCCCCTGCATTCAGATTCTTTTTTTTTCTTTATTCTTCTTTTTAGGGCCACACCTATGGCATATGGAAGTTCCTGGACTAGGGGTCGAATTGAAGCTGTAGCTGCTGCCCTACAACACAGTCACAGCCATATCAGATCCTAGCCACATCTGTGACCTACACTAAAGCTCATGGCAATGCCAGATCCTTAATGTACTGAGCAAGGTCAGGGATTAAACCTGCATTCTCATGGATATTTTTTGGGTTCTTAACCTGCTAAGCCATGACTGAAACTCTTGCTGCCAGATTCTTAACCCACTGCTCCACAGTGGGAACTCCTACATTCTCTTTTTAAAGATAGCATTTTACTTAGTTTGAGTTCCAAGATAATGTTCCCTATTACCAAAATTGATTGACAATGTTTTTCTGTTTTTTTTTTTTTTTTTTTTTTTGGTCAGGGCCATAGTTGAGGCATATGGAGGTTCCCAGGCTATGGGTTGAATCAGAGCTGTAGCTGCCAGCCACAGCCACAGCAATGCCAGATCCGAGCTGCATCTGCAACCTACACCATAGCTCATGGCAACACCAGATCCTTAACCCACTGAGTGAGGCCAGGGATCGAACCTGCAACCTCATGGTTCTTAGTCGGATTTGTCTCCGCTGCACCATGACGGGAACTCCAACAGTATTTATCTATTAATGCTGATCTGTAGTGAGATTCTATGTTTCATCTTTGAAAATATCTTTTTACACAAATAGGTCCTGACAAATATTGATAGCTGCCCATGTGCACGTAATTTTTAGTGTATTCATTTCTTGGAAGGTACTTGTAGAATTCTGGTAGATTTTTCTCTTGATATTTGTCTTTATCATGTTATTACCTTGTAGATTCTTCCTTTTGAGGGTTGGTAAAATCTTCTCAGTCACACAGTTAAATGTATTTTGAAATGTGGAAATTTCCTTTGCACTTATATCAAGACCTAAAAACACTCTAGAACTACAGTTTGAGCTTGAAAAATCTGCCACAGATTTGTGTGGGAGTGGAAATCTAGTTTCTTGAAAGCAGTGGAAGTGTATGAAGCAGTTTGACATTGTGATTCAGACAATATTTGTTTTTGTTGAAATGACCTTCCTGCAGTGTTGTTTTACATATAAATGCTGTGTTGCCTTATGCTTTTCAGTCAAAGTGATTAAAAATTATTGTTAAGTCTGCAGCAAAAGCTAGTTTCCAAATCTATTAATGTTTGATAATTGTGTTTGAAGATAGTTCTTAAAAAAGTCAGTGTTAGGGAGTTCCTGTTGTGGCTCAGTGGTTAACAAACCCAACTAGGAACCATGAGGTTGCAGGTTCGATCCCTGGCCTCGCTCAGTGGGTTATGTTGCCCTAAGCTGTGGTATAGGTTTCAGACACGGCTCTGATCCCAAGTTGCTGTGGCTGTGGTGCAGGCGTGCAGCTATAGCTCCGATTAGACTCCTAGCCTGGGAACCTCCATATGTCACAGCTGCGGCTCAAAAAAGACAAAAAAAAAAAAAAAAAGAAGTCTGTTTTAGCCCCAGCTCAAAAATTCACAATAAAACATTTACCACTGTTAAGCCATGGAACTTTTGGTTGGTAGGGCAAGTCAAGATATATTGAGCTTATATATCTGACAAAAAATTACAGAACTGATGATGTTTAAGTTCATAAGGGTAAATGAAAGTCACTGTTGACACTGTTACAAACCAATCTCAGCTCTGCTCACCCAAGGTGTGGTGAAGGCAAATCTCTTGAAACTGGGTTGTGGTGAAAGATGCCAAGCAAGGGAATGGGAGACAAGCTTCAGATGCCCTCCACCTTTGTCTTTGAGTTGGGGATTTTCTTAAAGGGGAAGAGCAGAGGGGCTAGGATTAATCATCTTGTGACATTTCTGTGACATGTCTTTTCTTTTTAATTGAGATAGAGTTGATTTACAGTATCGTGTTTCAGGTGTACAACAGGGTGGTTTGGTTGCATGTATACATAATATACGCACATATACATTTATATTCTTTTTTTAAATTCTGTTCCATTATAGTTTCTTAAAAGATATTGAATACAGTTCCTTGTGCCATATAGTGGGACCTTACTTATCTGTTTTACATATAGTAGTGTATATCTATTAATCCCAAGCTCTAATTTATTCCCTCACCCCTTTCCTCTTTGGTAATCACAAGTTTGTTTTCTACGTCTGTGAGTCTGTTTCTGTTTTGTAAATAAGTTCATTTGTACTATTTTTTAGATTTCACATATAGTGGTATTATGTAATATCTCATCTTCCTCTGTCTGACTTCACTTAGTATGATAATTTCTAGGTCCAAATGCTGCAACATTTTTGTGACATTTCTTAATCATTGACTTTTCAATCATCAATTTATTTTTCAGTCACTTCAAACTCAGCATAAGCTCCTTTGGGAGTCAGGATGTCTCTGGTTTACAATTCTATGGCCAGGTGATCTATGTCTTGAGAGTCTGTTAGCTCATCTTGTCCTGGAGAAAAACCTGAGTTGTACATTAATGATGATATCTATAATAGCAATTTTAGTACATGAACAATGTTATTGACAATAGCAGTTTTAATCATCTGACTAGTTGATTGGTGTTCAGTTAGCACAGAATTGAGGTCAGAGGGGACAAGAAAGGGAATACAATTTTGGATAGAGAGATGAATCATAAACCCAGTAAGGGAACCTGACTTTTAGAGGGACTCGGTTTCAACATTGCTGACTCAAAAGCACATGATAGAGTCAAATATTTTCAGCTCAGTAGCTGCTGTTGAATCATACAATGAGGAGTTCCTGTCGTGGCTAGTAGAAACGAATCTGACTAGTAGCCATGGGGACACAGGTTCGATCCCTGGCCTTGCTCAGTGGGTTAAGGATCTGGCGTTTTCATGAGCTGTGGTGTAGGTTGCAGACACAGCTCGGATCCCAAGTTGCTGTGGCTGTGGTGTAGGCTGGCAGCTACAGCTCTGATTTGACCCGTAGTCTGGGAACGTCCATGTGCTGTGGGTGGGTCCTAAAAAGACAAAAAAAGAAAAAGGAATCATACAATGAAAAATCATAGGCTTCAAACACTGTGTTTTCACAAACTATATAAATTTTTCCAGTTAAGCTTTTTTCTGTTCTGCACATACTTTTTTCTTTTCTTTTCTTTTCTTTTTTTTTTTTTTAAGGGCTACACTCGCAGCATATGGAAGTTCTCAGGCTAAGGGTCGAATTGGAGCTACAGCTGCCAGCCTATGCCACAGCCACAGCAACATCAAATCCAAGTTGCATCAAGACCTACACCACAACTCAAGGCAATGCCAGATCCTTAACCCACTGAGCGAGCAAGGATCAAACCCGCATCCTCATGGATACTAGTGGGATTCTTTTCCACTGTGCCAGAGTGGGAACTTCTGTTTCACACATACTTTTTTATCACCATTGGTTGTAACATATCTTAGCAGATTTCACATCTGGTTGTAGTGAATTAACGTTCTTCTCAACGTCTTTGAAAATATTCTTGCCTTTATTACTCCCATGAACACTGTCCATAGCAATTGATTTTTTCAGTTACTTCAAACTTAGTATTGATTCCTTTGATAAATAGCAGCAGCTCAGTGTTGGGAACATTTTTCTGCTCAAGAGCTAGGGAAAACCACTCGAAACCATTTGCCTTGTCATTAATTGACTATTGATGTTGCTTCCTGTGTCATTGATACTTTGAGCAAATGTTTTCAGCAGAAGGCTAAAAATTTTTCCTAGACTCTGAATTCAAATTTGTTTTAATTACATCACCATTGATTAATGTATTTCTTTGTTTGGCTAACAGATGTGCCACTTGAAAATTTAACTTTCATTGCAGCCTCCTTGTCATTTTAAATTTTTGTGAAGACATTCTGCTCTGATGAAATAATCCTATTTTAAACTCTCTAATATTTCTGACCTTTGCATTCATGTGAGTTGAGAATATTGTGATGAGTGCTCTGGTAATGTTGATATTTACTATATTCTTTTAGTACAGTGTTGTTGCATAAGAAATACCATTCTTTGCCAATTAATTAGATAGTAAACCACACTCTACTGTGTCATAAAAAGGCAAACATTCAAAACCCACTTCTTTTCTTGTTTTGATATAATAACACTGATTTTTTAAGACAATGTCCCAGTATAGTGATATGGTGGACCCCAAATGCTGTGACTTAAGATGGTGTAACTGTGGCTTGCAGTGTGCTGGGCAGTAGTGCAAGGCAATGAGAGCACTGCCTGTGGTCTCTGTTGCACATACTCAGGTGTGCTGTTGTAGGGCAAAAGTAGTCACAGACAGTAAATAAGTGGTTGAGTATGGCAGTGTTTCAGTAGAGCTTTATTTAAAACTTAACATTTGAATTTCATATATTTTTCATGTGTAATGAAATATCATTATTATTCTGATATTTTTCAACCATTTAAAAAGGTATAAAAACCATTCTTTGGAGTTCCCTAGTGGCTCAGTGGGTTATGGATCCAGTGTTGTCACCTCTGTGATGGAGGTTTGATCCTTGGCCCAGGAACTTTTGCATGCCACAGGTGTTGCCAAAAAAAAAAAAAAAAAAGCTTCGCCTATGGGCAGTACAAAAACAGGAGTTGGGTCAGGCTTGGCCCAAGGAATTTAGTCTGCTGACCTCTGTTCTTGCGTGGCTAGGGTATATGTTAAGTTGGGACCAGGTATGTTGTTGATTATCTCTGGTTTCAGATAGTATACCTAAAATCTTCTAGTACTCTACAACCAAGGTTTGGCTATTTGAAAATTCATGCTTAAAAACATTTTTATCTGGAAAAAAAATCACTACGCTCTCGTGTGTAGCTTCAAGAATAGCAGAGAATGGAGTTCCTATCATGGCACAGCAGAAACGAATCCGACTAGGAACCATGAGGTTGCGGGTTCAATCCCTGACCTCGCTCAGTGGGTTAAGGATCTGGCGTTGCCATGAGCTGTGGTGTAGGTCACAGATGCGGCTCTGATCTGGCGTTGTTGTGGCTGTGGCGTAGGCAGGAGGCTGCTACGGCTCCGATTGGACCCCTAGCCTGGGAACCTCCATATGCTGAGAGTGTGGCCCTAAAAAGTTAAAAAAAAAAAAAAAAAAAGGGAATAGCAGAGAAAATGACTTGATTTTGTACCAGTACTGCTTTTCTAGAATTAACAATTAAGGAAGCTTACATTTTAATTTTATACTTTAGGAAATATTTGTAAAAGCTGATGTATTGGGTGACCGTGACCATTTATTTTTGCAAGTTTCTGCAGTTTTGGTGGGTGTAAGCGTCATTATCCTGGGACATTTCTGTGTAGTAGGGTGAATTCCTTGCAACTGATCTGACTTTAATATGACTTATTTATTTCTGAATATTCAGCAACAGCTGGCATTCCAGCTGGAGATGGAAATGCAAGAAAAAGAGAGACAGAGAATAGAGGAACTGCAGAGAGCTCAAGAACAATTTGAAAGGGTAATTGAAGTTTTATAAAAATCCGTTTTAATTTAAAGCCTCTTAGACTTCTGACCGTTTATTCCAGTCATTATAGCGTGATCTAAGACCTGCCACACATTATTTATATGACTTAAGTTCTATAACCTTTTTTCAGTCCCAGTTTACCTTTTTGAAAAATAGGGATAATAATGCAATGTTATTTCCAGTATCTCACTGGTCTGTTGTATGGATCAAACAAGACTGTGTATGTGAGACTGATTTGTGAGCATCTATCAACATTTTAGTCAAGAGATAGTTGTTCCTAATTATGGTAGCTAATGCTGAAGGTTAAGTTCTTTGTAGTATTGGGGGTATCCTGATCTTTGAGATAATAGCACATCTTGTTTCTTGATGTTAGATGCATTATCAACAGTGATTTACATTTAAAAGTCTGTTTTTATATGGATTTTTCATGGCTTTCTTTAAATAAACTATTCAGTAATGTACATCACGAAAGTCCATCTCCGCTGACTGTGTCTGTCTATGTCAGGTCTTCAGTTTGGCCAGTGTTTCCTTATATCCAAGAAATAGATCATACAGGCCAAACTTTTGTATCATTGAGTTACACTTTTCAACTGGAAATTTCATATTGTATGCTTACAGCTAGTATCTTTTACTCAAATGTTACTCCTCTGTTGATTCCATAATTAAAACTTAAAGCATAAGCAGGCTTTATAGAATATATTTATTAATGACTTAGATGAGAGCATCATTATTAGAAGTAATTTTTAGAAGTTGGAAGGGTAAATTAAATTTTTTAAAAAATGGGCGTTAATTAATTAGCTCTTGGGAGAAATTCAGTTTAGTCTTTTCTTCTCAATGTACTATACTCATCATTCTATAATAAGAGATTAATCTGTTGAGACTTGTTCTTTACAAAATAAAATAATTTAGTCCTATTGTAGCCCAAGTATCAGCAAACTACTTTTGTGAGTCAAAAAGATGAGATTTTGAAGGGATAAATCCAAATCTCTATACCTAGTTTTAAGAAATACAGATGCTGGTGTTATGTTAGTCTGAACATGGTAGGACACATGGATATCCCTGCACGCACACACCCATATGCATGCATACCCCTTTCTCTTCACTTAAGATCCAGTGATCTCAAATGAAGGAAGAAAAAGCTAGCGTATATCAAGAAGACAGCAATCAAAATAAGAGAACTGGAAGTCCTTTTTATTGAGCTGCCCAGATTGCTGTATCTGAGTGCTAGAAAGCCTGTGATTTGTAGAAGGGATTGGCCCCAGAGGTTTCCATTCATGTTACTCACTATTTGTAGGCACTGTCAGACTGTGTGACCTGAGCCACAGGAACTTTGATAATCTGTATTCCTACTGGCTTCTCACCCCTCTCCTCTCTCCTGCAACGTATTGCTGCCTGACCTCTTGCTCAGAGACAAATTCATCCATGTCTTTTTGTCCTGGCCTTCGTGTGGTTTCAGAGATATAACTTAAAGTATCATTTACAAGAGGAAATTTATTGGAAGGATCCCGCGTTGAAGAAAAGGTTTTACAACTAAACCACAAAGGGCTCTGGTATAACTGGGTCCTCCAGACCTTTGGGAGCAAGAGAATCAATGCCACGAGGGTTCTCATGTCTGCTGTTCTCTCTCCCTGTGCCCTGGTTTGGTGCTCAGGGGTGAGGATATGGTCCTTTATGGTTCTGGAGTCTCATCATGTTGTGGCTCCTGCCATCTGAGAGGCGTGGATTCCTTTGTTTTGGGTTTCAGTTAAGAAAAGAATCTTGGGGAAGGATCCCTACCGGCTTAGTTTACGTCCAGTATCCGTCCCTGAGCTGGGGAACAGGGTCCTGCAAGAACATGGACTTCCCGCTAGAGCCACGCAGTTGTAGGATAAGATGTGCCCAGGAGAAGGGAATGATCTTGAGAAAACAGGTTTGGCTTGTTTAATGGATTCTATATTTTCACATATTTCCATTCCTTTGTACTTAGAATATTAGAACTTGCACATTGGATCGTGACTAGGCCAGATTAATTCCTTCAGAAATACTTGCTTCTCTCTTACTATGTGTAAAATTCTACTTAACTGCAAGGTCTTTCAAAATCTCTTACTCTGAGAGTTTATTAAAGTTTCTGTTTTGTCACTTTTCACATTTGCCAGTAATTTGGCTTCAGGTTTAGTGTTTCAGCCATTTCATGTTTTAAAAAGTTTTATTTAATTATACGTAAAACATGATAATCATCTATTAACAGTGTTAAATGAGACTGTATTTGCAGTTTTTCGTGTATTAAGACCACTCCCCTAAGAGTGACAACATCTTTGCTGTTAAGTTGATCATAATGTAATAAAAAAATGTTTGAAAATTAAATATGGAATCAAAAACAGTATATTACATTGAAAGTATTTTTCATTTTTGTGTATTATAGGAATTGAGAATGAACATGGAAAATAAAGCTAAGGGTGAAGATACATTACATGGAGAGGTGAGAAGAAAGTTACTCTGTGATAAGGGAAATGAATAAATATCCTAGAATGTAAAACTTAATTTTGATGGATTAATAGCTAAATTTTTAATAAGGAGATTATAAAAACTGATAGTCCATATGTATTATAGTAATAACAAATCACAAATATGATCTACTTTATTTATTTATTTATTTATTTATTTATTTATCTTTTTAGAGCTGCACCTGTGGTTTATGGAAGTTCCCAGGCTACAGGCTGAATTGGAGCTACAGTCACTGGCCTATGCCACAGCCACAGCAATGCCAGATCTGAGCTGAATTTTCAGCCTACACCACAGCTCACGATAATGCTGGATCCTTAACCCACAGAGCAAGGCCAGGAATTGAATCTGTGTTCCATGGATGCTAGTCAGATTTGTTTCCGCTGAGCCACATGGGAATTCCAGGATGATGCACTTTAAACTAAAATCTCAAAGTGGGTAAAACTGGGACATTCAGTTTGTTTTTGTAGTTTAAAAAACAATAATATTAGGAGATTATTGACCACATTATTACTTGCAATGATATGTTTTAAATTTCTGAGTGGTTTTGGGTGTTTTTTTGTTTTTGTTTTTTGTTTTCTTTTTAGGGCCACACTGTGGCATATGGAAGTTCCCAGGCTGCGGATCAAATCGACACCACAGTTCATGGCAACACCAGATTCTTTTTTTTTTTTTTTTTTTTTTTTTGGCTTTTGACATTTTAGGGCCGCACCTGCGGCATATGGAGGTTTCCAGGCTAGGGGTCTAATCGGAGCTATAGCCACCGGCCTATGCCACAGCCACAGCAACGCAGGATCTGAGCCGCGTCTGCAACCTACACCACAGCTCACAGCAATGCAGGATCCTTAACCCACTGAGCAAGGCCAGGGATTGAATCTGCAACCTCATGGTTCTTAGTTGGATTCGTTAACTGCTGTGCCATGACGGGAACTCCAACACCAGATCTTTTTTTTCCTTTTTTTTTTAACTTGGAAGAACAGTATCATATAATTTATTTTTCTTTTCTGTGTTTGTTCATTTGCTTTATTTTATTTTATTTTATTTCTTTGCCTTTTTTTTTTATTTCTTTACATTATACCCAGCTATACAGTGTAGTGACGGGGTTACACATCACAAGTGGTTAGACATAGTTCCCAGTGCTATACAGTGGTATCTTCTTGCTTTTCCAGCCCGGAGGCAACAATCTACAGCTATTAACCCCAGACCCCCCTACCATCCCATTCCCTCCCCCACCCTTTTGGCAACCACAAGTCTGTTCTCCAAGTCCTTGATTTTCTTTTCTGCATAAAGGTTCATTTG
>PVHT021183726.1:6067493-6097391 GCA_004024745.2 Catagonus wagneri
TTTTTTTTTTTTTTTTTTGCTGTTGAGCTGCATGAGTTGTTTATATATTTTTGAGATTAGGCCCTTGTCAGTTGCTTCATTTGACATTATTTTCTCCCATTCTGTAAGTTTCCTTTTAGTTTTCTTTTTGGTTTCCTTTGCTGTGTAAAAGCTTGTCAGCTTGATTAGGTCCCATTGGTTTATCTTTGCTTTTATTTCTGTTGCTTTGGGAGACTGTCCTGAGAAAACATTTGTAAGGTTAATGTCAGAGAATGTTTTACCTATGTTTTCTTCCAGGAGTTTAATGGTATCTTGTCTTATATTTAAGTCTTTAAGCCATTTAGAGTTTATTTTTGTGCATGGTGTGAGAGTGTGTTCTAGTTTCATTGATTTGCAGGCAGCTGACCAGGTTTCCCAGCAATGCTTACTGAACAGACTGTCTTTTTCCCATTTTACGTTCTTGCCTCCTTTGTCAAAAATCAGTTGACCGTAGGCATCTGGGTTTATTTCTGGGTTCTCTATTCTGTTCCATTGGTCCGTATGTCTGTTTTGGTACCAGTACCACACTGTCATGATTACTGTGGCCCTGTGATATTGCCTGAAGTCTGGGAGAGTTATGCCTCCTGCTTGGTTTTTGTTCTTTAGAATTGAATTGGCGATTCTGGGTCTGTTGTGGTTCCATATAAGATTTTGGATTGCTTGTTCTAGTTCTGTGAAGAATGTCTTGGGTAATTTGATAGGGATTGCATTGAATCTGTAAATTGCTTTGGGTAGTATAGCCATTTTTACAATATTAATTTTTCCGGCCCATGAGCATGGAATATCTTTCCATTTCATTGTATCTTCTTTGATCTCCTTGATTAATGCTTTGTAGTTTTTTGCATATAGGTCTTTCACCTCCTTGGTCAAGTTTATTCCCAGGTATTTGATTTTTTGGCGTGCTATTTTAAAAGGTAAAGTATTTTGGTATTCTTTTTCTAGTATTTCATTGTTAGTATACAGAAATGCTATTGATTTCTGAAGGTTAACCTTATATCCTGCCACTTTGCTGAATTTGTCTATAAGTTCAAGTAATTTTGGGACTGAGTCCTTGGGGTTTTCTGTATAAAGTATCATGTCATCTGCACAGAGTGACAGTTTTACCTCTTCTCTTCCTATTTGGATGCCTTTTAATTCTTTTGTTTGTCTGATTGCTGTAGCGAGGACCTTTAGTACTATGTTGAATAATAGTGGTGAGAGTGGGCATCCCTGTCTTGTTCCGGATTTTAGTGGGAATGCTTTCAGCTTTTCTCCATTGAGTGTTATATTTGCCGTGGGTTTATCATAAATGGCTTTTATTATGTTAAGGAATGTTCCCTGTATTCCCACTTTGGTAAGAGTTTGATCAAAAATGAATGTTGGACTTTGTCACATGCTTTTTCTGCATCTATTGAGATGATCATGTGGTTTTTGACTTTTCTTTTGTTAACATGGTGTATGACGTTGATTGATTTGCGTATGTTGAACCATCCTTGTGCACCTGGGATGAATCCCACCTGGTCGTGGTGTATGATCTTTTTGATATGTTGTTGGATTCGGTTGGCTAAGACTTTGTTGAGAATTTTTGCATCTATATTCATCAAAGATATTGGCCTATAGTTCTCTTTTTTCGTGGTGTCTTTGTCTGGTTTTGGAATTAAGGTGATATTGGCATCATAGAAAGTCTTTAGGAGTGTTCCTTCTTCAACCATTTGGAAAAGTTTAAAGAGAATGGGTATGAGTTCCTCTTTGTATGTCTGGTAGAATTGACTTGTGAAGCCATCTGGTCCTGGACTTTTATTTGTAAGGAGAATTTTGATGACATACTCAATTTCATTTCTGGTAATTGGTCTGTTCAGTTGATCTGTTTCTTCCTGAGTCAGTTTTGGCCGGGTGTAAGTCTCTAAGAAGTTGTCCATTTCTTCTAGGTTATCAAATTTGTTGGCCTACAGTTGTTCATAGTATTTTCTCATGGTTTTCTGTATTTCTGTAATCTCTGTTGTGACTTCTCCTTTTTCAGTTCTTATTTTGTTTATTTGGGTTTTTTCTCCTCTTCTTGGTGAGTCTAGCCAGAGGTTTGTCAATTTTGTTTACCTTTTCAAAGAACCAGCTCTTGGTTTTATTGATTTTTTCTATTGTTTTTTGTCTCTATTTTATTGATTTCCTCTCTGATCTTAATGATTTCCTTCCTTCTGCTGACTTTAGGGTGTTTTTGTTCTTCTTTTTCTAATTCATTCAGGTGATGGGTTAGGTTGTCAATTTGAGATTTTTCTTCTTTTTTGAGGAAGGCCTGTAATGCTATGAATTTCCCTCTGAGTACTGCTTTTGCAGCATCCCATAGATTTAGAGTGGTTGTGTTTTCATTCTCATTTGTCTCAAGGTATTTTTTAATTTCCTTCTTTATTTCCTCATTGACGCAATCGTTTTTTAGTAACATGTTGTTTAGTCTCCATGTAGTATGTTTTTTCTCATCTCCTTTCCTGTGGTTGATTTCTAGTTTCATGCCTTTGTGGTCGGAGAAGATACTTGGAATAATTTCTATACTCTTAAATTTGTTGAGGTTAGCTCTATGCCCCAGTAGGTGATCTATCCTTGAGAATGTTCCATGTGCACTTGAGAAGAATGTATATTCTGATTTTTTTTGGATGTAATGTCCTGAAAAATGTCAGGTCTAACTTTTCTATTGTTTCATTTAGGGTCTCTTTTGCCTTACTGATTTTCTGTCTAGAGGATCTGTCCATTGATGTGAGTGGAGTTTTAAAGTCTCCTACTATTATTGTATTACCATCTATTTCTCCTCTTATGTCTGATAGTACTTGTTGTAGGTATTTGGGGCATATATGTTGACGATTGTAATATCCTTTTTTTGAATGGATCCTTTAACCATTAAATAGTGACCATCTTTGTCTTTCTTTATGGCCTTCATCTTAAAGTCTATTTTGTCTGATATGAGTATTGCCACTCCTGCTTTCCTTTCTTGTCCATTGGCATGATATATCTTTTCCCATCCCCTCACTTTCAATCTATCTGTGTCCTTTGCCCTAAGGTGAGTCTCTTGTAGGCAGCAGATTGTAGGTTTTTGCTTTTTTATCCAGTCTGCCACTCTGTGTCTTTTGATTGGAGCATTTAGTCCATTGACATTTAAGGTGATTATTGAGAGATATGTATTTATTGCCATTTTAACCCACTGAAGTGAGGCCAGGGATCGAACCTGCATTCTCATGGATATTAGTTGGGTTCATTTTCACTGAGCCACAATAGGAACTCAATGAATTTCTGGGTGTATTTTTTTTTTTAACACATTTTAACATTTATTCTTAAGAACTCTCATTATTAACAGGTATTAGTGTTCATTCTATTAATTGACAGTGTCGAATTTTGATGGTATAATTCAGAAATGTTTCATCAAAACTGAAAGGAAATTAATGTATTAATCTCAAAGTCATTTGAAAGTGAAAATGAACTCTGTGATTGTAGGATGGAGCTGACTCAGGCAAAACACTGGCTGAAATCAGTGATCGTTACGGGGCACCTAACTTGAGCAGAGTGGAAGAACTTGATGAACCAATGCTGTCTGATGTAAGTATCCTTAGGAAACTGTTTTGTGAAAAGCAGATTTTTTTTTAACTTTGGGAAGGCCTAGTGCATGTGAGGCCAGGGTTAGATGGCAGATGGGCCTTTTGCTTCATAGAAAGAAAACCAGTTTTCTGGGTGCCAGCACATCCCTAATTGGCCTTCTGCCCTTTTGTGCAACGTGTTACTGGCTCTGAGGGTGCAGGCAGGCATATGTCTGGCTCCACACAAATGTGTGGGCCCTGAATAGGGAGCAGTGGGGAGCTGGTGTTAAGGTAGCAGTGTGCCCTCCTGTGTAGAGGGTGTTATGTATGTTTTGGAGTGAGGCTTTGAAAATTTCAAAATCTCTTCAAAATAGGTATTTAAAAGCACCTGGTGAAATATATAACCTTTAAATTAGAATTGGGGGCCAACATTGAGCCAAACCATAGAGCCAAATAAATATCCTAATGACAGTGCAAACCATGGAGCCAAATAAATATCCTAATGAGAGTGCATGCTCATGCTCATGTGCAAGCACATCTACTATTTAATAAACGTGTAATGTTTGCTATTGTGCCACACCTTGTGCTTGACGCTGTTATGAATGGCACAGGTCATTTTTGACTTTGTCTAGGGAAGAGACATTTGGATAAGCAATTAATAGTCATTATTAGGAGTTTCCTTGTGGAGCAGTGGGTTAAGGATCTAGTGATGTCACTACAGCTGCTTGGGTTGCTGCTGTTATACATGTTTGATTCCAGCCAGGAGCTGCTACATGCCAGTGGCAAAGCCAAAAAAAGAAAAAAAAAATGAGTGACCAGGTAATTTATTGCCCAAAGCAGTATGCTTTGAGAGCAAAAGGCAGAGCTGTTGGTAATTGAGCCAAGTAGGCTGGATGTAAACCGGGATTGCCCCGGCAGAGGGATTCATTGAGTCACCTTCATCAGTGAGCACTGACAAGGTGGGACAGCTGCCCAGTTGAGGACCCTTGGTCAGGGAAGACGTCCTGAAGGAAGTCCACTTGTCCCTTGGTGGTGGGGTGGGAGGCTGAGAGCACAGTGTGTGAAGACCCAGCTCGGGGGAAATAGAGAGAGTAGAAGGCAGAGAGAGATTGGAGCTAAGGCAGTGGGGAAGGCAGGGGCCAGATGAGGGGAGGACGTGTAATGTGTGCTCAGATGTTTATATTTTATCCTGGAGACAGTGGAGGCCAACATGATCAGAGCTGCGTTTGAGGAAGGCTATCTGGCCACAGGGTGCAAAACAGAATGAAATGATAGATTTGCGGAGACCCACTGGGAGGCTCTTGTAATCTGGAGAGAGATGGTATTGATGGCCTGGACTAGTAAATGGTGTTTTCAAGAGCTGTTCAGAAAGTGGAGCTGGATGGATTTGGTGCTGATCAGTCTGTGGTTACATTTTTATTAAATGGCTGCCGTGTTTCAGTACTGTGCAGGGAGCTTGACAACGCCAGTGAACAAAACAGATTGAGTTCCTGCCCTTTGGGGTCCATAGGCTAGCCCAAAAGGTGCTCCAAGGGGACAGAGCTGGGAAATTAGCCCAGGTGAATCTTCTCCAAAAAGTGACATTTAAGGAACTAGCCCAAGATAAGCCCTGCAGATGGAGAGAGCAAAATACTTTCAGTGAACTGGAATAGTCCGTTATTATGGCTGAGTTTCACGGAGCTAGTAGAATGGTGTGATTTGAAGCTGGAGATGTGAGTTAAGATCACACTGATCACACTGAGCTCTGTGGTTCATGTTAGGGATTTGGGACTTGAGTGCCCTGGGAGTCACTGAAAGATGTTATGTGAGGATTAGACATGTGTTCTCAGAAAGTGGAGAGAGGAGTTCCCTTCGTGGCTCAGTGGTTAACGAATCCAACTAAGAACCATGAGGTTGTGGGTTCGATCCCTGGCCTTGCTCAGTGGGTTAAGGATCTGGCGTTGCTGTGAGCTGTGGTGTAGGTTGCAGATGTGGCTCGGATCCCGCATTGCTGTGGCTGTGGCGAAGGCTGGCGGCTACAGTTCTGTTAGACCCCTAGCCTGGGAACCTCCATATGCTGTGGGTGCGGCTCTACATAAAGGCAAAAAGACAAAAAAAAAAAAAAAAAGAAAAAGAAAAAGAAAGTGGAGAGAGGATTTGAATGGGCAAGAGTGGAAGCAGGAGACCACGTAAGAAGTTATTACAGGCAGCCACATGCAAGGTGATCAGGGCTAGGACCAAGGTGCAGACAGTAGAGATAGGGACAGCTGATTGGATTTGATATTGGCCGAGAGGATAAGGGAGAGAAAGAAATCAAAGATGAAGCCCAGGAGTTCCTGTCGTGGCTCAGTGGTTAACGAATCTGACTAAGAACCATGAGGTTGCGGGTTCAATCCCTGGCCTTGCTCAGTGCGTTAAGGATCCGGCGTTGCCGTGAGCTGTGGTGAAGGTTGCAGATGTGGCTCGGATCCCGCGTTGCTGTGGCTGTGGCGAAGGCCGGCGGCTACAACTCCAGTTAGACCACTAGCCTGGGAACCTCCATATGCCGCAGGTGTGGCTCTACATAAAAAAGGCAAAAAGACAAAAAAAATAAAAAAGATGAAGCCCAGATTTCTGCCTTGGACAACTGGACTCTTCACCATTTTTTGAGCTTTCCCATTGGTTGAGGAACTATGAAGACAAAGTAGGTTTTGTGAAGATGATGGCTTCTGTTGTGGACATGTTGAGTTTCAGGTCACTCTGAGGTATGCAGGTAAAAATGGCCAAAGACCCATTGAAGTACAGTGTGGATCTGAAGGACAGGAGAAGAGGTCCAGGCAGGGGATAGGAATTCAGTATGCTCAGTGCAGCTGGGAGAGTTGAGTATAGTACCTAGGAGAGTGTGCAGATGTGAAGGAAGGGGCTCAGGGTGAAACCATGAAAAATTTCAACATTTTAAGGGGTGGTTATAGGACCCCTACCAGAAAGATATAGATTACAGTAAGAGAAAATAGCAAGAGAAGTAGAGGACAGGATGGGTTAATAAATACACTGAGAGCACCATTACATTATTGTTATATTGAATCTGCATTTTACTTGAAATAATTTGAAACTATCAAAAAACTTGATTTACATAGTTACATAGAAATTACCTAAGCTCTAATGTTCTGTGGCTTGTACATTTTCATAGTTCTAATTGTATTCAAGCATATTTACTTTTTATTTTGTTTTTAGGTTGCATTAAACATTGATCAAGATTTGTAGAATCAACCAACCTAAGAAAAATAAATTTTTCTTGTTTCAAATTTCAAAGTGTGAGGTCACCAATTGTATTCCACCCCCCAAACTTGAATTCTACTTTTTTCCCCTCTAAAGACAGTAAATGGGCTTCAAGAGTGGCCTTAAAATATTGTTTTGGATTCCTCAATGTAACTAGTTACTCGTATGATTCCACTGAGAGAATCAGGAGAGAGCGTTTCTCAGAGCAACCAAAAGGGGCCAGTGGGAGATGAGCTGAAAAGAATGTGAGTATCTGTGTGAGAACAAGATTGCCTAAGATGAAAGTTACTGGTCTGTGAGAAGTGAAAGAGGCCGCCACTACATAGTGCTCAGGAATATTTGACATGTTTTCGATATGGTGTTTTGACCTATGAGCACCCTGCAAAGATTTCCCCTTTGCTGGGAAGTGATGCTCTGTAGTACCACTTAGTCTGTGCTTATTGATAGGACTGTGATGCGGAGGGATGCGAAGTTCCTGGGTACAGAGAAGCATCATTTCTTTTTGAACACTCATTGGGCAAAGTTGCTGTGCTGAGAGGAAGATCTCACTAGATACAGGCCCTGCAGGGTGTTTCCTTCAATAATAGTGGATGGTCAAGACCCTGACTGTACTGTTGGCCTCTTGGAAGTTTCAGGTCTAGCCTTGAACTTTAAGGAGAACTTTGCTTCCTTTATAAAATTCTTCCAAATCTATGTTATGAGTCTTTTCCTTAATGAACAGTATAGACATGGAATCATACATGCCAGAAAGAGGCTTCTTTAAAAAAAAACAGTTCTGGTTTTGGTTATAACATACCTTTCCTGAGATAGAACAGAACAGCCTAGTTGCCTAAATAGGAAAAGAAAAAGGAGAAAAAAAAACAATGGGAAAAACTATTGATTTCATAGAAAAGGAGTATCATCTTAGGCATTCCTGTTGTGACTCAGTGGGTTAGGAACCTGACTAGTATCCGTGAGGATGCAGACTCGATCCCTGGCCTCGCTCTCTGGGTTGAGGATCCAGTGTTGCCCTGAGATGTGTAGGTCACAGATGCTGCTTGGATCCTGCACTGCTGTAGCTGTGGCTGTGGCTGTGGCTGGCAGCTGCAGCTCTGATTCGACACCTAACCTGGGAACTTCCTTATGCCACGGGTGTGGCCCTAGATAAGGCAAAAAGACCAAAAAAAAGGCAAAAAGGATATTATCTTGTCATATCTGTTCTGTACATTTTTTGAGGAAAAAGTCCCAGGTGCCCTGGAGAGTTGACTTTTGTGTCCGTCAGGCTACTGGCACTGTGCCCCCTGCACAGATGCCTTGTGCTCACTCCACCCAGGCAAGAATGTCTCAGGCATCGAGACTGTGTCCTTCAAGGCCTTGACCTCAGCCTAAGTGGCACCGTCGTTGAAGACTAGGTGTGGAAGGGCAGGCTCAGAGGGCATCTTGGGCTCAGCATAGCCCATGGCACTCTCCAAAGGGTGCATGCAATCTAGTTCCAGGATTTGACAGCAAGGGTCTCACGAGTGTTAGGCAACACTCAGGAGTGTTCACAGGGTGAAGCATTATGGTCCTGGGGTAGTCCCGTTTAATGTGCTCCCAGCTGGAGCTGGGCATGAGAGGGGTGAGGTGGAAGGGGGTAAGAAAGTCGAGGACACAGGTCCAACCTCTGGAGACGGAGCAGAGCCTTCATGAAGATTTAGCTGGTGATCAGGGTGCCAGGCAAATGGGCTGGTGTAAGGGAAGAGGCTCCCGTCCCCACATGGAGATGGCTCACAGGTAGAGCAGATGCCTGGGCCTGTTGGGACTGGGGCGCACGGCCATCATCTTCAGACAACAGCTGTGTTGAGTCAGGATCGAGGCTTTAGCGTTTCTTGCCAATGACAGCAAGACTTATTTTAGACCCACCCAAAAGATGGGGAGGGGATGGCTTCTTTTTTGGCAGACTTTCTGTTGCTAGATAACATTTTGGTCTTGGTTGAAGTATTCTAGATTTTCCTACTGATCTGGTCTTGTGGAAGGCAAGGATAACAGAAGAGGAGGAGGAAATGGATGAAAGGATGGAGAGAGAAATGGTATAAACATAAGTAGTTAAACCTCATTTTTTCACTGCAAATGATGAGATCAAACCATTAAAATATAAGTTCACTGAATAGACATTAAATTTTTTTTATTGAATGAAAGATTCTTTAAATTCTATAGTGCTTTACAATTTTCAGAAGCTTCACACATATGATTTCATATAATCCCGTAATAACCCTTTTTAAAAATCCCCTACCCCTATCTTGTCCCTCCTCTCTTTCCTCTCCTCGCTGGTAACCACTAGTTTGTCTTCAATATCTGTGAGTCTGCTTCTTTTTTGTTTTATTCACTTTTTGTTATTTTTTTTTAGATTCCACATATAAGTGATATCATACAGTTAAATGGACGTTTTGACTGGATCTTGAATGACTGAGTTTTTTTAATTTTTCAAAGTTTTGTGGAAGTGTAATGATTTACAATGTTGTGATAACTGAATGAGTGTTAATCTTACTGTTTGGCCAAAGTCAAGGCTGAAGTTACAAATTAACTTCTGGGTTACAACAATTTAAAAAAAGCCCCATGGAGTTCCCACTGTGGTGCAGCGGTTAACGAATCCGACTAGGAACCATGAGGTTGCTGGTTCGATCCCTGGCCTCGCTCAGTAGGTTAACAATCTGGCATGGTTGCCATGAACTGTGGTGTAGGTTGCAGACACGGCTTGGATCTGGCATTGCTGTGGCTGTGGCGTAGGCCGACAGCTGTAGCTCCTATTCGACCCCTAGCCTGGGAACCTCCATATGCAGTGGGTACAGCCCTAAAAAGCAAAAAAAAAAAAAAAAAAAAAAAAGTCAATTTTTTTTCCTGTTTGACTGCCCCATGGCATATTGGAGTTCCTGGGTCAGGGGTAAGATCCGAGCCGCAGCTGTGGCAGTGCTGGATTCTTTAACCCACTGTGTTGGGTCAGGGATTGAGCCTGTGTCTTGGTGGTCAGAGACGCCACTGATCCCATTGTGCCACAGTGGGAACTCCTACGCTTCTATTTTTAATTTTAATTATTTATTTAGTTATTCATTTTGTCTTTTTAGGGCCTCGGCATATGGAAGTTCCCAGGCTAGGGGTCAGATCAGAGCTGCAGTTGCCTTCCTACGCCACAGCTACAGCGATGCTAGATCTGAGCCTCATCTGCGACCTACACCTCAGCTCATGGCAAGGCTGGAGCCTTAACCCACTGAGTGAGGCCAGGGATTGAACCTGTGTCCCCATGGGTACTAGCCAGATTCATTTCCAGAGAGCCACGATGGGAACTCCCTCTGTTTTAAATTTTTAAAAATTAGGTAGTTGAATATTATTATAGTGCTAGAGCAGAAATTTCTCAACGTTTTAAACTGCTACGTCACTTTTGTGGTTGCTGTGCCACTATTTGTGATACTATGTAAATGTCTGTTTACAGCTAAAATGAAAGAAGATACTTTTTAGTACTTTTTTCTTTAATATGTTTTTTTCTTTAGGCTCTCTATTCTTGGTGTTTGATACTTATGGGTACCTAATTTTTCTCCAATCCCCTTTTCTTCTCTGTAGATGCTGCTTTTTATTTTGTTTGGATTGAAGATGACTTACATGATTTTTAGGGGGAGGTAAGAGCTTTATTGAGATAAAATTCACACATAATTCACCCATTTAAAATTTACAATTCATTGGTTTTTAGTACATCACCAGATTTATACAACTATCACCACAATCAATTTTAGAGTATTTTCATCACCCCAAGAAGAAACTCTATATTCTTTAGTGGTCACAACTCTCCACCCTAAGCCCTCACTGCCTTCCCACTAAACTCTAGGCAACCACTAATCTAGTTTTTCTGTATTACATTGGAAGACACAGTATTTGACCCACCACTAATAAAACGGAGATTAACCACTGGGTTAAGGTGATGACAGTCTGTGCCTTCCAAGCTTCTGTGGCTCTCCTTGCAGCTCCAGAGTACTTAGCGTGGTGTTACAGTATGACCATCCAGTTTTAATCATTTTAATACCAGTTGCTAATTCTAAGCCCAGTCAAAATTTGCTTTGGAGTTTGAAGTGCATTTTGTTAATTCTGCATTCTACTGATTGATTGATTGTCTTTTTATGGCATATGGAAGTTCCCAGGCTAGGGATCCAATTGGAGCTGTAGCTGCTGGCCTATGCCACAGCCACGGCAGTGTGGGATCTGAGCCACATCTGTGACCTACACCACAGCTCACAGCAATGCCAGATCCTTAACCCACTGAGCGAGGTCAGGGATCAAGCCTGCGTCCTCATGGATGCTAGTCAGATTCGTTTCCACAGAGCCATGATGGGAACTCCTCTTTTTATTTTTATTTTATTTTATTATTTTTTGGCCACCCCATGGCATATGGAGTTCCCAGGCTAGGGATCAGATCCGAGCCGCAGTTTTGATCTACACTGCAGCTGTTTCAGTGCTGGATCCTTTAACCCACTGTGCTGGGCTGAGGATTGAACATGTTTCCTGGTGCTGTGGAGATGCTGCTGATTCTATTGCGTCACAGTGGGAACTCCTATATTCCTTTTATTTTTATGTTCAGCATTCTTCTGAGAAGCTTTTTGTAATCATTGGGTTTGTTAGGTTACCCCAAAATGTAATTCCTCCTGAAAACAAGATAAATGTTTAACTCTTTTTCCCTTAATTACCAGTGTTAAAAGTAAGGAGTTTTTGAAGTAGCTATGAATAGTGACAGTTATTTTTTCCTGGCTTTCTTTTAATTGATTGTCGTTATGGACTCATGGTATTTGATTTAGTGTACTTATTTTATGTATGTATGTATGTATGTATGTATGTATGTATGTATGTATGTCTTTTCCAGGGCCACACCTGCTGCATGTGGAGGTTCCTAGGCTAGGGGTCTAATCGGAGCTGTAGCCGCCAGCTGACGCTATAGCCACAGCAACGCGGGATCCAAGGCACGTCTGCCGCCTACACCACAGCTCACGGCAACGCCAGATCCTTAACCCCCTGAATGATGCCAGGGATCGAACCTGCAACTTCATGGTTCCTAGTTGGATTCATTAACCACTGAGCCATAATGGTAACTCCTGATTTAGTGTTTTTAAATCCATTACACTTGTTTATTTTTTATTGTCATAACGCATAAAGTGGAAGCTCCTTTATTCCTTATGTATAGTATTGTCACTACTCATGACCCTGAATAATCGATATTATTCCATGTTCCACAGATGAAGAAACTGAGACACAAAGAGGGGTTTTGCCTCATTTTATGCAGTTGGTAAGTGACTGAGCTGACTTTGACTCAGGCTTTGTTGGGCTCCAAAGTCAGTATTTTCTGTCACTTCACTCTACAGCTTCTGGGTGGGGACAAGAAAATTGAAAGCAATAATTAAAAAAAAATCTGAAACAATTATGTTTGTATAGATCAATGTTCATAGGGTATTAGACTTTTAAAAAATATGTATTTTTTATTGTGAAATGCATATAACATAAAACTTGCTATTTTAACCATTTTAAAGTATACAGTTCTGTGGCATTAAGTGCAGTCATGATGTTGTGCAACCATCACCTCTCTCTAGTTCCAGGGCTTCTTTACCACCCCGGAGACTATACACCCATGAGTCAGTCACTCCCCATTTCCCCCTCCTCTCAGCAGCTGGCAAACACTGATTAGATTTCTGTCTAAGAATTTACCTGTCCTAGAAATTTTAAACAAGTGGAATCATAATGTATATTATGGCCTGACTTCTGTCACTTCTATAATGTTTCAAAGTTTATTAAAATTTTAGCATGTATCAGTAATTTTGTTTGTTGCTGGATAATAATTTATTATATTGGTATACCACGTTTATCTATTCATCAGTTCATAGGCACTTGGGTGGTTTCCACCTTTTGGCTATTGTGAATTGTGTTACTATAGGCTTTTATATGGACATATGTTTTCAGTTCTTTTGAGTAGATACCTAGTAGTAAGTTATACAGTAATTCCGTGTTGAAGTTTTTTAGGAACTGTCAAGCTATTCTCCATGGCAACTACACCCATTTTACATTCCTACCAACAATGTATCATCCTCACGAATACTTGATATTTTCCATTTTCTTTTTCTTTTGTTTTTTCGTGGCCATACTAATGGATGTGAAGTAGTACGTCATTGTGGTTTGGTTTGCATTTCCTTGATGATTTTAAGCATCTTTACATGTGTTTGTTGACTATTTGTACATTTTTGGAGAAATGTTCATTCAAGTCCTTTGCCTGTTTTTAAATTTGATTGTTTGATTTTTGTTATTGTCTTAAGTTTTTTTTTTTAAATACATTTTCTGGACTCTAGACTTTACCATTTGTATGATTTGTTAGTATTTTCTCCCGTTCTGTAGTTTGTCATTTTGCTCTTTCTTTTTCCTTTTTTTGTCTTTTTTGATCACCTTGTGGCATATGGAGTTCTTAGGGCCGGGGAACAAATCAGAGCTGCAACTGTGACCTACACTGCAGCTGTGGCAACACTAGATCTTTTAACCCTCTATGCCAGCTGGCGATTGAACCTGTGTCCTAGTAATCTAGAGACACCGTTAATGCTGTTGTGCCACAGTGGGAACTCCTCATTTCACTCTCTTAATAGTGTCCCCGGTTTTTTTTTTTTTTTTTTTGGTCTGTTTATGGCTACACCCTCAGCAGATGGAGGTTCCCAGGCTAGGGGTCGGATCGGAGCTGCAGCCCCTGGCCTATGCCACAGCCACAACAATGCCAAATCTGAGCCATGCCTGTGACCTACACCACAGCTCATAGCAATGCCAGATCCTTAACCCACTGAGCAAGGCCAGGGATCAAACCTATGCCCTCATGGGTATAGTCAGATTCGTTTCTGCTGAGCCACGACGGGAACTCCTTGTTAGTGTCCTTTGAAGCCCTAACAGTTTCCATTTTCACAAATTCCAGTTCATCCATTTTTTTTCTTTTGTTACTTATCCTTTTAATGTCATATATGAGATTATTAATTTGCCAAATCCAAGGTCAAAAAGATTTGTACCAATGATTTCTTTTTTCCCCATTACTTAATGAATTTTATTACAATTATAGGTGTACAAAAATCATCACAACTCAATCATTTCCATCCCAAACCCTCAGTGCATTCCCCCACCCCCCAGCTTGTCTCATTTGGAAACCATAGGTTCTCCAAAGTCTGTGAGTCAATATCTCTTCTGCAAAGAAGTTCATTGTGTCCTTTTTTTAGTTTCCACATATAAGTGGAAGCATTTGATGTTGGTATCTAACTGTCTGACTGTTTTCACTTTGCATGATAATTTCTAGGTCCATCCATGTTGCTATAAATGTTGTTATTTTGTTCCTTTTAATGGCTGAGTAATATTCCATTGTGTGTATGTACCATTTCTTCCCTATCCACTCCTCTGTCGATGGTCATTTAGGTTGTTTCCATGACCTGGCTATTGCATAGAGTGCTGCAATGAACACTGGAGTACATGTGTCTTTTCGAGCCATGGATTTCTCTGGATTGATGCCCAGGAGTGGGATTTCTGGATCAAATGGTAATTCTATTTTTAATTTTCTGAGGAATCTTCACACTGTTTTCCACAGTGGCTGCACCACTTTGCATTCCCACCAACAGTGTAATAGGGATCCTTTTTCTCCACACCCTCTCCAGCACTTATTGTTCGTAGACTTTTTGATGATGGCTATTCTGGCCGGTGTAAGGTGGTACTTCATAGTGGTCTTGATTTGCATTTCTCTAATAGCGAGTGATGTTGAACATCTTTTCATGTGTTTTTTTGCCATCTGTATGTCATCTTTGGAGAGTTGTCTGTTTAGATCTTCTGCCTATTTTTTTTTTCTGCCTTTTTGTCATTTTTTAGGGCGGCACCCGCAGCACGTTGAGGTTCTCAGGCTAGGGGTCTAATCGGAGCTGTAGCCACTGGCCTACGCCACAGCCACAGCAATGCAGGATCCGAGCCGTGTCTGCAGCCTACACCACAGCTCACGGCAACGCTGGATCATTAACTCACTGAGCAAGGCCCGGGATCGAACCCATAACCTCATGGTTTCTAGTCAGATTCGTTAAACACTGCACCACCACGGGAACTCCATTCTGCCCATTTCTTTGATGGGGTTGTTTGTTTTTTGGAATTGAGCTGTAAGAGATGTTTGTAAATTTTGGAGATTAATTCCTTGTCAGTCAATTCATTTGCACATATTCTCTCCCATTCTGTGGATTGTCTTTTTGTTTTGTGTAGGGTTTCCTTTGCTGTGCAGAAACTTTTAAGATTAATTAAGTCCCACTTGTTTATTTCTCTTTTTATTGTCATTACTCTTAACATGTGGATCTGAGAAGCTGTCATTTATGTCGGAGAGTGTTTGGCCTATGTTTTCCTCTAAGAGTTTTATAGTATCTGGTCATATCTAGATCTTTAATCCATTTTGAGTTTAGTTTTGTGCATGGTGTTAGGAAATGTTTTTTTCTTTCTTTTTTGCCTTTTTTCCCTTTTTTGTCTAATCAGAGCTGTTAGCCACCAGCCTACACCACAACCACAGAAACACAGGATCTGAGCCGTGTCTGTGACTTACAGCATAGCTCACGGCAATGCCGGATTGTTAAGCCACTGAGCAAGGCCAGATATTGAACCCTCAACCTCATGGTTCCTAGTTGGATTTGTTAACCACTGTGCCACAGCGAGAACTCCAGGAAGTGTTCTAATTTCATTTTCTTACGTGTGGCTGTCTAATTTTCCCAGCTTCACTTATTGAGCAGTCTGTCTTTTCTCCGATGTATATTCTTTCCCCCTTTGACATAGATTAGTTGACTATAGGTGCATGGGTTTAATTCTGGGCTTTCTATCCTGTTCCACTGATCCATATTTCTGTCTTTGTGCTAGTACCATATGGTTTTGATGACTGTAGCTTTGTAGTATGGTCTTAAGTCAGGAAGCCTGATGCCTCCAGCTTCATTTTTCTTTTTCAGGATGTCCTTGGCCCTTCTGGGTCTTTTGTGCTTCCAAACAAGCTTTAAACTATTTTGTTCTAGTTCTGTGAAAAATGTCCTTGGTAATTTGATAGGGATTGCATTGAATGTGTAGACTGCCTTGGGTAGTATAGTCATTTTGATAATATTGACTCTTCCAATCCAAGAGTATAATATGTCTTTCCATCTGTTCGTGTCATCCTTGATTTCCTTCATCAACATCTTAGAGTTTTCAGAGTACAGGTCTTTTGTTTCTTCTTTTTTTAAATATGCACTTAATAACTTTATTTTTTATTTTTTTATAACAATGAATTTTATTTCAATTATAGGTGTACAAAGATCATCACAAGTCAATGTGATAGATTTTGTGTCCCAAACCCACAGTGCATCCCCCCACCCCCCAGATTGTCTTATTTGAAAAACCAAGGTTTTCCAAAATCTGTGCGTCATTGTCTGTTCTTCAAAGAAGTTCATTGTGTCTCTTGTTTCCACAAGCGGTAGTACTGGGTGTTGCTGTCTAATTGTCTGACTGGTTTCACTTCACACGATAATTTCTAGGTCCATTCATGTTGCTGTAAATGTTGTTATTTTGTTCCTCTTAATGGCTGAGTAATATTCCATGGTGTGTATGTACCATATCTTCCCTATCCACTCCTCTGCTGATGGGCATTTAGGTTGTTTCCTGGCTTCTTCCCTCTCTAGCTGCTTTAAATGTAAAGTTAGGTTGTTTATGTGAGCTTTTTCTTGTTTCCTGAGGTAGGCTTGTATTGCTATAAACTTTCCTCTTAGAACTGCTTTTGCTGCATCCCAGAGGTTTTGGAGTGTCATATCTTTGTTGTCATTTGCTTCTAGGTATTTTTTAATTTCCTCTTTGATTTCTTCAGTGATCCATTGGTTGTTAGTAGCATGTTGTTTAGTCTCCACGTGTTTGTATTTTTTGCCATTTTTTTCTTGTTGTTGATTTCCAGTCGTATAGCATTGTGGTCAGAGAAGATGCTTGAAATGATTTCAATTTTCTTAAAGTTACTGAGGCTTGATTTGTAGCCCAGGATGTGATCAATCTTAGAGAATGTTCCGTGCACACTTGAGAAGAATGTGTATTCTGTTGCTTTTGGACGGAATGTCCTATAAATATCTATTAAGTCCATCTGATCTAATGCTTCATTAAGGGCCTGTGTTTCCTTTTTGATTTTCTGCCTGGATGACCTATCCATTGCTGTAAGTGGGGTGTTAAAGTCCCCCACTATGATGGTGTTCTTGTTGATTTCTCCTTTTAAGGTTGTTAGCAGTTGCCTTATATATTGTGGTGATCCTATGTTGGGTGCATAGATATTTAAAATTGTTATATCTTCTCCTTGGATTGATCCTTTGATCATTATGTAGTGCCCTTCCTTGTCTCTTAAAGTGTTCTTCATCTTAAAGTCTATTTTGTCTGATAGGAGTATTGCTACTCCGGCTTTCTTTTGATTCCCGTTTGCATAGAATATTTTCTTCCATCCTCTCACTTTCAATTTGTATGTGTCTCTAGAAGTGAATTGGTCTCTTGAAGACAGCATATATATGGGTCTTGTTTTTGTATCCATTCAGCTAGTCTATGTCTTTTGGCTGGGGCATTCAGTCCATTAACATTTAAGGTAATTACTGATATATATGTTCTTATTGCCATTGTATTAACTGTTTGGGGTTTTTGTTGCTTTTTCTTTACCCTGAAGTTTTGATATAGGAGTCTATATGCATATGAGATTGTTTTAAGTTGTTGGTTTCTTAATTGCAAGTGCTTCTCTAGTGACCTGCATTTGTGCTCTTTTCTCATGATTTCTGATTTTGTTAGCACAATTGTGCATGGATTATTTAGTATCTTTACTATATATATGCCTTTCCTGGTGAGTCTCCTCATTTGTGGTGTTTTTGTTTCTGGTTGTAGCCTTTTCTTTCTGACTAGAGAAGTTCCTTTAGGATTTGTTGTAATACTGGTTTAGTGTTGCAGAAATCTCTTAGCATTTGCTTATCTGTAAAGGTTTTGATCTCTCCTTCAAATCTGAATGAGAGCCTTGCAGAGTAAAGCAATTTTGATGAAAGTTTTTCCCTTTCATCACATGAAGTATATCATGCCACTCCCTTCTGGCCTGCAGAATTTCAGCTGAAAAATCTGCTGATAACCTTATTGGGGTTCCCTTGTATGTCATTTGTTTCGTTTCCCTAGCTGCTTTCAATATTTTCTCTTTGTCTTTAATTTTGGTCATTTTGATTAATATGTGTCTTGGGGTATTCCTCCTTGAGTTTATTTTATATGGTACTCGTTGTGCTTCCTGGATTTGAGTGAGTGGTTCCTTTCCCATATTTGGGAAGTTTTCGGCTATCATCTCTTCAAATATTTTTTCTATCCCCTTCTCTCTCTCTTCTCCCTCTGGCACCCCTATAATACGGATGTTGGTGCGTTTAACAGTATCCCAGAGTTCTCTGAGACTCTGCTCATTTCCTTTCAATCTTTTATATCTTTTCTCTTCCGCATTAGTGATTTCCACTAATCTGTCCTCCATCTCGTTGATTCGTTCTTCTGCCTCCTGTATTCTACTGTTGGCTGCTTCTAATGAATTTTTTACTTCAGTGATTGTATTTTGCATCTCTTCTTGTTTAATTTTTACAGCTTGTATTTCTCTGCTCAGTGTTTCCTGTAAATGATCAATCTTTGCCTCCAGTCTATTTCCAATGCCTTGCATCATGTTCAGCATCAACAGTCTAAAGTCTCTTTCTGAGAGGCCGATAATCTCCTCATCACTGAGCTGTTTTTCTGGGCTTTTCTCTTTCTCCCTTATCTGGGTTAGAGTTTTCTGTCTTTTCATTTTATAGGTTTTTGGTGTGGTGACCTTTTTGCCAACAATAGAGCTGTAGCCTCTCTTAGTTCTGTCATTTGCCTCCCCTGTGGCTAAAGTTGGTACGTGAGGGGCTTGCTGTAGGCTTCCCAATTGTAGGGACTGATGCCTGCCCACTGGTAGGTGGGGTTGATTCTTATCCCTCTGATGGGTGGGGCTTTGTCTCTGGGTGAGATTAGAGGCTGGCTATGTGCCTGAGGGGTCTTTAGGCAGCCTGTTTCCTGATGGGTGGGGCTGTGATCCCACCTGGTTTATTGTTTGGCCTGGGGCTTCTCAGCACTGATGGGAGGGACCAGATTTTCCCAGAAATGGCCCCCTCCAGAGAAATGCAGGCTAATGAATGTTCCCGAGAGCTTCTCCTCCAATGCCCTTCCCCCACAACAAGCCACAGTCACCCGTTTTTCCAGGGGATCCTCCAGGAATTGCAGTCAGGTTCCACCCAGATTCCTCTGTAGACTGCTTTGCCCTGGACCCAGTGTACGTGAAAGTCTGTGTGTGCCTTTCAAGGATGGGGTCTCTGTTTCTTCCAGTCCTGTGGAGCTCCTGCACACAAGCCCCGCTGGCTTTCAATGCCAGATGCTCCGGGGGCTCTTTCTCCCTGTGCCCGATCCCCAGGCATGGGGTTTTGATGTGGGGCTCAGAACTCTCAGTCCTGTAGCTGAGTCTCTGTGATACAGTTGCTTTCCAGTGTGTGGGGCTTCCCACCCAGGAGGTATGGGGTTGCTTCTATCACGTAATCACCCCTCCTACCTCTTGATGTGGTCTCCTCTTTGTCTTCTGGAGTAGAATATCTTTTTTGGAAGTTTACAGTCCATTTGGTTGAAGGCTGCTCGGCATTTGGTTGTAGTTTTGTTGTTTTCTGGAGAGAAGTTGAGTTCCAGTCCTTCTGTTCTCCCCTCTTAATCCAATCTCCCACCAATGGTTTCTTTTAAGAATTTCATCATTTTAGCTTTTATTTGAGTCTTTGATCCATTTGAGTTCTCTTTTTTTAAAGTTTTATTGAACTATAGTTGATTTACAATGTTGCTATACAACAAAGTGGTTCAGTTATACATATGTAATAGAGTTAATTCTTATATATGATATGAAGTAAGGGTCTAACTTCCTTCTTTTGCATTTGCCTGTTCAGTTATCCCAGCACCATTGTTGAAGAGACGTTTCTCCTTTGAATGATCTTGGCACCATGTTGAAAATCATTTGACCATAATGTATGGGTTTACCTGGACTCTCCGTTCTATTTAGGTGATCTGTATTACTATTCTTATGCCAGTATTACCCTGTTTTGATTACTGTAGCTTTGTAATTTTTGTACCTTTTGAAATTGGGAACCATGAGTTCTCAAAGTTTGTTCTTTTTTGATGTTGTTTTGGCTGTTAGACCCCCTTGCAATTACATATGAATTTTAGGATTGGCTTGTTCATATTTGCAAGAGAGGACATTGGGATTTTGATGGTGATTTCATTGAATCCTTAGAATAGGTTTGGGGTGTATTGCCATTTTAACAGTGTTAAGTCTTCTAGGAGTTCCCATTGTGGCTCAGTGGTAATGAACCTGACTAGTATCCATGAGGACATGGGTTTGATCCCTGGCCCCACTCAGTGGGTTAAGGATCTGGCATTGCCATGAGCTGCAGTGTCATGAGCTGTGGTGTAATTCACAGACAAGGCTCAGATCTGGCATTGCTGTGGCTATGATGCAGGCTGGCAGCTGCCGCTCTGATTGGATGCCTAGCCTGGGAACTTCCATAAGCTGTGGGTGCGGTCCTTAAAAAACAAAACAAAACAAAATAAAACTTTTGTTGCCTTTGCTTTGGTGTAAAATTAAAAAAATAATCACGAGACTGATGTCAGGGAGCTTACCACCAATGTTTTCTTTTAGGAATTTTATAGTATCTGGTCTTATGTTCAAGTCTTTAATCAGACTCAATTTTGTGTTAATTTTTGTGAGTGGTGTTAGATAGTGGTCAATTTCATTGTTTTGCATGTGGCTGTCCAGTTTTCCCAACACCATTTTAAAATTAATTAATTAATTTATTTTACTTTTTAGGTCCGCACCTGCTGCATATAGAGGTTCCCAGGCTAGGGGTCCAATCAGAGCTACAACTGCCAGACTATACCACAGCCATGGCAACGTGGGGTCCGAGCCATGTCTGCGACCTATACCACACTCACAGCAATGCCGGATCCTTAACCCACTGAGCGAGGCCAGGGATCGAACCCGCAACCTCATGGTTCTTAGTCGGATTCGTTAACCACTGAGCCACAAAAGGAACTCCCTCAGGCTTTGTTATTTTATCTATAGTTTTTCTTTCTGTTCTCAGAGTGGATAATGTCAGTTGATCTATCTTTATAATCATTGATTTATTCTTCTACCAGTTCATATCTGCTGTTGCATTCCTCTTGTGAATTTTTCATTCTAGTTTTATATTTTTCAACTCTGGAATTTCTAATTTTTTTTTTTAGTTTTATGGATGGTTTATCTCTTTGAACAAATTTAAAATAGTTGATTTAAAGCTTTTGTATAATAAGCCCCATGCTTTGCTTTTCTTGGGGACAATTTCTAATAATTCTTTCTTTACCTGAGTATGGGCCATACTTTCTTATTTCTTTACATGCTTATGATTTTTTGAAAACTGGATATTTTATAACATATGTATTGGCAGTTTTGGAAGTCAGATTCTATCCCCAGCCATAGGATTTGTTATTATTGCTGTTTGTCCCCCCCCAATTTTAAAAACTTTTTATTAAGATATAGTCAATTTACAATGTTGTACCAATTTCTGCTGTGAAGCAATGTGCCCCAGTCACACACACACACACACGCACACACAAACACACACACACAAACACACACACACACACACCTTACCTATCTTATATTATCTTCCATCTTAGTCTATCCCAAGAGATTGGATATGGTTCCCTGTGCTATACAGTAGGACCTCATTGCTTATCCATTGTATTTTTTTTCTTTTGGCTTTTTAGGGCCGCACCTGCAGCATATGGAAAATCCACTGAGAGATGCCAGGATCAGTGGATACTAGTCTGATCCAACGTCCTCATAATTTTAGCATCCTCATGGATACTAGTCTTATTTGTTACCACTGAGCCACAATGGGATCTCTACTTATCCATTCTAAATGTAATAGTTTGCATCTACTAACCCCAAATTCCCAGTCCTTCCCACTTCTTCTCTCTTCCCTCTTAGCAACCACAAGCCTGTTCTCTATGTCTATGAGTCCATTTCTGTTTTGTAGATAAATTCATTTGTGCCATATTTTATTTTATTTATTTATTTTTAAATTAATATATTGCAAAAAATTGTTTTAATGCCTGCACCTGTGGCATATGGAAGTTCCTGGGCCAGGGGTCGAATCAGAGCTGCAGCTGCAGGCCTATACCACAGCCATGGCAACACTGGATCTGAGCTGCATCTGTAACCTATGCTGCAGCTTACAGCAACGCTGGATCCTTAACCCATTGAGCAAGGTCAGGGATCAAACCTGCATCCTTACTGACACCGTGTCAGGTTCTTAAAGTGCTGACCCACAACAGGAACTCCTGTGCTGTATTTTAGATTCCATATATAAGAGGTATGATATGGTATTTGTCATCTTCTCTGACTTACTTCACTTACTATGAGAATTTCTAGTTGGATCCACGTTGCTGCAAATGGCATTATTTCATTCTTTTTTATGGCTGAGTAGTATCCCATTGTATATATGTACCATATCTTCTTAATCCATTCATCTGTTGAAGGACATTTTAGGCTGCTTCTGTGTCTTGGCTATTGTGAATAGTGCTAGTATGAACACAGGGATGCATGTGTCTTTTTGACTTATAGTTTCATTCGGATATATACCCAGGAGTGGGATTGCTAGATCATACAGTAGTTCTATATTTAGTTTTCCGAGGAACCTCCATACTGTTTTCCATAGTGATTGTACCAATTTACATTCCCACCAAGAATGTAGGAGGGTTCCCTTTTCTCCACACCCTCTCCAGCATTTGTAATTTATGGACTTATTAATGATGGCCATTCTGACTGGTGTGAGGTAGTATCTCATTGTAATTTTGAGTTGCATTTCTCTAATAATTAGTGATGTTGAGCATTTTTTCATGTGCCTACTGGTCATCTGTATGTCTTCTTTGGAGAAATGTTTATTTAGATATTCTGCCCATTTTTCGATTGGGCTGTTTGTTTTTGGTTGTTGAGTTGTATGGGTTGTTTATATATTCTGGAGATTAAGCCCTTATTGGTTACATCATTTACAACTATTTTCTCCCATTCCATAGCTTGTCTTTTCATTTTGTTTATGGTTTCCCTTGCTGTGTAATATTCCTGTTTGTTCTGGTTGTTGCTATTTGTTTAGTTACATTTTTGAACTTTTTTCAATAGTGTCTGTGTTTTATTATCATATGGGTTCATTGAAGTCTGCTTGGGTTTCTTAGTGGTTAGCCAGTATTTTGACAGAAATTTTCTTAGAGGTCTGGATCGTCCAGACTTTGTTTGTTGTGACATACATTGAATGCTTAGGCATGTAGTTTAAAACTTTGTTTTAACTTTCACTTTCTGATTGTGCTGAACTTCCAGTTCAGCTAGAGATGAGAGCATAGGATCTCTGGGTCTTTATCAACTGTGCACATAGCCTTAAGCATGTGTACAATCCTGCAAATATGTGTGGCCTTTGCAATTCCTAGAAATATGCCAGAGCTTTTAAAATCCCCCTATGGAATCTCATTCTCAAGTTTTTCACTTAAATTTTTGGACATCTTGTCCTTTGTCCCAACTGTTATCACTGTATCCAGCAGCCATAATGTTAAGCCGTTAATGCCTATCATTGTTGACAATAACCCTGGGGGGAAAGGTTGTTTGTAATGAGTGAACTCCAATTCATGTCAGATATTTTTCAAATGGAATTTTACATGGAACTTCCAGACAAGTCAAATAATGAGTATTTTCAGGGAACTTACCTTTAGAAGAATTCCATCCTGATTCTGCCTTCTTTAGTGGCTAATTTTCATCATGGTTACATCATGAAAGCTTTGTTGGTTTTTAAGGTTGTCATCGATCTGGGAGTAGGGGAATGGGAATAAAGAATGGTAAATAGCCACAAAGCTCATGCTGTTCTTGAGATCCGGTGGTTTTTCTTAAATAAATACTCCCTGTATTGTTAATACTGAGTTCTGAAAAGGCTGATTTTACAGTTTACACCGGTACTATCATTGCTTTTATGGAAGAGAGGATTTGGGGAGATTTTTATTCTACTATTTCTTCTGATTTTCCCTTCATTTATAATTTATTTTTATCTTTAGATATCTTAGTGATATAAGGCCAAATGGTACATTCCTTGCTAACATTAAGTGAAATCTATAATCATCTATCATGTAATGATATGAGACATAACTTTTAAAATTTTGTGTAGTTTTTGAATTTGTATATAGTTTTTGGATTTTACGTTTGTTTTTGGGAGTTTATAGAGTTGTAGGTTGAAAGTTTTTTTCTCTTTTAGTATTCTAAAGATGATGTCCTGCTCTCTACTCATTTGCATTGTTTTTTGTTGTTTTTTGGGGTTTTTTTTGGTCTCTTTGCCTTTTCTAGGGCCGCACCATGGCACCTGGAGGTTCCCAGGCTAGGGGTCTAATCGGAGCTGTAGCCGCCAGTCTATGCCACAGCCACAGCAATGTGGGATCCGAGCTGTGTCTGCAACCTACACCACAGCTCACGGCAATGCTGGATCCTTAACCCACTCAGTGAGGCCAGGGATTGAACCAGCAACCTCATGGTTCCTAGTTGGATTTGTTAACCACTGAGCTGCGACAGGAACTTCCTGCATTGTTTTTTGAGAAAGAAATCTGATATCTTTGTCTTCCTATGTAATATGTTTGTTTTCTCTGATTTTAATATTTTATCTTTATCACCAATTTTGAACAATTTAATTATGATGTACATTGGTGTAGTTTCCTTCATGTTTTGTATGCCTTAGGTGGTTTGAGTTTCTTGGCTTATAGGTTTTTATTAAATTAAAAAATTAATTATTCTTTCTTCAAGTATTTTTTTTTACTCTATTTGCTCTCCATTGGGTGAATTGAGCTCACTGATGCTTTAGTTCCTTTCTTTTTGTCTTTTTTTTCCCCTATGTCTTACTTTTCACTGTTTCTGTTTCTTCGGGTAAACTTATTTTTTTTTCTTCAGTTTCTAATCTGCTGTTAACGTTAGCTTTTATATTTATTATTTTAAAAAAAGCTATCATCCTTCCTCTAATTCTTCCCTCTAGCTTCTGAAAGATATAGAGGACAAACAGAATGACTGATTGTGGAGTTCCCGTCGTGGCTCAGTCAGTGTTACTGAACCCGACTAGCAACCATGAGGATTCAGGTTTAATATCCCTGAGCTTGCTGATTGGGTTAAGGATCTTGTGTTGCTGTGACAGATGCAGCTTGGATATGGCATTGCTGTGGCTGTAGTGCAGGCCGGCAGCTACAGCTCCCACTTGACCCCAAGCCTGGGAACTTCCATATGCCACAGGTGCGGCCCTAAAAAAAAGACGAAAAAAAATATGACTGCTTCTTAGTTTACTAATTCTGTCATTGCATTATTTCTGGGGCAGTTTTGATTGAGGTTTTTCCTCATTATAGAGTATTTGTTTTCTTCCTAAAATGCTTCAATTTTTGATTAAATGTGAATTTTATATTCTTGGATGTTAAGTATTTTTATTCCTATAGTAAATATTTTTGAGCTTTGTTCCTAGGTGCAATTAAATTACTTGCAAGTAACTTGATTTCTTTTCTGGTCTTGGTTTTAAGAAGCTTTTTTATACAGAACCAGAGAGCATTTAGTCTAGGGCTAATTTTGCCCCACAATAATGGCAGTACTCTCTGGGTTTATACTACCACATTTTATTGTATTCTTAAAACCACTTTACTGATGTGTGATTGACAGGAAGAGAAATTATTCCAGGCTCTCTTTGAGCCATGGGTATGCCCTTTAAGCATTTCAGGGGGTTTGGTCCTTAACTTCTTGTCATTTCCTCATACACATGCATTTATTACTCAGCTAAAGAAGCAAAGAGGACCCTCTGTAGGTATCTTTGGACTCAAGTCAAGACCATCAGGCTTCATGCACTGTAGCTTTCAACAATCTCAAGGCACTACATTGGGGGCAATTGTAGGAAACACTTTGTTTCTCATTTCTCAGAGATTACTGTTCCTTGTTGCCTTACGTTCCCTCTCTTGACAAGTGTTATGTCATGTGTTTTGTTCAGGTTTTATTAATTGTTTCATGTGTGAGGTTAAGTCCAAACTCTATAGACTTTTTCTTATGAAAAACTGTTCTTTTACTATACTCAACTTTGATAATTTAGTGAAATTTAATATGGTTTTTCTCTGATAAGAACTTTGGGGGTTCTGGAGGTGACTAACAGCTTATATCTTTCATCCTGTTTGGGCTGGAGGCAGAGGAGCCAGATGTGAGTCAAAGAATCAACTTTGCAACTGTTAAAACTTCATCAGAGAGTGTACTTTGGACACCAGGACAAAACAGTATTTTATTCACACAGCTAGTCTCAGGAAAAGCAGTGGGAGAATTGCGGTTCCCTCTGTGTCAGGTGGAAAGTTGTCTACCCTGCTTGTCAGAGGGGAGACAGAAGCATGGAGGGGCCGTGGTCAGTTCTGATTACTGAGACATTCACGAGCAAGAGCTCGAAGCCCTGGTTGAGCATGGGGCCTTTTCTGCAGACCCGCTCATCTTTCTCTTGGGAGAAACGAGGAGGATGCAGAAATAGCCTGACTTCCTCTTATGCCACACCATTCTCTCCTGGGAAATGATACCGTATTAATCTTATTTTGGCTTAAATAACTGAAAACCCCGATTCAACTGGCCTCATGGATCAAATGACATATTGTCTCCCATGAGAAGTGCAGAGAATGGGCAGGCCACACACACAATAGATTAGGGCTCCAGCTTCCCACCTCTTGGCTCCAGCTCCCCTTTCTCTTCTATTTGGGTTGTTCCTAGTACAGCCGCAGCAAATAATTCCAGGTGTTGCATTCAGACACAACAGCATCTTGTGGGAGAAGTAAGGAGAGTCTTCCTGAGGGTTGTTATTTGTATTCCTAGAAACATCTCAGCAGACTTCTTTTCCTGTCCCACGATTATAGTTGCATTATATGCCTCTCGTCTCCAATCTCCAAGAGAATTAGTCATCACCCCAGGTATTACACTGTCATCTTATTGGTTCATTGGTTTACAGATTCATTTATTCTAAGTCTCTGTTAAAGGGACATCACTAGTTAAAGGGCTGGGTCAGGGTGAGGCAAATGGGTTCAGAGTTTTAAGTGCTGACTCTAATTACATGAACCTGAGAATGAGTGCCTCTTAAATTTTATCGCTGAGGCACTCTGTTTGCCTTGCCATAGTCCTGCCCCTCCTAGTTACTGTGGGAAATAAGAATAATGCTTGACTCTTGTCCTTACAGAGCTTTTGTCTAGCTGAAAAAGCATAACTTGAGTGCATATACAATTTGAGGCAGTGTATATGAAGAACTGGGACAAATGGGAGCTAAGACTTGAAAGGAGGGTGTAATTTAAACAAGCTTTGTGAAAGGGAGAACCTTGAAAAGAACCTTAAAGGAGAGGTAAGTTTTGAAACCCATGGGGATGTGAAGGAAACTAGCCAAAGAGGGCATCAGGGATTGTCAGGAACCAGTTCGTGGAGGACCTGGACAGCAGCCTCAAAGGTCTGGACTTGAGACATGGGAGCGATATCTGGGGAGACCCATGATAACTTTTAAGGACTTTGCATAGTTTTCATTAAGGATGTGGAGGTGAACTTCGGATCATGTGGTTAAGGTGTAAATTTTGGTAATGAAAGAGATTGTAAAGATATTCTTTGGAGAAATCGGGTGATAAAGAGGGAGTGGCTTGAAAATTTTTCAAGGTTGAAAGAGATTCTCTGCAGGGAGAAATGAGATTTTGTTTGTGTTTTGGCAATCAGAACACTGGGTAGTTGAGAGGTAGAGGCTGATACTGTGGTTCAAGAGGGTTAGAGCGGGGTTCCAGAAGAACTGGGTGTGGAACACGGTCACAGAGAGAGGAAAGAACTTTGGGAATTACTTCTTTCTCTCTTCCAGCAGTAGAAAATATAGAGAGATACCTTTCAAGTGAACAAACATTTGGGATGATGGCGCACTGCATAATTTGCAATATATGCCTCTGATCCTCTTGGTAAAGGAGAGAAGGGCACAGGTTTGTCAAGTACTTGAGTAAAGATGAATTTTAAAATATCTGCTGGGGTACGGGTGAGTAAAAAGAAATTGTTGGACTACTCTGTTCATTCATTCTAAAAACACTTTACAAATGCCTACTCTCTGTCACTTTCCTCATCTGTATAATAAGTAATGGTTGTTACTTGTTACTCTTGGGTTTGTTATGAAGAAAGATTAAATGACTCAATTCATGTCAAAATTTTATAGCAGTGCCTAGAACTTAGTAAGCCCTCAAGTAGTGAAGTTGTGATTATGCTATTACATGCTAAGTACTGTGCTAGGTAAGCAGAGACCTCATCAGAGTTCGTAAATCATATTCTCCAATATCCTGTAATAAACTCAGAGGTAGAACAGTCAGTGAGTAATAGGGGTGCCCCAGAGCCGAGAACTGGTAAACTGTTACAAGAGGATGGGGTCTAGAGTCCAGTGAGAGCAGTAGTGGACTATGTGGCTCTCAGGCCCACTGTCAGCTGGGTGACAACAATCTGGCCCTAAGGGGACATGGTGAGTGGCCTTGTTCAAAGCAGATTCCTGGCCAGGAGCAGTGCAATGGTTGGGGGAGCGGAGGTTAGGGTATGAGAGGAGACAGAGAGGGGCATAGCCCATGGCAGAGGATTTTGCAAAAATTTGGCCCAGCCAAGGAGTCAGTGTTTAGGAAGGACTCTGGCCTACCAAAGAGCTTGACTATAAGTTAGTAGCAGGACCAATGCCCATTGTCCAGCCTAAACCTACACTCTAAGGACTGGGGCAAGTCAGAAGTGGGCCTGCGAGTGGGTGGGAAGGGGTCAGGCATGAAGTCGGTGAATGAGGGAGAGGGCTAACACTGAGCACGTATAATCCAAAGACTCTACTGGGAGTTTATAGGTTAGTTAATATGGCCCTGTATTTGAATATATGGAGAAAAGGAGTTTCAGTTTAGAGCTGTTCAGCTCATGCATTGGTGCTGGCCTTGTTGCCCAGTTCTGTTTGATGTATCTAAACTACTGAATATATCTACATAGACTAAGAGCTTTAAAAAACAGCTGTCTGAAACAGAGTTTATTTTCCTAGAAGCTTTCTCCTCTCCTGACCTCTGCAGTGTCATAGGTGGCTTCATTACTTTCAGGTGCCTGTTTATAATGTGAGAGTCCTCCTTGTCCCCTTCATGGTTATCAGACTTCTGATAGAATACAGTGAGCCTGACACTCGCTCCTCTTTCTCTCGTGTTCTAAAGCCACCAGTGATAGGTTGTTTACCTGGCGTCACTGTCTCCAGTCCCTGTCAAGATATAAAAGATCAGTTTTTTTATATTAACAATGAATTTTATTTCAGTTATAGGTGTACAAAGATCAAAAGTCAATTCGATAGATTTTGTGTCCCAAACCCACAATGCATCCCCCCACCCCCCAGATTGTCTTATTTGAAAAACCAAGGTTTTTCAAAATCTGTGAGTCATTGTCTGTTCTTCAAAGAAGTCCATTGTGTCTCTTTAGTTCCCACATGTAAGCGGTAGCATTGGGTGTTGCTGTCTAATTGTGTGACTGGTTCCACTTCGTATGATAATTTCTAGGTTCATCCATGTTGCTATAAATGTTGTTATTCCGTTCCTTTTAATGGCTGAGTAATATTCCATTGTATGTATGTACCATATCTACCCTATCCACTCCTCTGTCGATGGGCATTTAGGTTGTTTTCATGATCTGGCTTCTTCCCTCTCTAGCTGCTTTAGATGTAAGGTTAGGTTGTTTATTTGAGCTTTTTCTTATTTCCTCAGTATATAGCCTTGTATTGCTATATACTTTCCTCTTAGCACTGCTTTTGCTGCATCCCAGAGGTTTTGGAGTGTCATGTTTTTGTTGTCGTTTGCTTCTAGGTATTTTTTAATTTCTTCTTTGATTTCTTCAGTGATCCATTGGTTGTTTTCTTGTTTTTGTGTCCATTCAGCTAGTCTTTGTCTTTTGGTTGGGGCATTCAGTCCATTAACATTTAAGGTAATTACTGATATATATGTTCTTATT